>JAHRIK010000004.1:1800000-2353194 GCA_020085045.1 Pythium oligandrum
ACGAGACATGGAATTGCTTTGTTCGCGTGGATGAAGAGTTGTACGCGACACACGTGACGAACCCTGATGCGATGGACGGCGATTCACCGCCTCCGAATGTGAGCGACGCAGTCGACTAGAGCTTGGACCTCGCTGTTCATACGTTGAGCTCTGCCGTGGTGCTTGGCTAGACGTTCGCTGTGATGGAGTCTGGGAAGGTCGACGAATCGACGATGACATGCGAGCCGCTCGCCGCGCTGTCGAGCGGTGATAGCTATCACTGTTGTCGCCATCACTGCTGTACGCCTTTTCACGATGCTCCGCCTCCTTCTCTTCTTCTTCAGCTCCGAACGGTCCACCACGAGGCATTTGTCGTCGAAACTCGTCCTCGTTCAAACTGCGCGAGAAGTGCTGACGTGGGACGATGTCGTCGTCCTGTGATTCATCATCGTCGTCAGCGTTGCGCTGATTGTCGAGCAGCTCCTCGACCACAGCAAGCTGTTCCTCGGCCTTGTTGCGGTGGATCCACTCTTTGAATTCTTCTTGGTTGGACAACTCACGCCCACTCTTGGATCGCTGATGACTCACGACACATCGCGTGCAGACGCGGATGCTGGTCTGGTGACGCGACAGTACCTGCTTGCCCGTCTCATTGTGGGTGAAGCTGATCGACGGCACACGGATCGTGCTGCTACATTGCCAACAGATCACTTCACCACACGCACGACAGTGATGCCGACGACGGAAGATCGACGAGAACTTGCGCGTACAGATGATACAGTACTGGCGATCGTCGTCCTTGACCCAGGCCGACGTCTTGACCACGGAAATCTCCTGTGGCTCTGGCGGATCTTCCAGCAAATCGCGCAGACCACGAGCAAATTGCAACACCATCTCCATTGCAGGGTTACTGCGGAACAGACTCACGAGCGGTGGTGGGCGCTGGAAAGATACCGAGATCATGACAAACTCCTCATCGTAATCGTTTGTCGGGAGACGCTCGAACTTGCAGATGAGAGCGTTGAATTGTGATCGTTCCAGGTTGTGTCCTGGTGTTTGAGGCATTCCACCGACCTCGGCGAGCGATTCCTGGAAGAGATAACACGACTTGATGTCGCCACCTTCGCTCTCAATACCGATATACTACAATATTCACGTAAATCCAGTTAATTGATCGAAATCCATTGTCAAGAATCCATAAAAGAGCAAAATACACACCTCGAGGACATAAAAGTCGGACGACTTGCTCACGAGGTTGCCCGACTTGACTGCCCACCACTTGATGGACGCCTGCTTATAAACATCTCGTCCATCCCGCACCGGCGTCGCGCTTGGGTATAATCCCGTACCATTCAGATCTTCCAGCACCTCGGCATCGAGAAATGCTTCGCCGAGGACTTTGTGCAAGAACATTTTGAACTTGTCGGACGTCTTGAGGTCATAGATGGTCTTCAAGACATTGGGGAATGTCGCATTGGCGCGTACAACGGCCTTGGACGACACGAACTCGGACCAATCCGAGCTGGGCTTAAAGACGGCGACGTCGCCTTTGGTATCCTGGAGCTTCCATAGCATGTTACTCGACTCACTGAGCAGTCCGAGACTCGAGCGCGCGCGATTCTCGGCATACTTGTGTAGGCGGATCTTGCGTTCATAAGAGAGCGAGGGCGCCTTGGCCGCCGGCGAGTAGCCCTCGTCGTGCGTGACCGAGTTGGAGTCGCTCCAGTCGGCGTGGTCCAGTGGCTGGTGGTTCATCTCGTTCTGGCCGACAGAGAGAGGCGCGGCGGAGGGAGCGTCCGTCACCTGTCCTCGACTCGACTCACGTGCGTGCGGCGATGGGGCGATGGCGAGCGCACCACGTCACCCAATCCGCAGGCGAGTGTCTCTCGCGACTTTCCACCGAATGTTTGCCTCTTTTGCGCCGGTGGGCGCAAGCACACTACTGTACGAGACACATTACTAAATAGCAGATCCCTTCGAAATTTAACACCACCACCGTTACAAACTGCGATGATGGATTGGGTACAGGATCGGTACATACAGTGGTACCGCACTGGTACATGATGGGCCCAGAGACGGGGCATCGCATGTCGGCATTGTATCCAATCAGCGCGTTTGCGATCAGTTACGGTTTCCACCAATGGGAAGACCGGTAGGAACGGGCACAACGTGCACGCTTGGCATCGAAATGGAACATCAATGGGCGGAAGGCAACTGCAAGGTGGGCCTGTTTGTCGGTACGGTAGATAGATAGCCGCTCCGACGTGAGAAGAGAACAGCACGATGATTGTGCGAGTTAGTAGTCGCCTGTTTGCGGCGATGCGAGGCACGGACGAGGACGCGATGGCGTGCGCGTGTAGTGCAGCCGCGGCGGTCGCGACGTCGCCATCGCTGCCCGTCGTGTCGCCTCTTGGCTGGATCAGTGAGGACGTGGTACGTGACCTTTAAAGATGCGCGGACTCAGATAATAGGTGGGGGGATTGACGATGTGGTTTCTTTTTCGCCGTAGATCGAGGGCGTGACGGAATTCCTCACGCCGGACGATGTACGCCATGTCATGTATGATCGTGATGTGGGGTTGTATTGGGTGTTTATGACGTCTCATGGGTTGTTCGTGGTGATGGATAGGCAAGTGAACGAGTATTGGAAGGGGATCTGCAAGCGCGACAGTGTGTGGCTGCGGTTCTGCTTGATGCGGTGGAAGCTTGAGAGTCCGCGGGAACTCCTCCGAATCTGCGGGACTGACGACTTCGAAGAACTCTATGGCTACCTCGAACGGAATGGGATGGTGCCACGAGGAAAGTACACGCAAAAGGTGAGTCAAGCTGGTTGCGACGTCGCCATACGACAAAATGCGTGGAAGAATGGGCTGACAGACGGGAAATGATGTTCAATGTTCCACACAGAACCAGCTCATCTGGGGAAGGAACCGCCAGGAAGGTGCTGACGTTTGGATCACCATTGCCCACCGCTCCGACTGTCGCTTGCTATCGTCCCGGTCGTCAACATACATCCAGCTTCGTCTTGTGATCCAGAATTTACAGCATAAGCCGTTGACAGTGGACTTTCGAGAGCTCAAAGTTCACTGGAAGGATGGTCTGTGCGGGCGAGTGCTTGGTCTGGACAACTCAGATGCTCCAACACTCGCCCCACGTCTCGTGGCGTTCAACGGAGAAGAACAAACAAAAACCCTCTCGAATCATATGATCGATCTCAACTTCTTTGAGTTTGCGGTGGTCATGGTCAATGTGGAATGCGATGGATGCGAGTTCGAAGCAGACTTCTTGGAGCGGTAAGTCAGCCGTGGTACCCAACGGATCCTACCATGTGCTCATATGCGACTTCGCTTATTCAGATGTAGTACTCTATGGCTTCCGATCCGTCGTCCTGGGCCATGTACCTCCCTCAGTACGTGCCGGTGCGGGCTCATTCCAGATAATTATCACCATGGGAGTGTTCGGATCCCGATTGTGGATGAATCCGTCGTCTGGAAGCACTACCGGAGCGTCTCAGGGCGATTTATGGTACGTCTCATGTGCTCTTGCGAACGATCCCGACTCAGCTCCCTCCTCATCGCATGGATATTGTTTACAGGTTCTAGATACACGCTCAGCATCGCTCAAACACCCGTTTGGACACTGCCATCCAGTGAAAACGACGCCCAAGTCACGTCGGAAGACGAGTATCTCGTGAAGTAGTGCTTGTTAGGAACGTCGAAGTCATGCATGCGAAGTGAACTGAACGTAGTATAACAGTTAAGATCTCGAGTGACGCTTCGCAAACCAGTTGAATCCATTCAAGAGGACTCTACACCTCCGCCTTCTCCGCTTGCAGCAACAAGGAGCCATGGCAGAAGCCCAAGAGAAAGGTGCCGCGGCGCCAGCGGAAGGACAGAAGAAGCCCCAGAAGAGTACACTATCGCACCACCTGTGTCTCTAGGTGTATGCTAGGGTTGACTTGGATCTTTGACCGCAGGTCCGTGGCTGAATGCGTACCACAACTCGGTCGCGGGGATCAAAGCGTTCTCCTCGTACGTCTTCTTGATCAGTTGGCCGTCGGCTCAAGAGGCTAACATGTTCCTGGTATTAGATGTATCAAGCTCGTCGATGTCTACGGCGATGGTGACTATAAGCTCGTTGTTGCCGACTCTGACCGTCGCCTCAAAATGTTCAAAGGCTCGGCGTTGCACGGGGAGCAGGCGATCTTGGGCTCGCCCTCTGCCCTCAGTTTCTTCTACCCAGAGATGAATCGACCTCGTATTCCTGCGATCGCAGTTGCCTCGGGTTCCTTCATTTACATCTATCGCAACTTCCGTCCGCACTACAAATTCACTGTCCCGCCGACTGATATCAACGCGGAAGAGGCCAAAGTGTGGGAAGATCTTGCCAAATGTGCTGTGGAGATCCCAGCAGCATTGAACCAGCTTACTACCATGCGCGGGCTCGGTATTCGCCTTACCGAGCGCTCCAGAGGCCTCTTGGCGATCGATGATATCGAAGAACAGGCCGAGTACGTCACACGATTTATGGACGAAGCACTCGTTGAGCGAGCACATGTGACGTGTATGACAGCCATCAACAAGAACATGGATGATCGCGACGCGATGAGCTGTCTTGTGGTCGCAACCGAGTCATGTATGGTTTACGTGCTTGATCCACAAGGCACGTCGATCGTTCAGCAAATCAGAGTGCCTGGTGTGCCCGTGGAGATTGTCGCGTGTGGGCTTTTGGACGTTGAAAGTCGACTTATCCTGACGACTCGCAACGGGTCTGTGTACACCATCAAGAACGGTGAACTGTTGAAAACTGTGATCGAGCTCGAGTCGCCTCCGTGTGGACTGCTCCAGCTCGACAAGAGCATTGTAATCGCATGTATGAACCGAAAGCTCATCTCGTACCACTTGAAGGGCAAAAAGAACTGGAGTCTCTCGATGCCTGACGATATTATGCTCATCGAAGCATTCAATTTACGTCGAACCAAGGACACACGTGGGATTCTGGTGGCATTCAAGAATGGCGACGTCGTGCTGTACAACGAGAAGATCAAGATCTGTACCCTCAACACGGACTCGAGCTTGACGGGCATGGTATTTGGCCAGTATGGCCGTGAAGACGCATCACTGGTGCTTGTGCAGAAGGGTGGCGCGCTGTCTCTCAAGATTCTCAAGCGTACGGCGAGTCTTGAGGCGATTTCCGAAGCTGCTGGCCCACCGCCAGAGCAAGATATCCCATTGAATATCCCCAAGAAGACCAAGCTGTACGTAGAGCAGACTCAGCGGGAACGTGATCATGCCACCGAGATGCACCGCCACTTCCAACGCGATCTGTGCAAGCTGCGATTGACAACGGCGAGAGCCTACGTGAAGATAATTAAGGATGGGCAGGTAAGCCCTGAAATGTGGAGTAGCGGGAGTGTTCACTGAGGGTTTCCCGTTTTTAGGGTCCTGTGTCGTACTCAACCGGTGCAGCTATTCGCCTCAACGCACAGGTTCAGGGACTCGGCCCGTCTTTCCGGATCAAGCTCAACGTGCAGAATGCAGGAACCAAAGCGGTTACGGACATCACAGTCGCGTTTCACTACGACCATGAGCTCTATCGTTTCACCAAGAGTGTGTTCGTGATCCCGCTCGTGATTCCGGTGTGTAGCACTCATGGGTGGTACTCTGGCACCCACGCTCTGAACGCTTTGTACTCTCTTTTCCCAGAATGTCCAGTACACGTATCTTGCTGACGTCACGTGCATCTCGGATGCTGGGGCTGCCGACTCGGTTTACATCTTCGTCTGTGGCAAAGACAGGTGAGTGCTAGCTTCAACGAGCATCCAGGCTTAGGATCCCTGGGTACTTACTAACCGCATTTGCAGCTGCATCCCGCTCGTCTCAGCGGTCGTGAATATGCCATTAAGTGAAGTGGACGTGTAAACTGATACCTACAGGTCGACCAAGTACTTTGATGAAGCTGAGGTTGGAGCCCAGCGCCCGAAGATTAGTACGTTCGTTCTTAATGGCGAGATTACTCGAACTCTACCACATTTTATGGCGTAATCCTCGTAGTGGGCTATGGTGACGGGAAGCAGCTCAACAAATCGAGCGAGTGTTTGGTTCTTTTCATCTCGAAGGGAGGCTGATCATGAGCCCACCAAATGAGGCACATCCTTGTGAGTCCAGAGAGTGAGTGAGGTGGGAAGTTCCACGCTGAGACAACGACACCTCAACCAGAATCATAACTTCTGATCATCTTCACCCAATCAGCATGTTAACCTATACGGAGAGACGACATCTGCTGTCAAAATTCATACGGCAAAGTAGATTTGAGAGTAGATTAGGAGGGATGACCCGCCCTCCATATAATTTATAGGTTTTTGTTTCCTAATTTTCCACTTTTCGTGTCGGCAAGAGACTCAACAAGCACGCACGCCATTTCATCCATTGTACAAAAACGACACGCAACAAGGGCACTCCCTGCCGCATCGAGGACACTAGCATGTTTGTTGAAGAGATTCATAGGGTCGGCAGCAGAGGAGCCGCTCTTCTTCACCCTCTGGTAGGCTCAACAATCCATTTTGCTGTGTTGTTAGCATGGAAAGGTGAACCCACAGCCTCTGTGTTGCAATGTCTCGCAATCATGAGCCGTCTGCTTGTATGAGCATCGCCAGTGAGCCCCCTTTACCGTTGCTATATTTCAGTGAGAAACAAGCCACCCACCGCGTTGCGCCCTCTCTCTGGCAATAGAGATGTGCACAGCTCACGGGTGGGAATGTGACATAGGCTTTGCTTACCCGACACAGTGGGCTGGACCGAACACTCTTGTTCTCGAAGCAATGGCAGCGGATCATTCTTTCTTTTTACTGTACTCCCGCCGAGGCTTCTTCTAGGCGGCGACTGGAGCGATCCCAATCTCGACGCAACAGGAGCCGCAATACCATGGACCTCAACGAGGGCAGCAGCGGATCTGACTCAGGCACCGAGTCGGAACGACCATACTCGTGCCCGATCCCGGGTTGTCCGCAGCGGTTCAAGCGCAAGTTCACGTTAAGTGATCATATCAAGTCACACACGGGCGACAAGCCATTTGTCTGCCCGGTTCCTTCGTGTGGCAAGAGCTTTACGACGTCCGGCAACCTCGCGCGACACAAACGATTGCACCCGTGGCTCGATCGTCCGTTGGAATGCCTCGTGGATGGATGCGACTGTACGTTCTCCAGCGAATGGAGACTCAAGCGCCACATGGCAACGCATTTCGGTGCCTCCGTCCATAGCTGTCCGATTCCGCACTGCGGGCGCGTCTTCAGCACTGGCGGGAACCTCCGTCGCCATCTGAAGCAGAACCACGGGCAGTCCACACCGCGCGGCTCGGACCATCAGAGCGAACACGACGTATCGTCATCTGCACAGCCCGCGCCATCGTGGTTACCTCATCCGCTGCCATTGGTTCACCCTGCTGCGCATGGCGATTGGCTTGCTCCAACTGGCTATCTTGCGAATATGGAAGAACACGATGTTGATGCTTCGATTATCGATACCGAGCTATTGGAGACCCTGGCGACGCTGTTTGACGACGACGAAGAAGAAAAAACTGGAAGGTTATAGCCCCGCCCAGTATTATAAAAACACTTACTCCGACGGAGAAGGTTCCTGTCGAGTACACCAGAGAAGACCTCACCAATTTCTCTTCCAGCCCAGCGAACCGAACGCACCTGGGCAAGTTGACGATGCCACTGCGATTGAAATGCAGGCAGAAGTGGCCACTGCTATTATTCCGAAGCAAATAGCTTCGCTTTCCATAATAATCAAATAAAACTCCGATTCATTAGCTGGCAGATGGAGAACGACAGGAGCACTGCGGCATCACATGGGCAGCATTCCTCAGTGTTGTTGGTGATTTGAAGCCATATCACACTTGAGAGGTTGGGTCAACTGGTTCCTTCAGACTAATTAAGCTTGGAGCACCAAGAGTCGTCACGGACTCAACTTGGTTGATGGGCTATTGGCTGATGAAGCGAGAAGGAGGGTAAGAAGGGGAGCATTCAAGAAGAAGCCTCTCTGTCGAGAAAGATGACGCTGCAGCACCTCTTTTGCCCCGACTGGCAATAGGCAACAAACGACAGGCAACAATCACGAGTTGTCTGTCGTAGTTGCCAATTCGTACTCACTCGACGGAAGCTTGTGGGGATTCCTTGTGAGGTGAATTCAAGCCCGATTAGAGTCTGCTGACTTCTCACCTACCGACATTCCAGCCCGACTCCTGAGCTAGCTACGCCTGAGCTACCACCCCTGGGCCAACTACGCCAGCTCCAACGACACCAGCTCCTGCTACACAGTATTTGTGCTAAGGAAACATGTTCGTTCATTGCCAACGGCATGCAAGCACGCTGCGGGAGCTATCCAGTGGACAAAGTGACACGATTGATAGGTTGTACGTCCTTAGCTGACCTTGGAGCGCACTTCCAGCACTGGGATGAGCGCCTTGTATAGCCGAGTGTCCGCTGTTGGTGATGATGATACGGGCGGAGATCTACTGGAATTAACTCAAAAGGAAGAGAAATTGGACCAACAATTTCGTCCGCTGATGCTTTTTGCGAGCATTCAAGCTGCTTGTCTTGAGAGGCCATATCAAGACAAGCGCTACTTCAATATTCGCCGAATACTTTTAACAATGGCTACATGCACCGACTGTATGTGTCTGACTGTAGAGAAGCTGAGACCTTTTGTTGCATTTTCGCATTCAAAATGGTGAGAGCATAGAGAAGGTCTTTGCTGTTGTAGCACGAACAGTGGCATCACGGTCACGGTGCACCCACCAGGAGCTAGTCGTCTTCTCGCTGATGTTGAATCTGCGCATGTAGGGAGAAGTCAAGTTGAACCCATAAGTCTGCATGCAAGACCAAGGATTCTACGTGGTATCTGGGATCTTTATCAGCGTCGATGCACTAGACGAAGTCGCGGTTTTGGATACAACAGGATCGCTGATTCCACCCATCAAATCCGGCCCACCGAGCCATTTCGCGTCCAGCTGCCACGAAAGAAGGTGATGCGCTTTATCAGGTCAACTCGGTCCCAAGCTGACCAAGAGCTCCCCTCCGAAAAACAAGCTGTAGGGTTTTCAGTCTGTTAGTCAATACGAACGGTCAGCCTCCTTCCAGTCGCTCAAAGCAATTGGCGACCCGGTCTGGTCATAAGCTTGCAGCCCAGCTGCGGCGTACGAAGCCAGCTGGTTAGATGGATTACTGGATAGGACGAGTAGATAGAACCAGCCGGCATGTGGTCATCACGGCCTCGTGGTGAAATCCGATCGACTTGGGCGCCGCAATTTTGCTGGGTGGTGTTCAGGTGGCATCAGCTCAGAGTCTCGCGCTTCCGGTGGGTTTGCACAAAGGAAGCGCCGTCAGGTGAACCTCTCAAGAATCTACAGCAATCCATCCAACTCTATAGTTGTTACGTAGGTGTAAATCATGGTGATTGCTGTCGTGGATGGGTGGATGCATCTATGTTTTCTGTACGAAGTGTTCGCTTTTGTCAAGCAACTTGTTTGAAGCAAGTCGGTGGGCACGACGCGACAACAACGCTTGCAATGCTTTTCCAAGTGTACCCATTCTCCTCTGTGTCGGGTGTCAAACTTGGTTTGCTGAACTCGTGAAAAACCAGGTGATGCCCACGACGTCACTAGTTTTCGTCCCCTTCCGTGTCCCAGCGGCTCGGCAATGACCATTTCGTCCACCAGCTGCTCGAGGGTTTTGTGGGCGACTTGGTCGTTTACTCTCCAAACGAGTGTTGACTTGAGGTGAGAGAATCGTAATCGGCCAACGCTGATAACACAAGGATCACATGACGCCGCGTGTCTTTGCAGTCGCTCTTGGTCCCATCCTAATAGTACAAGGGTGTCCGTCGAGTACAGTAGTAGTACCCCGTTCGTCGGGCAAGATGGTTTCAGTATCTCGAGATTTTTTGGGTGCGACGTTGACTGACATGAAGTATCCAAAAAGACTTCTTTTCCGCAATCGGACGATGCGCCGCGGTCTTTGTTAGTCATGAGTCAGAGGCTCCTTCGAACCCGCGTTTACGCCTCGAGTGTAACGCGGCAGAGAGGGTCCGACTTGGTGTCGCAGACCAGACCACGAGTCGGATTACTGCATCTCTGTATACCCGTGACAGCCGAAGCCATGTGGCTTGGAATGATGGTCCAACGCATCAACCGATGACCATAACGAGATGACGGGTGCGACAAGAAACAGATGGACCTCGAGGCTTTCTTCAAGATTGGGCGTAATGCGCTGTAGGCAACGCGCGCCGCAACCTTGGGAACAGACGTTCGCAGACGGACTGCACCACGACGTTCAGGAGGCATTCGCGCTTTTGCGTCCACGGTCTCACGTACACTCCACGCAATCATGTCTGCGACTTTCGGCACGTATCTTTCCATGCTCACCACGAGCAAGCCAACAGCAAGTCCAGCCATGACTTCGACACCGACCGAGATGCAGGAACGCCCTTTTGTCTGCCCCGAGCCACACTGCCAGCAGCGCTTTAAGCGCAAGTTCACGCTCAAGGAGCACTACAAGACGCATACGGGCGAGAAGCCTTTCGAGTGTCCTGTCAAGTCGTGTGGCAAGACCTTTACGACCTCCGGTAACCTCGCGCGCCACAAGCGATTGCACCCATGGCTCAAGCCACTGGTGTGCTCAGTTGACTCGTGTGGCCGCTCCTTCGCGACGGAAGAGCGAATGGAGCAGCACATGAAGACGCACTTCAAGAGTCCGCAGGTGCTGCACTCGTGCACGATTCCAGGCTGCTCTAAGCAGTTCACGACGACCGGCAACCTCACACGGCATATCAAGCAGCAGCACTTTGACGTGGTGCAAGCGGGCGACCTCACGGCGTCCCCTCAACGCACAGTGCAAAGCCCGTTGACCGTGGAGGAGATGCAGCCTGTGGGCTTCGACCTCGCACATTCGCACGCGCCATCGTTCGACGACGGCTTGGTCATGAGCGACGAAGAGATCCTCGAGACCCTCTCGTGCTTGTTCGACTGGTAGTCGTCGCGCATTTTATTAGATCTCATAGAATTCAACGTATCATATTTCATAGAAACACACACTCATCATGTTTCACAACCAGCTGATTGGGTGAGTTTAGTCCATTTGTACCACTGCGGCTGTCCACCTGGTACAATGTACCATTTTGGTGGTACACTCGACTTGCTCAAACACGGGAGATGGGTATGGCTGCAACGGCTCCAAAGACTCGGACGACGGCCGGTCACTATGCGCGGTGTTCGTGAGCCTCTTCGCGTGTCTACGAGGCCTGGCAGGGCTCAATGGCTGCTCTGTTGTCTTCTCTATGTCGTGGGATGTGTGTTCGCCGAAGAAACGGCGTCTGTAGCGCGTCCGGACGTGGAGATTCAGCAACTCGTTGTCACGGATGTTGACATGGTGCAAGGCTTCACGCTTCGGGAGACGCTGGACCAGTGCGCGAACCGCTCGTGGGTGCCCGTCGGTGTGAACTGGGTGGACGAGCGGCAGTGGGCCTCACCGACGAATGACTACGTGCCAAACCCCAGGCATCGGTACTTTTACCCAGAAGCACTGAATCGATACGTGTACTTGTGCCTCCAGCAAGCGTTCCAGCGCGACGTCAAGCCCCACGCGTCGATTGTGCAGTCCATTGTCATCTACGAGCATTTGCGAGAGTGTCCTCCGGCGTTTTCGTTATTGTTCCAGCCTCGAGACGATGTGATTGTCTGTGTGAAGAGAGGAGAGGCCTACGAGGGCTTCAAGGCGAATCAGTTCATTGCGGACGTGATGATCACGACCGAAGAGTTCTACAACAACGAAGTCCCCGGGTGGATGACGCTGCCCGCGAGTCTCCACGTGGATCTGCCGTATCTCAAGGAGAAAATGGACGGCATCTCAGCCCAACACTCGACAAACAGCACAGTGAACAACACGTCAGTACCCTCGCCAAAGCCCTCGGGAAACGAAGAAGTCGGCGACGAAGACGGTGTGAGCTTCTTTGATCAGCTCAAGGCGCGTCTTCGTGATCGGAAGAAGGTGGTGGTGCACACGGACGGCGATGGGTACTCGGAGCGCCGCGTCTACCTCAGTCTTCGTCGTCCGGTGCGTCCAATCACGCAGCTTCGATACATCACAGACCTCTCCATGAACGAAACGTTCACTGCGTGTGAGAAAATCGAGGCAGCTATGGCATGGGAGCGTCCAGGCTTTGGGTATCTAGAGCGACCTGGGTCGACCCACGGCGTTCTTTGTGTCCAGCGCAGCCCGCTCTACTCGATCCAGCACGTCCCTGTGCTTCTCGACTTGGTAGCGGTGCGAAGTGGTGACGAGTGCCCGACCTTCTTCGACATACACACGCGACTCGAGCTCCACGAAGGGACCACGGCCTTGTGCTTGCAATGGGGTGCGTGGGGTGCTCGGGCCGGCGCGTTCGTCGCCGATCTCTCCATCCATCGCACTCGCGACGTCGGGCCGCGCAAGGATATGCTTCCAGGCGACTGGAAGTATCTCCATGTGGACCTCAACCAAGCGCTTCATGGTATCCACGCGTTCCTGTTTTATCGTAGCACGAAGCCTCGCAATGCGTACGATGCGTTGGTGCTCGAGCAATACCCGGAGAAGAAGCAAGCACAGCTTTCGGACAAGATCACTGGCTCACTACGCGATCGCTTGCGATCCGAGCCGTTTGTCAAAACACCCAACCGTACGTATCGTCCGCCGTTGATGGCCAGGCCACGCTACACGATGACGACCAGCGGAGAACGCACATCCTCGGGGCTTTCGTTTCGTATTCTCCAACTCGCAGACCTGCATTACACAGGCCAAGAGAACTACGACTGTCGTGAAGCTCCCGATCCACCAAACCGCGACGCCTATACGACGTTTGCTGACCAAGCACAAGAGATTCTGTCGAGCAACACGTACTGGTGTCGTGAAGTGTGGATGACCGAGTTTGTGCAGACTCTTCTCGATCTCGAGCAGCCGGATTTCGTCGTGTTCACAGGTGACAACGTCCATGTAGACTATCAGGAGGACCGACTCAAAGCCATGGACGTGTACTCGCGTGCTGTGGAAGAGCGCGGTATCCCGTGGGCCATGATCTTTGGGAATCACGACGAAACCGGCGGCTACAGCAAAGAAGAGATGCTGCAGGTCGTGATGAGTAAGCGTTTCTCGCACGTCGCACGTGGACCGACGCAAGTGGACGGTGTGGGAAATTACGAACTCAACATCCTAGCACCAGCCAAAGGCGTATGGGGACCACGCGGCTCCTCTGTGTTTCGTATGTACTTCCTTGACTCGCACGCGGACATCGACGAGGAAACGCAGTCCAAGGACTATCTCCTCCGTCGCTATGGCTACGAATGGATCCAACCGAGCCAAGTGGAGTACTACAAGGCGCTCTCGCGGTCGCATATGGGACAAGATCGCGTGCCGTCCATCATGTTCTTCCATATCCCACTGCCCGAGTACAATCTCGCGTCGAAAAGCCAGCGTGTCGGCACCAAGGGCGAGAACATTGCGTCACCCGCCGTGAACTCGGGCTTGTTCTCGGCTTTGCTCGAGATGAACGACGTCAAGGCGACGTTCTGTGGCCACGACCACGTGAACGACTTTTGCTACCACCGCCAAGGTATCCAGTTGTGCTACGGTGGCGTCACGGGCATGGGACGTGCCTACGCAAATTACGGCTTTGATCGCCGCGCACGTGTGATCGAGTGGGAAATGGACGGCAACACGGGCAAGCGCACGCTACGCACGTGGAAGCGCTTCTTCCAGGACCCGACGCAGCTCCAGCAGTTCCAAGTGCTCTACACCGAGACGTCGTCGTAAGCTATTTATTGGCATCGCATGGCCACTTTGCTGGAAGCTGCCACGAATGTGCGCGCACGATCCCATGTGAGTGTCGCTTAGAGTGCGTGTCCTGCGCTTTGCTTGTTGCCTCTAGTCCGTGTCATTATCATTTCTGTCAAGCCAAATCGCCATGCAGTCGAACGCTCATCCCCATGGTCTTGCTTCCTTCATGTTCTCTGTGTTCTTGTTGCTCTATTCGATCTATTCTTGCGAAGCATTGGTCCAAGACGAATCGCTACCGGCGTTTGACCTCCTGCCGTGGCGTGAAGAAGCCATGGCCCACGAAGAGAGTGCCAAGTACGAAGCCGCAGCACTGAGCAACGTAATTCCTGGCGCATGCTACTCGCCGTTCCACAATGCCGAGTACCCGCTCTTTGGTGGGAGTGCCTCGGGACTCAATGCTGCCATGTACGCTGACTTTGCGCTCATGAAGAACTATGTGTCGGTCGTACGGACGTATTACTCGAGTTATTACGGCATCCCAGTGACACCCGCAGCTGCTGCGAGTGGCGTCAAGCTCTACCTTGGTGTCTTCATGACAGACGAGAATTGGTATGGCGGCCAAGTCGACGACGCCATCAATGCGGTGAAGCAGTACCCTGATACGATCGTTGCGATCCTCGTGGGCAACGAGAACGTCGCGCCAGTGGGTCCTTATAGCCCACAGGACGTGGCGAAACGCGTAGCAGCCGTCAAGCAGCGGCTTCGAGACATCGGACGCGGCGACGTCCCTGTTGGAACTGTGCAACGAGCGACTGATTGGCTCGGTAGCCCACGACGCAATGACATGCTCGCCTTAGCTGCGGCTTGTGACATCGTTGGTGTGAACATCTATCCGTTCTTCGACAACAACTACGACGCCGCGTACCCGCTCGTGATCCTCAACGGCGTGTGGGACCTCATGCTTCAAGTGTATCCGCAATCCAAGCTCCGACTGACCGAAGTCGGGTATCCCACAGGCGGTGGAGCGCCATCGTACGCACCACGGAACATCCCAAGCACGGCGAATGCCCAGCGCTTCTACAACGCGTTCATCAATTGGAATCCATCGAGAGGTGGCGGCGAGGCCTTCTGGTTTATGTTCTTTGATCGCCGACCGGATGACAATAGCATGCAAGCCGAACTGGAAAAGTACTTTGGCTTTTTCACATACGACCGCAAGAGCAAGGCCCCCGATTTCCCGGCACGACTCACAGCGATCAATCAGGCTGCCGCTCAAGTGACAGTGTCAACACCAACACCAACGCCAGCACCGAAGCCAGCTCCAGTACCGACGACGACAGTGCCACGAACGACAACACCTCCACCAAAAACAGTGCCACGCACCACAACACCGTCACCAACAACAGTGCGTCCAACGTCGACGCCGTCGCCAGCGCCTGTGGTGACGACTGTTAGTGTGTCGTCATCGTCAGGATCAGTAGGAGCCAATGTTTGTCGCGTGCGTAAAGTCTTTTATGGTTAGGAAGCAATCAAGACACAGGATGTCCTCTACTCACGTCTAATTTGCTCGCCGTTCTTCGCGGAGTCGCGCATCTCGGATCGCCTGGCAGTCAAGAATGAACTCTGGCCAGGACTCGAACGCCACAGGGCCAAGCTGGACGCACTGAGGCGTTGACTGGGGATGGTAAAGCCAGAGACTGCCGATTTTGGTGTCCGCGAGCACACCTTCTTTCGTCCCAGCAGCGAGAAACGCCGTCATCTTCTCATGAAGGTCCTGCATCGAATATCTTGGGGTACGGATCAACACCACGACCGTCGGAACACACGTGAGATACCTCGTGTTCTTCTGTTCCCTGGAGAGCTGCGACCACGTCGAGGGCTCGACATACGAGACGTCAGGGACGCGGTACTGTTGTCGGTAGTGCGTCTTCTGACCCACGACTGACGCAATTGGAGGCGGAAGCACGAAGGTATAGCCACAACGATCGTATCCAACGAATCCATCGTGGGCACGATGCTGTCGAAACCATTCGTATGCTTGCAAAGTCGCCGCTCGGACCTCAACAGCCGCATAATAAGGCAACGCGACGTCCCGCACGATGAGATCGGGCTCGTCGTACTCGAGGAAGAAGAGTGAACGCTCAGGAGCCAGTGCGTTGAGATCTGGAGGCGGCAAGATGTGACGTCGTCCAGCCACGGCTGGGATCTGCGTGCCATCCAGTAGAGCAATAACCGAAGACTCGTCGTCCGAGTCCGAGGTCGCGTCCACATCGATGATAATGTCCATGGTGTCCATGGTCTCTGAAGCCTGCGTTTCCTAGAATGAACAAACAGAAAAGGCGACTAGTTCAGGTCTTGGTCAGACTCCATCAATCAGCACGAGACTAGATAGGAACGGGTTTCATTGATGGCTGTTAGATACACAGCGTGAGAGTACTCGAGGCATTGGTGTACGGGACGAGACGCTCGCCGAACGCGTCATCAAGCAACCCCATGATATCGCGGATCGATACGGACGAAGTGTCGCGATCCATACCTTCGGCCATGGAGAAGTACATCCCCGAGGCGTGCTAGCATACGACAAACATGCGTTAGAACTGAATAAACGCGCTTAAACCATGTACAATTCACGTACCACAAGGATGCCGAGACAGTTTTGCGCCTCGAGACGCTCCACGACGTTGGCATTCGACGAAGAGAGGGCGGGCTGGAGACGCTTGAGGTACTGTTCGAGGTTGGGGAAGAGCAGGTTCTCGAGGACGAGTGGACCGAGATACATCATCCCGTGGAGGGCGCCGTACTGCGTTATGAACGGACACTCTGGGTCAGTGATAGCTTGGTGGTACGTCTTGGCCACACGCGCTTGAATCTTCTCGTAGGTTTCGCCGTAGCGCTGGCAGATCTGGGCAACGAGCTGAGCCGCGTACTTGCGCAACGCCCAGTGGTCATCGGCGGGGTTCTCGCAGAGCTGCTGACCCAGTACGCACGTAAGGATCGACGGCAGTAGTTGATGAAGCTATCAAAGAAGAGAATAATGAGCTGCTGCTCCAGGTAGCAATGCACCGGAAGCGAGGACGTACGTAAAGTTCAATGCGGAGATGCTGGTTGACGAGCAGACAGCGACAAACACGCATGAGTGAGGAGAGCCGTGCGAGGTCGTTGTTACTGTGCTTGACCTGTACGACACACCCATGCAATGAGAATCCCGTTTGCTGAATAAAGGACTGCAAAATGACTTACCTCCTCGTAAACAAAGCGCGAAAAGTACGGCAGGAGCTGATGAATGCCTGGGTCCTTGGCGAGACTCGCAAACGCTGCGCGTTGCAGCTCAAAGTCGTCACCACGGATGGCATCCGTGACCTTTGTGTAGTAGAGCTGCATCTCCTCCGTCAGCACGTGCTTGACCAGTGGCTTGCGATCCACTTGGCCCACGAACGCCTCGTCCTTGATGGCCGTTCGTCGCGTCGAGTCGTCTTCCACGGCGTCGTTCTCTGGAATCAGCGGCTGCACACCCTCCACCGCGAGCCAGTGGACACTAAGCGCCGGTTGCATCGGCACATGAGGCAATGGCGCGTTCAACACTTCATTCAGGTCGACTTCGTCGTCGTCCGCAAAGAAAAGTGTCTTCTGGTCCTCACACTGTCGGAATTTCGCCGCACCGGGCGCGCCAAAGCCGTACAGTCCCTATATTCCACGGTAAAATTCAGAAAATGCCCTACAGATCCCACGGAATCGAGCATCTCACCTCGACATTGCGTGCCTGGAGCGCCTGGTTCACGTGTTCAGTCGTGAGCTGCGGACGCTTCGAGTGGCTGCGGAACTTGAGCGCGTCCTGGATGATCTCGCGCACACGGAGCTCCACCTCTGGTAGCAGCTCGCGCACGCAGGCGTCGCTGAGGTCCTCAATGCCCACGCTCTGCGCCGCCACCTTGAGGGTCTCGGAACGAAGCAAACTCATTGTCTCGAGGTCAAAATCGTCATGTGAGCTGCTCGTTTGGGGCACATCGTCGGTGAAATGGAACCGGTTTTAAACCGGTGTTCCTAAATTTCACGAAATGGTTCACAGGTATTTGCTGAGGTAGATTTTACGTGAATATCGCTTATTTGGATTCTGGAAATGCCGATTTGATACAGAACTAAATTTAGTGAGTCTATGCCCGGTACCCGGGCAGTTTGGTGGCCCTGTTTTTGCCGACCATAACATATTCAAAATATGTATTCTGTTTATGCTGATAAATATGTATGACCTTGATGGTTGGGCGGTGTGTGTTTAAGATTGATTTCTGCAGCAAGTCACCTTCACAATCACCTGGACCAATCTCTATCAAGTAAATGCTCTGCCCAGATGTACACGACATAATTTCTACGTCACTTCATTTATTCACTTGAACGCCATAAATGCACTTGCAGTTGAAGCTTGGAAGCTTCAATTAATGCTTATTTGGTCTATTGTTCTTCCCTCTCATTTGTGTCCCTTATGTTGCTTTTCGTACAATAAGTGGAATATCGTGACTGAATGAATCACATAGTAAAGTTTGTCGCATTAATTTTTCTATATACTGTTTTATGTATTCTGAAATGGTGAGGGGGAGTGGGAAATGTTTTCTTCAAAACTCACTTTTCTCTTCTCTGTTCTCTAATGATCAGTTTGATATTGTATTATGGGTTATTGCGTCTTTGTGTTTACTTTTCCCTCTTTACATTCACATACATCACCTCTTCAGTCATGTCACTGGAACCTAATAAACAAACAAAAAACTCTATAATATTTTGAGTGTTGTGTGTTATTCCCATTTCTGATTATTGATATTTGAATTTGTAGTTTATACTTTCGAAGGCCTCTTTATCTCATCGTGCGAAGCTGTGTTATACTTTCGAAGAACCCTCTCGCAGCGCGTGAAGTTTGTTTACTCGCTGCAGTGGACAGTATTGGCATGTTTTTTTTTAAATAGTCTAACTCGAACAGAGTGGTTACTTAACATGACAAACTCTTTGTCCATTCTAAATGTTCCAAGAACTTTACGATCTTTCCTCTATCGAAGAAATAGAAAATCATGTGGAATTTATTATGAGTGGCGTAGAGTTTTCTGTGTGTTCTCTATATTGATTTTAGAATTTAAAATATGGACACACTCTGGATTTTATATCCATTTTTCTCCGTCCCAATTTGTTGACAGGCACTTCCGTACATTAGCTTTTCCGGGATATTTATATGTTCATCCCATCATAAGAACGTTCTCGTACATTTGTATTTGCATTGTATGTTCTTAATTCACCCATCTTGTTCCCATCTTTCCATATCTTTGTTCTCTCTGTAACTCTTTCCAAGCAAAATCATTGCTTCCGGAGGCGTCTCCATGTGGTTTGTGAAGTAACTTTATGTTTTTTTGCCATCTCTGTACCATCTATTTGAGATTTCCTCTGACCTTCACTGTGTGCCTTCTCAGGGGATAGAAATCGCATGTTGTTGCTTCTGTGTCAAGTATTCTGCTATTTTTTAAACGGTGTGATTTCAACAGAGAAGTAAGCTAAGTCATCTGTCCATTTTCTTTAATTCAGCTTTCTGCAATGGTTTTTCCAGAATGTTTTCCACTCTCACTTCAATGGAGAAACAGAAATTTTGCGAGTTCTATAGCGAGTTGTGAATTTTCTGTTTACTTTACCGTCGGTATTTATTCTTTGGGATACACTCCCCTGGATTTCGAATCTTTGGCTTTTGCTCATTTGTTATTTTGTGGATCCAGAGTAGGATGTTCATTCATTATCTCTTGGGACTCTATCCTCATGCGAAGGACATTTTATGTGTATACCGCCTTCTTCGTTATGTCGCTTTTATTATTTATATATTTGCGTTCTCTTTACTTGTACAACTCTCTCTTGCCCTCTCCTTAATTAATTATTGAAATCCATAGCTCTATTCAGTTCTGATGGGAATCGTATTTATTCTTTTTATGATGTTTAGAGCTGATTTTTACTTGTTCTATCCCTCCTTCTATGATTATGTTCATCCATGTGATTGTTGTGACGTTATTCACGGATGTATCAATGTGATCAATAGTGAGACATAGACTGAAAGTTCCAACGTGTACTGTTCTTCTATAGCACCATTTTTATTAGCGATATGTCTCTCTCTTCACCTAAATCTTGCCATTTCTTTCTCACCATGATCTTATTCCCATTACTGGAGAAGAAATAGACCGATAGATAAATCACCAAACCGCGAGTCCCCGTTAAAAAATAAAAGCAAATAAAGTAAGCGAGACTCGAGATATATGTGTTCCTTCTCGATGGTTGGGGGTCCAAGCGGTGACCATGCTCATTCTTACATCATCCTTAGTATAGATCGGTTTAGACAGGTGAAAAAGTTGGTCTGTGGCGGGTTTGAAGTGGTAGATGCCCTCCACTAACCGTGACAGACAAACAAACAGACAAAAAAAGCAAATTAATTATATAGATATTTGCAATTTTGCCGCTGGGGGTGGTTCTAGGACTATTGGCCATCTATTCGGCCGAAAATGCGCTTGATGCGTTCACTCGTCTGGCTATCGAGGCCGATGTAGCGCTCTGGATAGCCAGTCGTGGGCTCTCGCCGTCCAAAGCCTGGACTTTTAAAGATTCGGAGGTCAGTTCGACGATTGTCAGTGTCAATACTGCAGTCGAGGGCCCCGCCTCGTCCTGCTGAGACGACGACCGAGTGGCTGGTGGATCTGGGTCGACTCGTGCCTTGTCCAGTGCGCTCGTTGAGGTCGAGAGGGTCTAGAAGCTGGAAATCCGGGTGGTAGGGACTGTACTCGTCGAAACATTCGGGATTCCGCTTTGCCGTGGGAGCATTGGCCATGGTTTTCCGCCGTGCTGATGTGTTGCTGAGCATTGAAAAGCCCGAACTAGGGCGGATGGAGATACTCGGTGCGCCTGACTGCACTTGATTTGGCTTGACAGTCGGACGATACTGAGCGACCATAGTCTTGGACGACACTGGAGGAGCATACGGATGCCCACGAACGACATGAGAGGAAGGCGACTTGGCTGCTCGGCCAGCAGAGTACTTCACGTCTGGCATGGCTGGATGCTTCACCTTGGAGATGTGAGAATAATCGAACTGATTTTGCTGCATTGACGACTCGTAAGATGACTTTGGTGCTCCCCACAAAGATGCGCTGCGTGTTGGGGAGAGGCCACTCGGTGATTCGGGTCGTTCGAAATCCGATGGAGCTCGCCGGTCAGCTCGATCTTCATACGTCGCGCACGGTGAGCGTCGCGAGTCTTCGCTCATCATCCTTTCCTCATCTCTCTCGGCCTTTTGCTGCTGGCTCTTCCACCACTCATACGATTGGATCTCGTCGGATGGCATTAACGATTGTAGCCTGCGTTCGCTCTGCATCGAGTCGCTGTTCTCACACTCTTCCTCACAGTGCTTGTGTACAAGCGACTCGATACATGCTGGAAGATGATTGTACTCTTGAAGATACTTGGTCACCAATTCGTCTACTGCTTGCTTGTGCTTTTCGACACGAGAGAAACTCAGCTGAATCTGCAAACGCACCGTGCCACCTGTAGTCTTCGGAGTGAGCGACCTCCGATTCATCCCGGCCCTTCCGTCCGGTGTTGTCGACACACTCAATGTGAACGACTCTACCACCTTCTTCTGATGTACAAGCACACGTAGTGGGATCTTCGCTTCACCGACGATTTGTTCACGACTCAGCTTACGGTCATTCAAGATACGGATGTGAAGATATCCCTTCAAGGAATGAATCGGCGAGAACTCAAACTCTTCATCCCAAGTAGGATAGACGCTCTTCTTGATTGTCCGGGTTCGAAATGACTGCTTCGGCTGTTCAATAAGGTCATCCATAAACGAAAGACGGCCAGTAGAGCCTGTTTTCGGTCGAACTCTGCCTGCTGCACCAGCCGACTTGAGAGGAAGCACGTGGTCAGGATATATCACTTCAACCGCCACGTATGGATCGAGATTCTTCGTGCGGAGATGGGTCGTTGGAAGGTCTCGTGCACCCATGACGAAGACTTTCAGTGAGCTCTTCTTCTTCCCCGTGCCATCAACTTCGATGAGAGAGATCGGGTCGATCTTGCACTCCGCCTCTGCGTGTTCGAGTCGCTCCCAAGCCTTCAGTACTCGCTGAAGAGCTGCGATCCGCGTCGAGCTTTTCGAGTTTGTCACAGACGTCGCGAAACAGTCTGCAATGTACTTCTTCACAAGTCGATACTTCATCACGTACTTGCAATCCACAGGCATGAACTCATCGAGCTGATCCCATTGCATATCGCCTTCTCGAATTGATCCCGGAGCAGTATCTGCGCCGCCGCCGTTTGCTCTATCACTAGGTCGGCCAGGTGAAGCATCAATGTCGGTATCTTTTCGAATATCTGATGATGACAAGTCGTTCTTGGGCATCAAACCATCCATGGCAAGCTTCATATGCGTCTCAAGAGCAGCGGCAATTGCTTCATGAAGATCCTTCATGTCCTTGAATGGCTCTGACTCTGTTTTACTGGTGGAAAAATCGAGTTGTTTCGAAAACTTGGCCAGGATATCTCTCTTGATCTCTTCTAGAACCTCTGGACTGAATAGCTCCTTGAACTTGAGCTCAAATTGATCACTGACGTTTGCGGCTGACGCTTGCACGAGATTGGCGACGACAGCGGCGTCAGAGGAAGAAGAAGGAGTTGAAGGCTTGGAGACCTTCTTCACTGGGCGAAGTGGGCTGGACTTTTGCTCCTTCTTCACAGTGTGGCCAGCCTTTGCTCGACTTTTCTCCTCTGTGATTGCACACTCAGCCAAGTCCGATAGCGATCCAGGCTGAGAATCCAGACTACGTGCACGGCGATGTCCCATGGGGCTATGAGGCTGAAACTCGTTAATATATGAGAGCTCGTTCTCGACATCTTTGAGCTCTGCAACAAGAGAAGCAAGGAGATCTTCCTTCACCTTGATCCGATCGCTCACCTCTTGACGCTTCTTCTTTAGCTTCTCTAACGTCTTCTGTTGCTCCAAGAACACAATCTCACTGTCGTCTTGAACTTCTTCTTGACTCTGCTCCTCTTCATTTGGGCGTGCGTTGAATGTGCCTGGGTCAATCGACGGTCGTTCAAACCCACCGAGGTTTTGCAAATGATTCAGAAGTCGACTCATTTCCGAGTGGATGTCTTCTTTCTCAATGATGACAAGCTGAAGCTTGTGCGTCAACGTGAAGATCTCCTTATCGAATGGACCCACACCGTTTGTCACTGGATTTTGTCGCCACCCCATATTCATACGACTCTCCTTTGCTTGGCGGATATCATTTTCCAGGACACACTTGGTCAGTCGCACAATTGTGGCTTCAATCTCTTGCTCCTTGTCTTCCGCAAAGTGAAGCTTGCTCCGAAGCAGTTCCAACTTGGCTCGCAGAGTCTCTTCTTCGCGCTGCCGCTCAGCTACTCCACGTGGTCGAACCAAGTCGTTCGCTGGTTTTCGTCCCATACCAATCATGATTTGCAAATTGCTGTCGAGCCGTTCAATCTCCATCCCGTACTTCGAACTCTCTTGCTTCAGATCATGCAGAAGGTGCTCTTCTATTGCAATCTCGTTCAGCAGAGACTGTTTACATGACTGGAGAGCTTGAATCTGCCGTGCGAGGTTCTCCTTGTCGACAAGCCCCAGCACTTGGGATCGGCGAGGTGAGTCCTTGGAAGCAGTGCCTAACAGTAACTTCTTTCCCAGCTGTTCTTGCTGTCGAGTCCACAATCTGACGGACCTGGAATTAGGCGATAAGAAAGGCGTCGGCACGCTGGTGTCATGCACATCTTGGGCTTGATCGGGTACTGGACACTTATTCAGTCTTCTGGGAGATTGCCGCGGTGATATACGGCCGGTATTGGTCACACCATTGGCATCATCGTAAGCTGGACATGCAGTGTCATCTTCGAATATTGGGAACTGCTGCGATCTGTTGAGGCGCTCGTTTTCTCGAATCAAGTAGTCTTCGTCCTCCCACATTTCGGGCTGAGCTATGGAATGCTGTCGCATTGGAGACGCAGGCCGATCGGTCACAGGAGAAGATGCTTCTGCATCGCACCGCACAGAAGATGACGGCCGTGCAAATTCCTCCGTGAGGGTCGCATCAGCGCGAGAGGCTCGATATCCTGAAGGCTGAAGTGGAGAGCACGCCGAATCGATAAAGCGACGGGGTGATGTCGCCACTGAGTTCTTTTGGAGTCGACTATTCATATGCCCGTACTGACCATGCTCGTCGAGAGTGGAGGATTTTCGGTAAGGTACTTTGTCTTGAGTAGAGTGACTATGAACCGATCCTTTATCGACTTCTCGCATCAAAGATGACGCAGATCTCGGTCTTGTAGCCTGTTGCCCCTCTCCATTGCTCACCCCCTTATTAGCATCCGCAAACGGAAATCCAAGGTCCGAGGGAGATCTTCGACCGACTATCTCTTGTTCGTGACCTGGACAACAATCTTCTTCCGGACTCTCGGCATCCATCTCCGCTGGATAACGGGCAGCGTCCGTGCTCTCGGCTTGGCTGATCGAGCTTCGTGATGGACGAGTTAAGTTCAGCATGGCCAGTTCCTGCTGAAGCTGCAGCAATTGGTCCGTCGCTGTTGACCAGGCGATCGACTTGTTCTGCAGCAGCTTGGATTTGAGTTGCAGTTCACCTTTCAATCGCTGATTCTCCGCTTCAAGAGCGCTATGCTTCTCCCTCAACTTGTTCTGCTCGTTTTCATGAGCCAGTTCACTTTCGCGCAGACATTTGTCCTTGGAAAACATGTCTTCACTGAAGCGCCGACGACTTTTATCGCGGGCAAGATCAGAAATCGCGTGGTCGTCGAGCATCTCGAGCGAGACCATTTTCGACACGATGTAGTCCTTGTAGGTCGGCAATTTACAGAAGGGGTTCCCCAAGAAGCGACACGCATGTAAATTCGCGAGCTTGGCGAGCCCATCGACTTCTTTAAGCACACTCAGATTGTTTCCCGACAGATCCAGCGACTCAAGAACCTCCAATGCTGCGATGCCGCGAGGAATATGCGAGATGAAATTGCCAGATATATCCAAAACCTTCAAGCTGATGAGTGAGAAGAGCCCCGCATCCAGTCGCTTGAGATGGTTTCGTGCGAGACACAGCGTGTCGAGTTCCACCAAAACTTCGACACCATCAAGAGAAGAGATCGAGTTACCAGCGAGATTGAGCTGCTTGAGGTTCGTGAATTCTTCTAACGCACGCAGAGTCTTCAGAGCTCGTCGAGACTTTTTCGGGAGGAGACTAAAGTCGAGACTCTCGACTTCCAGAGGATCACGACCTGTGTACACTTGCGTAATGAGCTCCATGTCCCCACGAATGTCCACGACACCATTCGCCGTTGACATGGATCGAGACGAACGCGCGGGAGCCGTCACATACGACGAGGACGGCGACGCAGACCCAACCGAACTCCCAGAGCTTCGAGATCCTCGTTGTCTCGGCACCTCACTCCGTGCTCGTCGTCGTGGACTCCGACTGTCCAGACTTGACGCTTGTCTTCTCTTCACGTACACTCCACCGTCGTCATCTGCGCTCGCTTCTCCTGCTGATGAGACGCCGCTGTCGTGCAACGCATCGCCTTGAAGCACGAGCTCGGGCTCCTCCTGCTCGTTCCATTCGTCGTCGAGTGCTTCCGTCGTCATTTCTGCATGGAAAAACGCGCAGATTGCGACCGAGTCTCAGAGCAAACGCATCTTAACCGCGCATCGCCTCTCACACGCACAGCTTCGCTATATAAAGCCATGAACAGCGCCGACGCTTTGGCCCAATATAACCATGTGCTTCCTGCATTGCCAGCCCAAGAATGCATGTGCAACGAATTTGTTTTCAGTTATACTAACCTCATATCGGTTCTTAACATGACGGAAATGCGGAAACAGAACCCAAAATGGAGAAATCACCGGAATGCAATCATCACGACGCTCTTAGAGCTCTTGTAGGGTGGACACGCATGAAGAGAGCACACGATGAATGAACTAGGATACCATGAAGCATTCGGACTGCGCATTTTCGCGCGGAGTTTTCTTCTGCGGGCGACTTCCGAGTAGTCACCGGCGTCGGTTCGTTCGTTCCTCTGGTATGAAACCAATCAGCACACTAGTTGCCGTTGGAGCACACGGCATCGTGCTGCGCTCTGTGGATCACTCTGTTGCTGCCATGTCGGCCGATACGTCTGTCGATGATGCCATGCTGGCTGGCGAGTCGACTGGGGTCTCGTCGGATGCCACGGCGACAGTCATCGAGTCGACGGAAATCTGTATGGCGGACTCAACAGGGAACGAGGCGCTTTCGTTCGGTGCTGAAGACCCAGAGGCATTCAATCTGCCCTTTGATGCGTTGTCTGGTCCGAATCAGCAGGAATCGCTCTATGAGACGACGCTGGCGTTCACCACAGACGCCGAAATGTCGAAAATGCTCGAAGCCGCGAGCGAGAAAGCCGACGACGCATTCAAGAGCGCTATCCAGCAAGAGGAAAAGACCGATTCTCCATCCATGCAGGCAGCAAAGAAGCAAGGCGCCTCTACACCCGCTACAAAACCGGCAAATGCGAGAAAAACCGGAAGTGCTGGGACAAAGCGAAGCAAAAGTGGATCGCAGCAACAGACATTTTCTTGGAATGACATTCTCCGTGTCCAGAACCTCATCGAGAGCTGCTTACAGAAGTATCTAACCAAGGTACGTTGATGCAAGTGTGATTATGGCAGTTCCTTCACTGAAACGAGTTGTTGATGCTAGAATGATATCATCACCACTCTCCAGAATCAGGCGAAGATCGACCCATCATTCACGGCAGTCGTGTGGCAAAAGCTGGAAGAACAGAATCCAAAGTTCTTTCATGCTTACAAGCTTCAGCTCCAACTCCGAGACCAGATTTCCACGTTCAACTACCTGGTATAGTCGTCCAAGTACTGTTTTCAGTGCAGTGTCCTGGTCTGAAGGTGTGTGCTTGTTCTAGGTTGCGCAACACAAGGACATGATGGCCAAAGCGAGCGGGAATCCTGCTGTTCTATCGTCGCTTTCAATGGATGCAAGAGGACCAACGCGACACTCGTCAACGACTGCTGGTAATGCTTGGACGGCCAGAGTAAGACGTGTATCAGGACAGAACAGCACAAGGACTCATCATGTGCTTGCTGCTGGGTCATAGGATCCTCGGTTCCCACGAGTGCATCGATAGCAGCTTCTCGAGGTGCAACATTCTCCTCGCCGTTTGGCTCAGCTTCAACGTCCTCGTTACCAATGCCCTCGCCAATCAAGACGGATCTAGACACTCACGCCTTCTTCACGTAGCCTTTGTACGAGTCCTCTTAATCTTTCAAGGATGTTCATCGACCAAGTGTAAGAATAGGCATGTCCACTGGGCACCCCAATTGCATGTCTCTGTTCAATGTTATTCTTCCTCCTCTCCTTCTGCTACTTGATTGAGCGTGACTTTTTGCTCCAACGCTAGTGTCTCTACTGGAAGTGCATTTCCCGAGAGGGTGAGTCGACGAAGTCCTGGGGCCTTTTCGAGAGGATTGAATGGCAGTTCCGTGATCTGGTTGTTTGCGAGTAGCAGGTGCTTGAGTTTGGGTAGCTCACCAATGCGTTTAGCCACTTTCTGCAAGCAGTTGTCCTCAACGTTGAGCACTTCGAGCTTGACACATCGTCCAAGGGACGAGTGGAGTTTGGTAAGCTTGTTGTTCTGCAGGTAAACTTTTTTCAGCGACGTTAATCCACCCATCCCTTTGGGAAGTTTGACGAGCTGGTTGTTTTCAGCGTGCAGAATTTCGAGGTTGCTGAGGTTTCGGAAAGAGGTTGGAAGAGTCTGAAGCTTGTTGCCCAGGATGTCGAGCTCACGCAAGTTGACGAGCTGTCCGAGCTCTTCCGGTAAGGATTCAATCGCATTCTCGTTGAGATAGAGCTCCTCAAGGTTCGTGAGCTGGCAAATGCTGACTGGGAGAGTCTATGACAAACGAAATATGAGCACAAACGAGTCGACAAGGAGATCGATATAGCTTACCGTCAGTAGATTGCGATGTAAGCACAAACCAGTCATCGTCTCAGCAAGTTCGGCGATACTCTCGGGGATTCCATCAGCGGTAAGCTTGTTGTCTTCCAGATACAAACTCTCAATCTGCCCAAGGCCACGAATCCCATCCGGAAGTGATTCGAGCTGGTTCTCGCGGACGTACAACTCGGTGATTTGGTGAAAATCACCAATTGAGTCTGGAAGTTTCGTGAGCTGGTTCTTTTCAAGCGCTAAAGTCTTGAGGTTTGGCGGCAGCACTTGGCCAAGATCGCTTGGCAGCTTGGTCAAGTCCTTCTCGGACAAGTCTAATTCCTCGACCTCTTCAAACTCTTGTACAGTGTCGACCGGGTCTTCCAAGTCGATATCATACTTCTCAACGAACTCTTTGAAGAGCTCGAGGCGTGCATCTCCATCGCCATTATCGCTCATGACTGGAATGAGAGGACGATGCTGCTTGCAATGCAGCGGCGGGTGACACTAACTACTACTGCACAGACACACACAACGAATGGCCGAATCCTCTAAATAAAAACGAACGAGGCGTCGATTCAGCATCTCATATTCTGCATGCTCGTTGAGTTTTGCACACTTCTGTCCGTTACGTTGGCCGTTTTCTCAACAAGATAAGCTACATTTTGCTGTGACGATTGGATTGAACATGAAATAACTACTTAGAATGCTACGCTGCTAGTGAGGACTTGGTGCGGCTGAGGTGGCTCAGTGACCTCGATTTCCACAGATCGCAACGAGTACGCTTGTTGCAAGACGATGGTGAAAGGTGGAGCGAACGTGCCTTCTGAGATCTGGACAGCACGGAATGAACCTGGAGCATCTTGCCCTGGGCCACCAGCGAGAAATCGCCGACCATCGGGGAATTGGACTTCGATTCCTGCAATTTGCCCTTGGAAGTTTCGAGGCTGGATGGTAAGCTGCGTCGAATTGGTCTCGGTGCCAAAGGCAACTTCAACACCACCCCACACGAAGTCGTCAGGACACTTGACCAGCTCCCAACTGACGGCAATCGAACAGCTGAGGTCCGTCTTGGACTGAAGTAGACGATACGCTTGAGGAGAGAGCACAAGATCACCTTTGCAGTCGTCCTTGGCGCACGTCTCGCTGTGCCGAGAGATGAGCATCACAGTCACGGACGCATTCGTGCCCGCATTGACGTTCGCGCATCGACCACAAGGCAGATCATGCGACCAGAAGTCCGGCGATACGTAGGCAAATCGACTCTCAGCCGAGGATACGAATTGGCTGGAAAAGCCATTGTACCCACAAGTATTTTGGAGGAAATCGCCTGATATAGCACTCTTCGCGTCGCCTGTGAAGGTCATGCCGGTACTAAACTGCGCCACGGCGAGACTTGATAGAGCCAATGCCGCCAGGAACAAGTGCACAATGCCTTGACTAAACATCTTGAGTTACGTCTTGGTTGCTTGGTTTGCTGCCTGGTGGTCGAGATCTGGAATGGGGCCAAGCGAACGGGTTCCAAAACCCCGTCGCACTAGACGGATCGCATCCACACGGGATAGTTCCACTAAAAGTGCATACATATATACTTAAGGTTATGTCGTCAGGTTGCACATATATACTTAAGGTTATGTCGTCAGGACCCATCCACACATCTCACATATTGAACCTAGAATTGCGCGTCCGTCACCACCACGAGACTGGCCTCTGGCAACTCGTCCACCTTCACTTCAATCGAGTACCCCGAGATCGCCTGGGTAGCCACAAGAGTGAATGGCTTGGAGAAGTCGAGGCCGTCCTTCTTTGGCGCAAGCACCATGCGGTATGAGCCCGTCGTGTCCTGGCCTGGGGCACCAAATGGGTATCGCGATCCGTCGTCAAACTTGACCTCGAGACTGGCGATCTGGCCGTGGAAGTTGCGTGGCTGCACCGTCAGCATGTTAGCACTCGTGCCATCGCCGAATGCGAACTCGACGCCACCACGAACAAAGTCATCCGGACACTTGACAAGCTCCCAGTTCACGTCGAAGCGGCTGCCGGTACCGCCATTGAGCATCTCACGGTACGCTTGTGTCGAGAGCAAAAGGTCACCAACACACTCGGTACCATCGTCACTCGTGCACGTCTCATCAAACTGCGAGATGAGCATGACGGTGACAGTCGAGTTGGGCATGGCGTATTGTGGGTCATCCGCTGGCGCCACAGTCACGTTGGCACAACGCCCGCATGGCAAGTCCTTCGACCAGTACGCCGAGGTGACGTAGGCAAAGCGGCTCTCCGCCGCAGGCACAATGACCGAGGAGAAGTCGTTGTACGCACACTTGTTCGGATAGAAATCACCCGTAGAGGCCGACCGGGCAACCCCAGAGAACTTGTTGCCGTTGCTGTATCCTTGTCCAGCCGAGCGCTTGTGGCCGATAGCATATCCCGCGTTGGTGGCGAGGAGCAAAGTCGAGAGCGCGGCGAAGACGTGCATCGTGATTTGTCGACGAGGGGGCTTGTGCGTTGTGCTGGGAAGATTGCCGAATGAGCTCTGGATGCTCGTCGGCGGCGTGAAGTGCGTTGGTCAGCCATTAACTCAGAGGAGCTGCGAAAAATCAGACAACTCAGGTGCATCTTTACTAAGTGCGAGGGCGTCGCGACTCTGTTCGATATTTGGAGGTGACTAAGTGCGAAGTATGGAGAAAAGGATGAGCAGATGGAACGTTGATGTAGAGTCATGACGAGGCATGAATCAAGGAGTTTCCGAATCGGAACCAAGCGCATTTGCTTCTTGTTGCGCTGCAATGAGCTGGTCAGGGAAGTCGTGGCCACGAGTCAAAGTATGAGAATCCTCGATCGAATCTTCAGCAGTTCATGTCCACCGAGCAATCCGGGATTGCTATCCAGTAACGCCAACAAGAGATGTAAAAACGTAGTTGAGTTCGTACGTCATGACGCTTTCGTCGATCGACCTTGGCAGATACGAAAGGCGAAGTACAATCTCGCACTTTGGAAAGGTTCGCGCTGGTGCTGATTTAACGCAGGCCTCCTGAGTTCACGCTTGGCAAATGATTTGTGCAAAGCGAGAGCATACAGGTTCGTCGATCTCACCTTCAAGCCTCATACGCAGCACACAATCTCCTATCATCCAACGACGCCTTCGCGACGCTACTTTGCTCCTGACGAATTGCCTAAGGCAGGCCACGTGCGGCAATTCAGACAGTGAGGTAAACTTCATGATAACATCCACTTCATTAATGAGTTTTGCTTCACGGGCATCCAGCTGACGCCCAGATTACTGTTACGCCGACATTGGCGGAGCAAATATAAAGTCGGGCCATGTACGTGTCGTGGTTTTACCAACTAGTCAAACTGAGCGTCTGTCACGACAACTTCATTTGGCTGCGGGAGGTGGTCGAACTTCACCTCAATGGTGTCGTTTGTGTCACTTTGTTTGACAACAAGAGTGAACGGCTCCGTAAACGCGTGAGTGGTGTCGACAGGAAGACCAACCTGAAGGCGCGCTCGTCCAGTACTCCCATCGCCCATTGTTTGGAACACGTACGTCTTTCCATCTTCAAACTTGGCATCCACTCCTTCGATCTTGCCGTAGAAGTTACGAACCTGCAAGGCTAGCGTCTTCGCGTTGACGGCTTCACCGAACGCGAGTTCTACACCGCCTCGCACGAAGTTTTCTGGGCACTTGACCAACTCCCAATCGAGGTTGACTTTACTGCTAGAGGCACCGTTGAGCAGTTCACGGTACGCTTGTGGCGACAACAAGAGATTGCCCTGGTAAAACTCTACCTTAGGGCAGGTGGTGTCTTCGAACGTGGAGATGAGCATGACTGTGACAGTCGCGTTGGGCACAGACCAGGTTGGGTCTCTACCACTTATCGCCAGCTTGACTTCGGCGCAGCGACCACAAGGTGAGTCCAAGCCCCAGTAGGATGGCGAGACATAAGCGAAGCGACTCTCCGCCGCGGATACAAACGACGACGAGAATTCTTGGTAACCACACTTGTTTGGCACAAAGTCAGCGACCTGAGTCGAGCGTCCCCAGCCACCAAACTTGACGCCATCCGCGTTGAGTGCACTGGAGGTTTGTGCCGCACCGAGCAACGCCGTCACAACGGCGGCGGATTGAGTGGTGGTCGTAAAGAGCTCCATCTTCCGAGTTGGTGCTTCTTGGTGAATTGAGGAATGACGAGGTTGTGAGAGGCACTGCAGCCATAAAGGCCTGGGCTGACCCAGTTCGTTTTGTGCATCCCTTTGGTGAATGAATGTCTGCATCCATGACTTGAAGTTGCCATTGCTGATAAGTACGGAATTTGCCAACTTCACACTCAAAAGAGATATCCTGTAAAAACCCTGAAGACAAGACCAACGGGTACTTTTTGCTTCGGCTGCTCGGCGGGATGATAAATATTGCTTTTTTTTTCTGAGCTCGTACAATGCCTTTGTTCGCATCGGCTTCTAAGCGAAGATAGAAGCTGATGTGCAGATTCATATCCATCGACATCTCGAGCCAAACCCCACGGAACTCTTTCGAATGAACAAATTGATTGTTCACACTTACGTCAAGTGAGTTACTCGTTGATGACACCACCACCAGACGTACTCACTCGAGTAGTGGTATCTTGCGAGAGATGCGAATTTATTTGAGCGCACGTGCTAGAAAAGCATCAGATCCTTATGGGAGGAGATGAGTCAATGTGGTCGCTTACGTGAAAGAGATACAATTGCCAGCGTGTGGGCTGACAAGACAACACTGGGTATTGGAAGTGGCAAGACGCTCTTCCAACCGCTCTATCTCGCAAGCTAGACAGTTCCAGCGTCCGCAGCTAATTCTCACCCATCGCTTCCACCTCCAGCTGCTCTAGCAGTCGGGTTGGAGACTCCAACCCGACTAAACCTTTCCACAACATAAAAGCAACCAAGGTTGACCTGCGGTCCGTGACAGCATCTACAGAACAGAATGCGTCTATTCTGCCCGTCATGCGCGCAAACCAATGCAACTTTCCCGCTTTCGTCGCTGTTCCTCTACGCATCATAACGGGCGAATCGCGCCGTGAGTACCACCATACCGCTCGGATGAGTCAGGTCTTGCCCATTCAGCGGCGAGCGTCGCTCCAGCTCGTCCCTCTCGTCCATTAATCACGACGAAAACCGCCTTCTCGTCACCATTTTCCCTCCACGGCTTTCTGTGCAGGTGCGCGTGACAGCGTTTCTTCGACTAAGCGAATATATTCGGAGCTTGTCCGCTTTTCCTATTGGCCAAAACGATAAATTACTTCCACCCGCTCCTCTCACTTTTATACAAGACCGTTCACTATTGCTACGATGGAGGTGTCGCATACTTATCCCATCGCTTCATTGGTCAACATCCCTTCCCCTAGTGCTTTTCTACCAATCAGTATCCAAAACGACGAATCAATGGAACGTTACCTAAGCCTGGTAATCTTTCTTAATCGGCGACAGGCAGTCAGCAGTCGGAAAACGGGGAGGTCACACACACTGGCAGTGGCGTCGAGGTCGAGAGCGGACCTTCCAGCGCACGGCGCGACGGATTCGACGCGATTGGAGACACCGTGGGGGCGCCAGTGGGGGTTGCGAGCGTGTCAGGGCCAGGGAGAGCCCTGTCGACCACCCAGATGGCCGCGTGGCAAGAAGCCTTCTCCAAGGACGAGCGGCAAGACGACATGGACGAGCGCAGCGGCTCGAGGACACACACGACGTTTTCCTCACCGTGTGACGTCGATATGGACGAAGTACGAGCGGTGGTGAATGATGAAAGGACAGTAGTGGTCGATGATGCGGATTTGAACGAAGGAGAAGGTGGGAGTTATCAACGATTGTCGACGCCGACGAGTTGTCGGTCGGCCGGGTTTGTTCAGATTGAGAGTACATACGTCGCGGGGGATGAAGGCGACGACTTTACGCCGCAGCCAGTGATGAGATATCCTGCAGCGGGGCAGCACCCTCAAGGAAGACGAATAGCGAAGACGAGACAGAGAATATGGATTGACCGCGCGTTGAAGCTCCTCGGTATGGTGGGGCCGCCGGCGGCCGTCGTGATCACTCTTCATTACTCTGTGGCATATGAGCTGCTCTTCGTTCTCTATGTGATGGTCGCACTCGCGGCGTGGGAACTCAGTTGGTGGAACTTACGGATACGGCAACGACTGCTTGTGCCATTCAAAACGGCGACGATGCAGCGACGAGTGTCCAGAGAATCGTTGGAACAGGCCCAGTTTGAAGAAATGGAGACCAAGGAATATGCCTTGTCCCCATGTCTCGATCGGTGGTCATGTGCAAAGAGCAAGTATTTAGCTGCCTCGGCGGCATCAGTCTTGGTCACCGGTGCTATCGTCGCTGTGGTCATGAGCTTTCAGGATTCCATTCTCACGGGAAGCAAGTCAGGCCTCGGTCGGAGGATGCTTCTGGGCGCGGCTACGACATCATCATTCTCGGGGATTTTCTGTGTATGTCTGTCTCCAACTCTCACCGACGGTTTCGTGGTCTTCGTGTATCAAGCGTGCTTCGCGGTGTCAAGTTTGAATTCGTTCCTCGCCCACCATGAACACCTCATCAACGATCCGGAGCTGTTGGACGCTCTTTACGTGATGCTTGTTGGAGCATGTGTCGTGGTTGTCTGGCGAATTGTATCCAGCAAAGAAGTACTCGCGAGTTTGGTGATGACGACACTCGACATTCTTGGTCTTGCGTATCTCGTGGCGCCTATGATGGCGATGTCGGATGTGCTTGGTCACCCGTATGTCTCCAATCATAGTGACTTGGTCGGGACCTTCTTCGTGGTGGTAAGCGCTGCTGAGGCTGGGCATCACCTTCATGCATTCTTGAAGACCAGGTTCCCCAAGCTGTTCATGCGATGGCGACATCCTTTGGCCAAGTCTGTATCCACGACACTCGATCTTGAGAGTCTTTTGTTCTCGATCATTCTGGCGGTCGTGAGCGCAGCCATTGTCATGTGGTGCTACCGAGGCTACGTTCTGACAGTGACGGATTCGTTCGTGCTTCTCGGATCGATATGTTTATCTCAAATTTGTCGCGTTGGGCTTGAGGCGATGCAATCGATGGCTCGAGTGAGACCTACCGACTTGATCAAGCAGCGCATGTGGATACCTGGTGTGATCGAGCTCCTAAACCCTTATTTGGTGGCCACAATTGTGTTCCACCCGTATGTGAAGTCCGTCATCTCATGAAGGAAAAGGACCACTGTAGTATGAATTGCGAATTGCAACTGCGATGGAAGACCGTCGCACTTATTTATTAGCTAGAGTGCTTCGACAGAGAGGCCACTACTGTAACTAGGAATCCATCCCCTCGTTAACTAACTCGTATTGTCTACCATGACAACTACTCTTCGTCTTGTCCTCTGTCTTCCTCTTCGCCGCTCAGTTCAGCTGTTTCGGCCTCTCGCCGCTCTTGTTCGCGTTGGCGCAACTTCTCGGCAGCGTGGAAAACACCTGAATGCATAGAGAGTGAGCACAAAAACAAATGAAGATTTTGAAGGAAAGGGAACGCACCGTTGGTCTGTTTCTTGCAGTTGAAACAACGCGAGGTTTTCTTGAAATGCTTCAGCGCACACTGCTCGCAGAAGAAATGACCACAAAGCGTTTCGACGGCGTTCCGAAACGGTTGGCGACAGATCGTGCACGCAAACTGCTCGTCGTCTTCGTCGTCGCTTTTTATCACGTACTTGTCATCATCATCGTCGTCGTCATCAGCATCCGCACCTACAGCATCACATGAGTACCGAATCAAGTTTCCACACGGAGAGAATTATTCACTTACTGAGCCCTTGCGCCAATCGTTGCTGTCGCTTCTTTTCCTTCTCGGCATACTCTTGTTCGATTTGCCAGCCACTCTTGTAATCACCTCGGTCGTGGAGGAATTTACAACTGTCACCATACCCGCAGAAGCCCGTCTCCTTGTAATCCTTGCAGATATCCGGCTGGTAATCAAAGCGCGAGATCGAACGAGCCCAGGTTTGCGCACGAATCGGACCTTGTGTTCTGAGCCATTCGAGGAGATTAGTAAGAAACGGAGAGAATACGGAGGGAGCGCACTGACGTACCCGGTGTACTTGTTCATACCGATCTGGGACTCCTTCTTGGACACGTAGTTTTTGTACGCAGCCTGGCCTTTATACACTTTTCCGCTCTCTTCATCAGCAGTGCCGTCCTGGTTCAGTTTAATGTTTCGCTCCATGATCGCACGAGCATCTCTGCATATTACGCATCGCTCAGCAAACGTCTACATAGAAGAAAAAGCACGACGTGGCGCACCTGTCTTTCTCCGTATCAATCTGGTTCTCGTAAGTGGCATCACCGGCGTACTGTTGCGGCACGATCTCGCGCTCAGACTCGAATTGCCTTGCCTGCGCCAGCACGTTCTTGCTTCTCTTCGCAGAGCCAGTCTACCAGTCGAGCACAGTGAATTAGCACTGTGTCCCTCTGATCAATAGAGCGCGTTCCTCGCCATCCACTTACCGAAAACATGTTGATCTTTCGTCGGTCCGTCAACACTGGAGCGACCACCGCGTCGTCGTCATCGGCACCAGCCGCGCCTCCGTCAGCATTGTCATTGCCGTGCTGCTCGCCATCTTCGTCGTCTGTGACACGCTTGCGCTTGTTCTTGACCTTCTTGGTTCTCGTGGCGAACATGGTGCTTGTTGGCAAATGCTCGTTTGGAGCTGCTAGACACGTCATTATCACGAGGAAACAGGTCTAGTGACAGTCGTAGAGCGCAGCAATGGGTGGGTTGGTGTGTCAACGACTCGAGTATATTTCTTTTAGAATTGTATACGTATGCGGCTTGCGCGAATCGCAAAGCATTGGCTTAAGCGAGGGCACCGACCTGCTGGAGGAGCGGCACGAGCTTGCCGGCCTTGTGGAGCGCCTGGATGTCCGAGTTGCCACCGACCGACTTGCCGTTGATGAACGTGTTTGGCACCGTGCGCTGACCTACACGCACAGAATCACAACGTCAGCATCACTACATAATACTACACGCTCACAATATAATCACAGCGGCAACGCACCCGTGATCTGCTGGATGGCGCTCTGGAGGTCGTCGCCGTCCGAGACCCGGTCCAACTCCACGAGTGCAAAGTTGACGCCGAGCTCACGGAGCAGGCTCTTGGTGCTGGTGCAGTAGGGGCAGTAGCTCTTGCTGTAGACGACGACGCCGTTCTGAGCGACGGTCTCCTGCACGATCTCCTTGGCGCTTGGCATCTTGATCTGACTTGGTGAATTCCCAATTGATGCCTTCCGTGGCATTCCACCCATGGTTGGAGACCGTTGATTGGTGGAAATCTTGGTTTCCAGTTAGCCAATCAAACGTGATTATTGGGGAGGTGGAAGGGGAACCATGTCCTTCGTGCGATTGGATTGGTTGTAAATAGGAATGAGTTGATGATGTAAACTACCCCGGGATTATGAGCTCTCATGTCACTGATGACTGAGATGGCCGAGTTGACGGAACCTGTTTATCTTGATTTCACTATGCAGTGGGATGTGATTGGCTATAAATTGTACCTACACGATTATGTCTGCTGAGGTTTTTCACTCATTGTCGTGGTTTTTGAAGGACCATCACTCTCGGTCGGCTAAAAGCCGCGGAACGGCCCAGCGACCGACGAAGATGGCGATGACGACGGCCTAACGCCTCTGCGTCTGTACTCGACATGTCAGAAGGTTTCCATCTACGTCATCGCGGCCTTCATGTGCCTGACCATCTACGCCGCTTGGAGCTCGTTACGAAAGGCCCTGGAAGCCCCACAACGCCCACGAAACCTGCGTCTTCGTCAGGCGCTTCGCCTCGTAGAACATCGTCATTTCGGCCACTTGCTGTGCCCAAAGTTCACATTGATCTGATCTCACGATCACCAAGAGCCGTTGTCAGCAGTCCACGTCATGAGGGGAATGTTGCTCTTGATGATCATCTCGCAACAGTGTTTGGCAACTTGAAGGTGTGGATGGAGAATGCGTTGAACATGTCAAGGACGCATGCCGGATACGACAAGATTCATCTGTATGTCCTCTTTCTGAGATGCTTTGCCTCGGAAGTCATTCCTGTCCAAGAGATGAAGCGTCTGCTCGACGATGTACAAGCGTATGTCAGTCATCTGAGCAATGCCGCAGTATCTCCACGGAAGGTCGTCGTCTTCAAGCCTCCTGAGCTCAGTAACACAAGAACGTCGCCACATCAACCGTCTCATCGCGCCACCACTGTTCTGTCCCCAAGGGCGATCCGATCTATGGCTGCTGAGGCCTCTGCAACTTCGCTGTCTCCTCGAATCCCACCAAAACGACCGAAGAAGATCATTCAACTGAGTGACCACGAAGAATCGATTCTCGAATTGGCGCTGTTTTACGAGGAAGCCATGAAGCAAATGACAGGCGCTCAACAGAAGAAGAAGAACATGCATTTCTGGACTGAACGGTGGCTTCTCGTGCCGAGTCGCACGAAGACGAAGGTCTTGAAGAGTGTCAAGGCGAAGTTGTCGCGTGGGAGTTTCTTTTCGAATGCTGTCGGGAGAGAGAGGACACCACAGCGATCTCAAAGCAGCTCGTCAACTGTACGATTGCCTGATCGAAGTCAACTCAAGCACGATACTCTGTTCTCGATTGTGGTTCTGTGTCTCCAAGAGTCAATTCGGAGTGTCAGTGTCCTCTCATCTGATGCAGCCAATAGTGCATGGCAAGTGCTCTGCGAAGACACGCTCAAACGAGTAGAAGGAACGCTCGATCTAGTCATGGAACAGAGGGGCAAATTACAAGATCAGCTGGAAGAAATGAAAAATTCGAGAGCGTCGGTACGAGCAGCAATTCGATACTCTGAACATGAGATAGAGCGCCTCCAGGGAGTGAATATCCGTTCTTTTGCCAGGTGGAAACGTGAAGAGCACGAAACGCTTAAGCTGGAGGAAGAAGAGCGGTGGCATGGCCACTGCAAGTCACTCATTCTGAAAAGTCTCCAACAATTGCAAGAAGACGCCATCCAAGCCACCTGGCTTCAAGTGCGAGCTCCAATCAAGACCGAAATGGAGTCAAGCGAAGCCGTCGACGAGAGTGACGAGGAACCCAAGGCCCTCATCCACGACACGCTTGATTACCAGAGGCTTTCTGCTGGATCAGCGATTCTCCACTTTCGAGTCCGAGCTCAAGTAGCTTATATTGCGCATCTTATGGTGCTCTGCCGAAGCTTTCTGCACCTGGAAGTACTGAGATCTGCTGTGCAGGGTGGCCCTGATGAGTCTGATGGTGGTGATGGCGACAACCCATCGCCACGAAAGCACAACCCGATGGATCGAATATCCCTGGAGGAGCTCCAGACTCTGCGAGAGATCAGTGATGCCTTGCGCTCCTTCGAAGTTCTTTACGCCCGCGCCGATTCTTCAGAGTGGGGAAGGGCAAAGCTGTTCTCACTTCATCGTGCCTCTCAAAACTCTTTCCAATTACATCAAAACGACGTTTGCACGCAGTTCCCGACTCATGAGTCAGGAGGAAAGTCTAAGAGCTTTCTGAGGTCTCTGACGTATTGCACAATGGCTGCAAATACGTTCTCGACGGCTTCAACATTTGTTCGTGCTGGTAAAGCGATTCGAGCACGACCAGAGATCCAAGCTGCGCATTTCAACCTTCCTCTGGGTAGTGGGCGAAGACAACGGAGCTCACTGACTCGAAGTCAAGACGCAATTGACGCTCAACCATTGCTGCGCATGGCGAAAGCGATGGCCAAACTCCCCAAACATATCAAAAGCGTCCTCATCCTTCCTCTTTTAATGGAGGATCCATTTCCAAATGATGATCCTCGCTCGAATGTACCAGCCATGGCAAAAAAAGAGATCGGAGAACAAATTCTGTGGATATTCGATATGCTGATCGGCACATCATCTTCGAGAGATTCGATGGTTGGCGCGTCAAACGCGAATTCTACGATGATACCAGTGTCGCTACGTTTCCAGGACATTATCGGTGGTGGTGGAAAGGAGTTCGTGAGCTTTGTGCATGGATTGTTCATCGACATAGCCGCAAGTGATGTTTACGAAGGAGAGTCCAAGTTCATTCGACTCATTGCGAGCATTCAGCTTACGTATTCCTCGACGGCCGGCAGTGCCTCATCATCGGTCTCATCTCTATCCACCGCATCATCAATTACCGACACCATCCAATTCTTCTCACGTATGCTACAACTCTATCAGAACAAGGATGGGGTACATCAGCCTATTCCAGCAGGAGCATTCACTGTTTTCTTCAGTTGCCTTCGAATATTTCAACAAGTGGCTGTGGTCAAGAAATACTTCAACGAAAATGGAATGGCAATGGATGTTTGGATTCATCCCGGACACCAAGATATGTCCCCAAGAATGTCATCAGTTCGTCGTGAGAGAAACCAAAGCAGATCGAGCCCGACGAGTTCGTACGTTCTATTGGAAGCGGCCAAGACGGTGCTAGTGTATTTGCTTGATTCCACTGTGAGTGATACTGAAGCAATCATCGAAGAATATTGTCAACTTCTATCAGGCAAGGCTGCATTGGCCAAAGTCGCGCTTGTATCTCCAGCAGTTCCAGGTGACTATGGATCATCAGCTTCAGGTCCAGTCGGAGACCTCACTGACACGTTCATTGTGCCTCTGCATCTCGCGGCATATGCGATTGTGAATGCGTGGATTCATAACAATCACGAGATAGTGGACCGCCTGTCACGCGCGATGCGTGCTGCACGCGTCCAACGGACCGGTGATATCTCGTTTGAGGAATTCAACCATGTGATTATATTCGGAAGTGGCAGTGCTGCACACAATATGATCACCACAACTCAACTAGCGCGAATTTACGCCGCTGCATGTCCAGAAGGACAAAGCGGTGTTCGCTGGCAAGAACTCGTTCAAGCCGTCGCAGAAGACTTCGACTTCTTAGGAACAGAAGAGCGTCTTGCGAGTGCGGATTTCCGAAGCATCCAGCTGGCGTTGCTTCGGGGTGGAAGTGGTTCACTGGCATCGCCATGGCTGACTGGCCCAAAGTCTTATGGAGGAGATAGTGCCGGTCTCCGACGAACGTGGGATCTCACGCGTGGACTAATGCGTGAAAACCTCGCGTTGGCGATCCAAGGTGAGAATGCTATACACGGTCTGAAGCTATGGCAGGTCGGGAACGAGCGTATGGACAAGGTCGAAGTCCTTTTGAACTCAAGAAGAAGCTTCAGAGTGGAAAACTCAGGATCTACCGGCCTCGACATATTGACATCAAACCCAAAGCCACGCGCTTCTCGAGGCTCGATTCACTCTAAACGTAGTTCTGCTGCGTCACGAAACCAGGATTCGGAATTGACCCGAGAAGAACTCACTGTGGCGTGGCGTGCGTGTTACTATGCGCAAGTCGAACACTCGCAGGCACATCAGATCGCTGATCAAGTCAGAGCGAAGCAGCAGCATAACCAGAGGGGAAACGGTTACCATTGAGCATTTTCTCGTTGAAGAAGCCAAGGAACGCAAGAGAACAATCATGCGAATCCATTATGGAATGTCATTGGTTGAAAATGATGTGCGAGTCTTTTGATTGACACTAAATAGGCGGACGTACGTGTGAGGTGGATATCCTCGCTGGTCGTAAGATTCAAAGCGCCCTCCACGCATGGAGGGTCTGCTTTGTCAACAAGGCAGTGGATGCGCATTACTACAGGAAATCACGCGTGGGTGCGGACCGTGCTTTGTAATCTACCGAGATCGTTCTGTTCATCCCATAGCACGAACAAGCACTGACAAGCACGATCTTAAGCCTCATCAAATGATTACCCAAGACATGATAGCATTACATTCATGACGTTTCGAGCATATTAAAGTTGAGCGTCGACGGCGCCATGCCGAATTGCTGTGGGAGCGATACGTCAGGAAAGTGCTGCTGCAACAAGACCTTGACCAATGCGTTGTGGTGGATACAATGGTGCACAGCAAATGCCATCTCGCGACTGAGCGTCGACTCAAACGCAAACTCAGTGCCTTCGGCAGATAGCATGAATGCACCCTGTACGGGGCTTGACAGAACTTCGGGCGCTATAAATCACAAAGCGCGGTCAATCAGGGCATCTCATCATCAAAAAGACCGTCATCAGGAGCACAACGTACTCATTGCGCGGATATTCCGTCGAATAGTCTCGATCTGGTATAACGCGGAGTCTCGGTCGTGCTCAATATCAGTGTTGCGCGCACGCTTGTCATAATGGATGACCGGTGTGGTCTTAACAGTGCCGTCTTGATCTTTGGCTGCCACCATCGCCTCGATTGGTTTCCGAATGTGATCAAGCGAGTGTCGTACATGCTGGCCGACCGACGCGTGCAGTATCGGACTCTGATACACGTACTGCTCGTCGTCAAGTGCCTTCAATAGTGCTTGCTGTTGATCCAGCATCGCCAGAACACACGCTTGAACACCACTCACGCCGGACGCCACGTTGGGCTTGTCAAGGGTTGTAGAGGCTCGTGTCGACCACAAATGCGTGTCACCAAGAGGAAGTCGTCGAGAGGGGTCATGACGAAAGGAGTAGCGTGTGAAGGGCGCCACAGCACGCGCACAGAGAGCAGCGCGCCGCATCTTCTTCGCCTCGTTCGGGGTCTGAGGTGGTGACCCTGTCAAAATCGATTTTTGACATGGATACGCAACATATCATCTTTTATATCTTCCCAAGAATCAAAATTACAAAAATAGGCGCACACAAGACTCGTGGGGTCAACGGCATTCGAGCAATCTCTCGCTTCGCTTAGTGCGAAGATTAATAACAGACACGAAGCGCACACTTGATTCCAAATAAAGGGCATTTCTCTTGTTGTCGTGAGGCTGCGGCTGAATCGTTTTGGAGTGGTCAATGTGTGCACCCAGTTGGGAGTAGCTGCCGTTTGCATTAATAACGATCGTCAGTTGTGCCAAGGATGGCGTGTCGGTCCAGGTAAATATGTATCGTGCGACAGCCGGGTGCAACTTCCCATAGAGTCGAATTTGACGAATTAAGAGTGCATCTTACAGCGTGCAGTCCCAAAACCGTCTGGACGTTTCTGGTCTCAAGTGAGCTGAGTGCAGATTGTCAGAAACCAGTTGGTTTATATGTAGCTATCGGAATTCAGTACATGGACTTCGGATTGTGTAGGGTAAAGGAGTGGAGACATGAGATCCAGCTGGATGCTCCGTAACCTGATGGAATCAGTATAAACGAGGTTTAAAAGACAACAGGTGGTCTGACGACCAGGCCTCAGCGATCCACATCGGAGCGATCCGAACGGAAACTCAGTGCCTACAGCGCGACCTACACCAGACACGCGCCTCGAGACGACTCGGATGGAACATTCTTAAAAAGCTGAAGACCCAGAACACTCTCGAGCGTGACCCAAGATCCACCGATAGAGCAACGACACGGTACATACTGTACTTCAACGGCCACACCGACCAGAAATCCAAACGGAGCAGAGCTGGAACCGTCATGGTCAAGAGCACTGAAACGGCGACGGAAGCAGACATCGTATGGAGCACAAGCATGAGCCTCTCTGGCACAACCAACAATCAAGTCATGTACGAAGGCCTGATCGCAGGACTGAAGGAAGCTCAGAAGAAGGGATGGACACCACTTGAGGTGGTTGGCAGCAGCTCGCTCGTCCACCAGCAAATGAGCAAATACAAACCGCCCAGGAAGAAGAGACTACTCGGATTCTATGCGGTGGCACGACGATTGGCGGACTGTTTAGGCGTCCGACATTGGCACCATCATCAGAGTGAGTTCAACCGAATGGCGAGAGCGGCAGCGACCCACGGGGCGACCACCCGAACGAGTGCAGCGACACTCCACCCAACCGATCGACCAGGCACACCAACACTGGCAACGTATCTTTCGGGAGACCACGCGCGCTGGCAAAGCAACTACTGGAGTAGAACTTTAGCGGTAAATTGACAGGGTGTAGTTCAAACAGCTATAGAGCACGTGTAAAACGACTCAATAGACTTCAATGAGAGAGAGATAAACGAGGTTTAAACGAGATCAATCTTCGGTAGGGTGTCAATGCACGGTTCGCCAGTGAATTCTTCCGTTGCTCGGTTAACTGAGCTGTCAGGCAGTCACTTTCCTTTTTCTCTAGTTCGCCACAATGGAGCGTCCAATCACTTCTATCTTCCCTACTCGAGATCAAACTCCGTCGCCTCCAGCCTCAGAAACGCAACTGGATGCACTGCAAGAGAGCCAAGCGTCCCAAGCTTCTAATTCAAGTGGACGATCTAGCTCTCGTCGTGGTCGGGGTGCCCAAGGTGGCTCACGTGGTCGCGGTGCCCATGGTGCTGCTTCGAGTTCAACAAGAGCGATCGGAGGGCTAACTCCGGCGACTGCAGCTCAGTCAATGGCCAACACCACGGCTACAAAAGTTGAAGTCTCGGTTCTTCCTACTGGGCTGACTTTGAACTGCACGAAACATTACCGTGGGTGTACCTCGGACATCGCGATCTTTCGAGAGAATATGGAGTTCCACGAAGTCCAGCTGAAGAAGCTTGGGAATGAAGGACGTCTCGAAGATCACGGCCCTGCTCACGAAAAAAAGTCTGATCAATGGGCAGTATTGGTTGACAAGGGCTAACAAGGTCTCCAATCGATCATCAGAGCGATTCATCCTAAGAAGGAACAACCAAACAAGCCGTTGTCCTTCGACGACGAGGAAAACAACCAAAACATCGCTAGCGATCGAATCATCGTGGAGAACTTCTTCGGCAGAATGACGACACTGTGGAACGTCATGTCCGACAAATACCGCTGGTCAGAAGACTTATACGACACGATCGTTCGGGCATGCGTGGCTTTGACAAACTTGCACATTCGGAAGCACAAGCTGCGCGAAGGAGATCACACGACCTACGACGACTTCATTCTTGGGCTCCGTGGTATCGGTGAGACGCGCAAGAGAGTTTGGATCGAAATCCAGCAGCGTTCCCGTCAGAAGCGTGCGATCCGTGCACAGAGCGATGAATTAGGACTTCCCGGTCAAGACCAGGGAATCGCAGGGTTCAGGATGGACTTTAACGACTACAGTGACGGCGAATCCGATCAAGATGACTTCGAAGACGACAGTATCGAGGAAAGTGAAGGTGAGACAGAGTACTAGGGACATAGAACTAGCTGTATCATTGTGTTTTGTGCTACATTTTATTGAACGTGACTTGCTCCGGTAGCCTGCATATTTTTACGCTGAGTGGACATGCTCATTAGCTCATTCTCTTAAGAATTCGTCCAGTCAATTCTTCTGCCGCTGGGTATATTATCTTTTGGGGCGCTGCGGACAACGCCAGATGATTTCTGATCTGTTTTTTGCACCAGAAGAAGTGTACTGATCTCTGATCAGATAATGCCTAACCATCGATAACTGAGTAATAAGATAAAAGTTCTAAGGAATTCACGTAGAAGTAGCCCTGGGTGCCTTAGTGAGGTGTGAGTCTATGACCAAGACAATACTGGATTGCGTGGATTGAGCTCACGGCTGTTACGATCTGCCGCTGAGGGAAGCGAAAGCCTGCGTATCGCGTGAGAGTTATCTTCAATTCCGCACGTCTTCCTGTCAGCTTTATGGAAATTGTTTTTCAGTTGTGGTTTGGTGATGTATTTAACCTCTCATGAGATAGGGACCCGAAGAATTCATCTCCAAAACATGCTTGAAGTACGAAACTCATCTTGATTTCGTTATGCAGAACGTGAAAGGATGAGAAGGCTTACCCTTTTTTGAGAACTCTTGTCTTACTCTATCTTCTTTTGTGCAAAATAACCGCTCTGACTATCGTTTTGTTCCATTCGCTACGGAAAGCTACCTACAGTGTGCGTTGTCGTAGGCTTCGAAAAAGTGAGAAACAACTTTGTCGGTCCTGAATTCATCCAAAGTGAGTGGTACAGCTCCGTACCCTCACCATACCTAGGAGATCCACTGTGGCACACGTATTTCTGGGCGCGCATGTTTATGTGGAATTGCATCTGTTTAGGAAGGTTCTGTGTTTTCTCGATCATTCATTGGTTGAAAATATCCTTTCGTCTTGTCTCCACAGACAGCCGGCTTTAGCGCTGAAACAGTTTTGCTCATCCAGTTATAGTTCGATCCCTGTTTGGCCTCTCCCTTTCGCTCCCCATCCAGGGTTTTTCCACCATCTGGTGAGGTTTTACCCGACCTTGCCCCGTTCTTTCCATACAATTTTAGTCCAAAACCTCACAAACCTGCGACGCTTCAAGGTTTTGAGGGGGAAAAATAACGAACCAAATTCCTAGCCCAGTCGCTCGATGAGGGAGTGGTCACGTTTCACACGCGGCTGCTCTCCCCTCCCCTCCCCCCCTCCCCCTCCTCTGGCTTCGTCCGTCATCGTCCTCCTGTCCGCCACAGTCGAGAGAACGAACAGCTCCGAGCGCGGCCTCGTCAAGCCCGAGAAGCGCCGTCGTCAATCCTCCATCTATCGTCATGAGTCACCGTCGTGTAGGTGCGCCCCAGCGCTACGCTGGCGACCAGAACTCACTCCATCGATGCGCCATCGCCTTGTGCTCGAACCCAGCCATCGCGGAGGGGCTGTGCGAAGTCCACGGTCGCCGACCAGGTGACATGCCTGTGAACCGAACCGGCGGGTACATGCCCAACGGCGCGCAGTACATGCCACAGGGTGCCCCTGGTTATGGAAATGAGACCCCAGACCGCTACCGCTCGTCGCCGAATGTCGCCATGCAGCCTCAAGCACGCGCCACGAAGAAACAGAAGCCAAACCCAGAAGCTGGCCGCCACCCGATGATGGGGATGCCGTCGATGGGTGGGAGTCGTCCGATGGGAAAGAATTACCCGTCGTTGACCCAAGAAAGCCTCAACCAAATGGTCAGCCACGGCAAGTACTCGAAGGGTCCGACCTCCATGTCGACATACGATGATAGCCCATACCTCCAAGGCCACCGCCCAGCCCAGAGCAGCACGACCGGGTCGGTGCTTTCTGACTCCGAGTCGAACGGCGAAGGGGGTGACCGCGAAACAAACCTCCGAAGAGAGCGAAACCGTATCGCCGCCCGGAAGAGTCGCCAGCGCAAGTTGGATCGCATTTCCAACCTCGAAGAAGAGAAGATGCGCCTCGAGCAGCACCGCGACATGTTGGTGCAGGAGATCCGCTCATTGGAGAAGAAGGATTCAAATGTCTCATCCAACACCGTCATGACCATCACGGACAAGGAATACGCACAGCTGCAGAGTGCGCGAATCAACATCATCAAGGCAGTGGAAGAAGCCTACAACAGCGGCGACATTTTCGCTACCATGCAGTACCTGCGAGACGACTCGATCGTCAGTGGCCCACAGAACTCGTCGGTTCACTTGCGTGGTAAGGACGCACTGGTCTTGGATTATTTGTGCACGACCTACCTATTTAGCGACATCGACCACCAGCACGTCAAAGTGGACAGTGGCGGCCCCCGCAGCCAGCACTTCCGTGTCCACTGGGTGTTTTCCGGCATTGTCAAGAGTGCAGGTGTGAGCATGAACAAGGAGTTCCTTGAACTGATTGAAAGTGTCAAGGGCAAGCGCGTCCAGATCGAAGGCGTGAGCAACTTCTCCTTCAGCGGCGACAAGATTGTATACGTCCACCGGACGGCAGACCAGGCCAAGTTCCTGTCTGCACTTGTGAACCTAAGTAAACAATAGCCTGCTTGCTGCGCAGTTTTTACATTGATCGTGTGTCCCTCTTGCTCAATATATGTTGTATTGAGGGTGTCCATTACTGGATGCGGCTTGTACTTGTTTCATTCTAAGCAAGCCTTTAGAGCTCTTCCTTGGTGGCGTCAGCCTTCTTGGTGCTCGCTTCGCCTTCGCACACAATCTCAGCACGGCGTGGGAGGCCGTAGAGCTTGCGCAAGTAGTCGAAGGTCTCGGAGCAGTTCTGGTCCTGCAGCGAATTGGTTTGTGACGGTGAGTACTCATGATTAATGTTTGGTGATAGATAATACACGACGGTCGCACCTGGTAGAGTTTGCACGAATTGACAGCAAATGGCTCAACGTGGTCCACGAAGTGGCGGGCACGAACTGCGCGCGTTGATCAAACAAATCAAACAACTCATGAGAACCAGATACGACTGGGGTGGACAATGCTCGTGGCGATACGTACTTGGGCCAGGGAATTCCTGGTAGAAGCGGTCACTGAGGAGACCGAGACGGTGAAAGTACACAAGCTTCTGGTACCTGTGACGCAGCAACACGCTCAGTTCAGGACACAAGTCACAGATTCGCACTCTCCTTACCAGTGAAGGAGACGCTGCCAGTCGTGGTCAAAGCTCTTCGCCCAGAGCTGCTCGCCCTGCTTCTTGCAGACGATCTGCGTCTCCGTCACCTTAAGCGAGTGCGAAAAGTCTTCCACCGATCTAGGCGTGAACGGCATCAGCACAAACCAAGGAAAAGTAGCGATGCCAGAGCACGCTGTACCTGATGGCGTCCATCATCTGGGGTGTCGCGTACTCCGCATAGAGCGTGTTGAAGAGCGTGGCCTCCGTCGTCAGCTCCGTCAGCAAGACCATGCGGTAGTAGTAGACGAGCGTGGCGATGAGCATCGTCGTGGAGACGGCGAGCGAGAGCTGAGAGCCCATGATTGATGAGCTTGGCTGGCGGTTGCAGAAGTCTACTCGGATGAAGTGCCGACACCTCTCAAAATGCATTTAGGTCCTTTGATTTAACATACCTTTGTTGAGAGATATCAAAACAGCATGCTCCACAGGGAGTATGGTACCGTGCGTTACCAATACTTTTGAACGTCAATAGTATTCATCTGACGGTGGTTAAGTTGAATCACGTCACGTTTCATTCCATCGTTCTGTACACACGGCGTCAGCTCAGCTCCTCTCCCATTGATGAGTGATAGCAAATTCATGCACGCATCCGCCAGGTTTCCAAAAGGCTGGTATGGTGGGTGATCGAACGCAGTCCACATAGAGGATGGCGCGGGAAGGGTGGACCTCTACCACTCGTGGTTGTGGACAAGTGGGAGGTGTTTGCACAAACAGCCTTGTTTCCAACTGCTCTGGCTTTGTGCACGAAAGGGAAAACCCAAGCACCAATGGCACCAGAACACGAGATTCGGGAGTTTTATCCAGCTCGTTGCTGGCCAAAAGGGTTTAGCACCTCACTTCTGGGCAACGACATGGCTGTCGAACCGTGATCTTACGGTTAATACGTATTGCCTGTCTCATGGGAGACTTTCAGCCAGTCATTTGCAAAGATCGCTGACTCAGTAGTGGGTGGAATCCCCCCCAACACTCGAGTCGTTTGAGATCGTTCACGAGGCTCCACCTCCACACTTCTCAAACTCATCAGTACTCATGCATATATTCTCTGTATCCAAGCTGTCTTTCTTCGCGTGAATGCTGAAATCTCATGTTCAACTTGAACGCAGTTGGCCATTTCCTTTGTAGAAAGAAAAAGATTCACAGCGAATTTGTGACAGCGCCTGGCGTGGCGACTGATGCTCCAACGGCCTCGTCACCAAGATTCGCCTAAGGAGAGGTGCGCGCCGCCCTTCCCAGGCGTCGCTCGGAGCCGTTCAACGGGCCAATGCCCAGCGTTCGGATCACCGTGTTGGTACAATGTACTGTATTAACACGCATTCGTCGGCGACAGAGGCATGAAAAGCATCGTCCTATGAAACTCCACGTCACGTATTTTACCCAATCATCCCTCTTCAATCGCAGTCATCACCTAAACTATACCACCTAATTGGTCAAAATGCTTCTCCGACGTGTGTCCCTAGGCGTAGGGCTCGTCGTTCTACACGTGCCGATTGGCGGGTTGGGTTTGCATTCAGAGTTCAAGTTCGTAGTTTACGAAACGTCTTGCGTAAGTTACTTCCCACTCGCCTACACGTCCTATCAAGGTGTCGTCTGCAGGTCCGTTAGCTTTCCGTGGCCACCCAACACACACACAAGTGCAAGCGCGTCGACATCAAGCGCGCTCACTTGCGGTCTTCCTGGCGTCCATGCAGAGCGACCGCCCCGTCCTGCGCACCTCCGTGTCTCTCACTGAGTTGACCAAGCACACGGCGTCGGCCGGTTCGCTCTCGACGTTTATTCCCTCGCGTCCGGCGGCTCAGGGCGACCTCACACCCGTGGCCTCCACGACCATCTCGTCCCCCAGTGGCGTGGTCTTGTCTTCGTCGTTTGAAGGCACTTCCAGTGCCGAAGAGTACTTGAAAGACGCACGCAAGAACAGCACAGACGACCTCGAAGTCGCGCCGTCGCCGCCGTGCAACACCGTCTCGGACACACGCCTTTTGTATCGCAAGTGGCGCACGGGCACGAGTTTGAGTCAATCCCCGGACGGCCACGAAAGCATTCCAGAAAACATGAGCGAAATGTAAGTGGAGGGATTGCAAGTGTACGGTGATGCTGGCAAGGGATGTTTATTTCGTGTTGACTGATTGTAGCCACGTACCGGATGCGCTGAGCCGCTCGCCGTACGAACAGCCGGGCTATCTTCGAAGTGGCGAGCTGCCGACGTTCAAGCGCTCGCCGGAACAGGGCCCATCCTCTTTTCTTCGCTCGCCCGAGCAGTTGCCTCGTATCGCAGAGAAGACGGAAAACGTGCCGTTGTTCGCCAACTCGTATGACCCAGATCTGCATGCACGCGTGCTCTCGGAACAGATTGCCGCACAGGAAGGTGTGACGGGATCCCCATCGCTACGACCACAAGGCGGGTCGTACGGCAATTCGCGTACGCCAGAGTCGAATTCATCGAGTGTCATGAAGAAGGCACGCAGCTACCAGGCGCTTGAAGATCTCGAGAAGAATGGCTACTTCCCTGCGGCTCCTAAGCCGTCGGCTCTCGGTGTGCAACGTGGACTGAAGGACTCGGTGGTGAATGACATGTGTCGCGCCGTAGTGAAACACATGGTGGGCGACGTGTACGTCTCCTCGTCTGGTCACCACGGCGTGAAAAAGGTGTTGAACCATCTCTACGAGCCAGTGTTACAGTCCGTTCAAGTAAGTGGGCGAATCGATTGCATCATGTTGACCACCAAATCACTCACTTGCTCTTGACGAATTCACAGAGCCACTTTAAGCGATTGCCCGCACGCTACGCGCTGTCCGTGAACCCTGACGACGTTCCGATGCACATGCGGTTGTTGGCCAAGCACCAACGGAATCCTGACGAGATCAACATTAATGTGCAACTACAGAAGGACGACGACGGAAAGTACGTACTTGTGGCGAACCCTGTGCGATTTTATTGTGGAGGATTAATCATGCCTCTCTACCAGCATCGTCACGAATGTTTGCGACGTTGTCGTCGTTTCTATTGATCGCGATAGCTTATTAGACGCCATTACTCGGTACGATTCGGAGTATTGGAATGACGCACCTTACGACCAGCTGACCATGACTTGCTGGCTTTTCTTCCAGGGCACTCACTAGTATGAAAGGAAGCATCTTGGATGCAGATGTGATGACCACCCATGACGGTGTAACGTTAGATAGGTTCGTTGCTTACCTGGATAATTTCCAATGTTGTGTCTTCGATACTGACGATTCGTGACGCGTAGATTTGTTGTTCGGGGATCATTCATGGCTGACGAGCGCCAGTCGGAGCTGAAGCGAAGAATAGAAGAGAACTTGGCCCGTCTCAGCCTCGGGGACCACGGCGATTTCAAGGCGCCAAGCAGGGCAGCTGAAATAAAGCCTGAAGCAACTCAAACGCAAGTCGATGCCAACTTGGCCGAACAGCTCGGCGTCCTCAAGATGGTTGACAAGAACGAAATCAAGGACGAGTGGAAGTTGAATATCACTGAAATCAAGATCGACACAACCGTGGGCAGTGGACGCTCCGGAAACACATACAGCGCCTGGTGGCGAGGCACTCGTGTAGCCGCTAAGGTTGTCGACTCATCTGCACAGAACGCAGCGCTGAGCGAGGACCTTTTGAACGAGTTCCACCGAGAAGTCGCAGTCGTGAGCAAGTTGCGTCACCCGAATATTGTGCTCTTCTTGGGTGCTGCTATCGCGCCACCGAAGTACTGTCTTGGTGAGTTTGTTTTTCGGATAGCTAGTTTGAGTTCTGGATTCATCTTACGATCGTGCGTTTGCAGTGTTCGAGTTTATGCAAAATGGCACCTTGACGGACCTCATCCGTTCCAGGAAGACCCCAATCGACTTCTTCCGAATTGCTACAGAAATTGCCATGGTACGTAGTAATCGGCGCGTTTTCCCGACTTGCTGGATGATCTAATAAATCTGTCATCTGTTCAGGGAATGAACTACCTGCATTTGTGTTCGATCATGCACCGTGATCTCAAGTCTGGGAATGTGTTGCTGGATGCTCACGGCACCGTCAAGATCTCCGATTTTGGCTTGAGTTGTGTGCTCGATATTAGTGGCTCGCACGATCTGACCGCTGAGACCGGAACATACCGATGGATGGCACCTGAAGTCATTCGACACGAACCATACTCAACCAAGGCTGATGTATACAGCTTTGGTGTCGTCTTGTGGGAAATGATTGCAAAAGATCAGCCATTCCGTGGATTGACCCCTATCCAAGGTAAGTCACGTGGGATTAGTCTTATTCATTCTTGTTGAATGCTGAACCTTGGTTTCTGATTTCTTCGTAGCTGCATTCGCTGTCGCAAGACAACAGATGCGTCCAGCACTTCCACGTCACACTCCAATCAAGATTGGAGAACTTGTCGAGCACTGCTGGCATCAGGATCCAAATCGCCGCCCAGACTTTTCGGCGATCCTCGAGGCCCTTCCGCTGGTGAAAAACTCGCTGAAGAAGCGCGATTTCAAGAACCTCGGATTCACCATGCCTTAAGCTGACCCACTAGTTTTTGATCACCAATAGCTTACCAAGTCATCCCACGAACAAGAGCAGTGTAGCCTGTGAACGTTCTACCAAAGTATAATACACAACAGCATGGTCGCCGTGTCATGTCCATTCCAGTGTACAATGGTGCACAATCAGATTGGGAAAGTAATCGAACTCGTTCAGTTCCACAAAGCAACAGCACCAACATGAGCGTGTGTTACTTGATATTACGTCAGCAAAAAATGCGTTCTTCTCGTTTTCATCAAGCCAAGAGTGGAGGCTCATGTCAAAGTAATCACACTTACATGTGCTCACGGGTTGGCAAGAGGGTACGAGACCCCCGCAACGTGGATTTCACACTCGACTGTCAAAGGCAAGCAGTAGTATGGCCTGTCACGGTTTGACGGGCACAGCTTCATGACGCTACGTCCCAATCTCGCGATACGACCATACCGACGATTTTCGTCACTTCTACCGTCTTGAGCACGTTGACGTTCATCAATAGTGCTGTCGTAGTTTCCATTTCGACGATGTCCACCTCCTTGGCCTTGACCACGTCTACTACCAATATTCGTGGACGTAGCGACATGGCCAACTTGATTAGCGTCAACAACATCTAAGCCCTCCAGAAATGACTTCAGCACGACTGCAGTTTCGAACCATCTTCGATTCCTTGTGTGTTTGAATTCGCCGAGTCGCTCGTCCGGCACCACAAACCACACTTCCAACTTGCTGACCTTGATACTGAGGCGGTTGAGCATGTCATAAAACGGCTCTGCAATACTATCATGGTTTCGACCACGAGTCAATTGGAGAAAACACGACCGGGTTCTCGTCACAGGTGCTGTGGACTCCAGCTGTTCATTCCATTCAACCCGGGTGTACGAATCCAAAAAGATGGTGTCGTATCCTGCATGATCCCAACGCTCTGGCACAAACCACATACGTGGATTCTGAGCCACAGCAACCACCATGGCTCTTGGATCGAAAAATGAAACTTCGACCATTGGCCATTCGGATGAATTCTCTTCATCGCCTCTCAACGTGTACGTCGTGGTAGACGTCCTAACCTTGGCCAGAAACCACTTCTCGAATAGGCGGCCATCCATAGAAGGGCTCACATCCATCCTATCCCTGAACCGCACGACCACATCTGGTCCAACTCGAGCAGCAATCATCCACGCAGCAAGTTCGCACACTACGCGCCAAGATATTCCGGGTATGTAGCCCGGAGGTGGTTAGCAGTAGCGTGTGAACCGCCCCCTGCCTCTCCCTGGAGAAACTTCATGTAATCCGTGACTTGGTTGATCGCATCTGTGATCGAATTTACAACCTGAGTAAAAGACCGGACAAACATATATCTGGCGTTTCCGCCCGCGATGAGATACTTCCTCCGAACAGCGAGCTTTCGAGACTCATGAGGCTCTGCAATTGCCAAGTCTACTGTGAGCAAATTAGACCCAAGCGCTTCAGTCACTGACCAGAAGAATGCGTCGTTCATCACAGCTGCTTCACACTCAGCGAGAGTCCAGGATCTCAGCGGAAAACGCACAAAGTTCATAACTGATTCAGGCTCGCCCTGTTCCGACCATGTTAACGTGACATCTGATCCTTCCTTTGAGTTGGTCGCATTCTCTGTCAACCGAAGTCGGGGATGCTTATCAATTTCTTCATCCGTCTCTCTTCGAAATTGGTCAATAGCTGTCATCATGGACGTCACGACCACAAGACGCCGCCTGTCGCGATCTCGAGTTCTCCAGAATTCACAAGTGTCGAAGATCAACTTGTTGCTCGTCTGCGAATAACCATCCAGGAATACGATCGACATCTTCGCCGAAGCAAATCCGCTCGAATAGAGTATGGCTTCCAGAGCATCATCAGCGTCACGAGTCTTGAGTTCGCATACCGTTTTGTTCTTGCCCTTGATCTGAACGAGCTTAAATAACCCGCCGTCGTCGCGAAACCAAAGAACATTCCACTTCGACAGGTCAAAGAGACCACCAGCGAACGCGTACGAAGCCATCGATTTCCCTCCTCCAGGTGAGCCGTGAACAATATGAAGAGCAGACTTGACGACACTGCTACGTTGGATCTCGCACCAAAGGGCATCCACAGCATCGCGACGAAAAAGCACAACTTCGTTTCGCCCTAGTGGCACTTGCACTCCCGAACCTTGCAAAAACTCGCTCGAGAGGCGAACAAGGTTCCCCAAGAACTCGAGGCGCGGAGCCGGCTTCGGAGCACTCCAAACCACATCGGCTTCAGCGCGCTTAGGCGATCGATAGTCGATCAGTTCTACTGGTGGCCGCTCCCGATCGGGGACATCTTCGCCAACACGTGAATCACATCTCCTGTGACTACCTCACCAAGGGCTTCGTCCACAGTTAACCACACATCGATCTTTCTGCTGCAGATGATGTCGTCGATTGCTTCGTCCGTGGTTCCATCCTCTAGATGTGATATCGCAGCCGAGACTTTCATCCAGCCATCGGCCGTCTTGGTCGAGAAGAGCTGTATATCCGCACCAGGCGCGATGCCGCACATGCCCTTGATCTTTTCCTTCAACTGCCCCACCTGCAGCGTCTTGGCAATCGGTACTGTGAACGGGCCGCGGGTGCCACCAACGGGCCCGCATACAAGCCTCACTTCTGCACAATCGACAGAGAGTCCCGTCATTTGTGTTGTGGGAGGTCGAATCGATTCCCATCCAATTCTTATGAGCGACTTCACTTCCAATCAATCATTCTTTCGCAATGAAAGTGTATGGCGAGCGGCGAGCTGGCATAAAAAAGAGGACATTCTTACGAGAAACGGCTTGATAGTACGTTGGGGTGCGTCCTCGTGCCAGGCAGGCACTCGCAGCACCTTTCCGGCGAAAAAGCAAGGAAGCAGACATTGAACCACTCAAGCAGGCGAGACTGGCGCTCAGTTTCTTGATACGACTGAATGAATGGATTCACGATGCAGACTGTGCCGATTGACAACTTTGCACGACCGCGGAGGCTAATGTTGTCGCTCGTTTTGACAGAACTCCTGGTAGCTACATGATGGGACGCTTGGAGAGTGGAAGGCGTTTCGCTTCATTCTTGGCCCTAGTTATTCTCAGCATCAAAGTGCCCGGCACAACGAACGGAACACAAACGATTGTAGAGGTGATCCTTTGCTCTCAATGTCCGAGATGGAGACGCTGACGTCATTGGGCCCGACGGGACCGCCTGTGGCGCGTGAAAGCAAGCGCACCAGTGGCAGTCGCCTCGACACGCGTCGCAAGACAGTCGCTTGGTCAGACAATGAAGACCGTCCCTCAAAAGAACCCACAGCCAACTCGGAGCAGATTGGGGAAACCAAGCTCGGACCAACTGTCCCAAGGCGTATGAACAAGCTCGCATTGCTTGTGGTGCTCCTCCAGGCGTCATGGGCAATCATCATCCCGTTCAAGAACGTCGCGACGATCTCATGTCCGTCTGTTCGTCCGGACTTGTCCCGGACGCAGGCATGGCCGTACATGTACTCGGATCCCAGCAACGAACTCGCGTTCTCGGCCAAGCCTGTGATGTTTCGTGGGTTTGAGATACCGGATCTGCTGAATCAAGTGCTTGCGATCGCGTTCACGAACGACTGGGTGCTCCAGCAGTTTCTGGACATGGGTACGTTTGATATCGACGCGGTCTTCAAGCTGCTCTCACTCGAAGAGTTCGAAGTCATGTCCCAGTATTACGCGCTGTTACATCAAGTCTCTGAATTCCCAGGCGGACACTTCACGCCTCGTGCGTTCGCGACGAGTGACGATGCTCCAAGCAAACTCACCGTGTTGTTGCGAGACTCGTCAGTGGGAGCAGGAGAGACGCCGCGTGATATCCCGATCGAGCTAGCCTGTTCAACCGAGCATGCGTTCCTCGAAGCGACTCAGTGCACTCGAGACGACGGATATCCGTGCGACGGCGATGAAAACACCGTTCGCCATCTAACGGACGTAAATTTGACTGCGCTCGCTACTGGCACTGGCCTTGAAAACAGCATCTCGTTGCTTTATGTGATCGAATACTTCCATGAAGTCATGTCGGCGATCATCGGCAGACAGTCATGGATCCAAGCGCTTCATGATCTGAACTATAACCAGACAGTCGAAGATGCGTTGGCGTCCGGTTCCACAGTGCGTACAAGGACAATACTCCGTATGTATTGGATAGCGACGCGTTCCTTCTCGGTATTCAAGCCGCGAAGATGGAGTCGTCGATGTTAGACTCGTGTATTGCCGCGGAACTCGTCGTGGGCAAGTTCTTCGTGCGGACCTTCGTGCTGAATTTGATTCATGGCGCGCTCGTTCGTTACGAACTCTTCCATGGCTCTGGGGTGTATATCAATGTTCCGACGACGCTACCAGCCATCTTGGAGCCCGTCTTTAAGACCAATATCACGTTGACGTCTGGGGCACGAGCCTTACCTTCCCACCAGCGGTACACAGCGTTTCTCAAGCATGTGCGTGTCGCCAGCGTCACGACCGCAGCGACGCAGTTCAAATTCGGTCGCAAGACAACACGTTCTGCTCAAGCCACGGGGTCGTCGATGGGAATGCTGCAAGCCATGGTGTACTATCCAGATATTGTAAGCACGTTCACCTCGTCCTTTACGACAGACACGACGACGGGCATAACTTCAGATTTGCAGACGTACAAGCTGCTCGGAGCGGTCGGTTCGGAGGTCATGACGTTCAAAGACTCGTACACAGTGAACAGTATGAAGGTCTACCACCTCGCGGAGCTGCGCCATGGCTCCGATGGGCGACTTGACCGCTGGTGGGATGATGAGGCGGAGTACGCAGCTGTCTTTCAGGCGATGGAGGCGTCGCCGCTCGCGCCATTCAATGTGTTCAATAGCTATTTGCACATTGAGTCAGCCACGCGCGTGGCTCCGACAGACGACGATGCCAACACGCGTTGCCACCGAGCTCTCTTCAAAGTGGTTGCGAAAGTTGCTTATCTCGCTCTATTGGAGACCTTCAAACCGGCGAGTTATCTCATGTTCATGGGCGAAGTCTCGAATGGTGCGAAGAACTGGCTCATCAACCAGATTTTCAACGAAGAGCTCATTGCCGAGAGCTTCTCAGGCGAGCGGCTCGCGTTTACGTATCGAAACGGACCATACACACGAAAAGACGATGGTAGTGGGTGGGTAGCAATCCCTTTGCTCTCCGCTATGCTTCAGTATTATGGCAAAGAAGCGACCTCGGCAGCTCTGATGCTCGAGTTGACGACGTCGCTGTCATTGTTCCTTAAGGAAACGACGGGGAACATCAATTTCCCCGATGCAGCCCACTGTCGAGTGAGTGGACCCACTGGAACGGCTCAGGAAGTCACAGCCAGCGATGATATGGACGAAATCATCACCAAGATCCTGCCTGGTATTCAGTCGGCTGTATTGGATCTCTTGGACCAAGTCCCCACTCACCTCAGCACGATGAAAGCCACACTAGTCGCCAAGAAAGTCCCGTGGTTCGAGCTCACGGAAGAGCAAATCGTCGGGACACCAGTGATCACGAAGGCTACCGAAGGTCAGGGCCCACCGACAACGTGGGTGGCAACAGCGTTCACAGCCGGGTTGCTCAAGCTCTGGCCGCCAAAGACCCCGACGACTGAGGTTATCAAGCATTTACGTCGAGGTACAGTGTGCTACAAGATGCTCGATCTGCGCTACTTCAACACGACAATGCGGTGCTTTGCCGAGCCACAAAACACTGTGATCGCACGTACTCGATACTTCAGTGAGAAGATGCGCGCCTTCTTCCTTACAACGTGGTCGCTTTCGAATGTGCTCAACACAATGGCTGGCTTTGTCGTGCTCAAGTACATCCGCAAGCTCCTCAAAGCTTATCGGATCACCCAGTTCGAGCATCTCGACGTCGAAGCCGCACTTCAGTTGAATCTCCAGGGCATGGGTGTACTCAGTATGGCTCAATCGCTCGTCCTGCTGGTCGCCTCGATCCCTGCACTTCTGGTCTTCCACATCGCCAACGATCCAATCTTCATGCCTGACTTCTTCGATCATGAACGTCCTCCGCGTGTACTGATTGAGATCTGCGTGATGCTCTCGATGAGCTGGTTCCTCAAACTGGGCTTTGACTTTTGCAACAAGTGGGTGCATGCACGCCGCCCAGCCGACTGGTACTACCTTTTCCGTCTGCGCTGGTTCATGCTGATACTCATTCTGATCGTCCGGCTAGTTATCCCGGACGGGGGCACCAGTGGCTCGTACTTCACGTGGAAACTCGTCGTCACCTGCGTACTCTCACTGGTTCTTGGTGGCTTGTGCACTGTCGTGGTGTTTCTCCCGGAACGACAAAACAAGGTGGTGGATGGGAATCACAATGAGAACCACGACGCTGTCATCGCCTCGTTGGTCAAGCAGAACATGCCTCTGAGTCGCTATGGCGTCCTCGGTCGCACCTCGAAAGGCTGGAACAAGACGGGCCTGATCGTGGAAGGCTGGCGCCTCGCACGCACTGCCGACGGTGGCGAAGTGCTACGGAAAGATGGTGGGGAGATCATTCTCCCCAAGGACGCGCCATTGTCCTCGGATGAGACGCTGCCAGAGGAAACCACGCCGGAACCTGCCACGCTCTGAATACATGTTAACACAGCCTAGTATCCAGTTCAATCGGTACCGGTATCTCCCCACCGGTTGTCAACTCGTGCACCGGAAATACCGGTATCCCCTGTAAAGTCCAGTGCGAATGATACCGGTTTTTCTAAAATTTCCCTTTTCTTGTTTGGCTGAAACGATGGGCAGCTCCAGCTGAGCTCTGCGTACTCATCGAGCATACGACGAGGAAGAGTTTTATCGACGAGGACGCTCGAGACGCGCGCATTTGCTGACTGTCTGTCTGTCTCACTGCGTCATGGCCGGCTGCGGTCAATGCTGCGCGCGGAGCTGCGCCTGCGTCACGCGCGTGGTGCTCGCGGCGTTGCTCCTGGCGCTCATCCCCGCCGGGTACCTCACGTATGAATTCTATCTCAAAGACTGGGGCGCGGATCGTTTGGACGAATATGCCAAGGCCGTCGCCGATGCGGCCTCGAACGCCTCGTTGCCCAGTCTGGGCAACACCACGCTCGCGTGCGCCAAGTGTCCGGGCGTGAACATGGCCTTCCCCATCAACACCAAGACGCATCCAACCTACGGGTCGTTCCAAGTGACCATGATGAATGACGCTGGCTGGATGACCTCGGCGGTGACCACGGCCGGTGTCGCCGTCGGAGCCGGCGGCTCCGTGCTCTTGTCGCTGCTGAGTGCCGTGCACGGCGCGTCGACGACGGCCAACGGCTGCGGCATCTTTGAGATGGCGTTTATTGTCGGCCAGGCGCAGTTTATGACCCTGCTCGGCGCGTTGCAGACCAACGGCGTGCCCATCTTCTTCCTCGAGTTCTGTCGCAAACTCGCGTGGACCAACCTCCAGATCTTCCCACAGGAGGCGTCGTACGACCCGACGTCTTCGAATGGCGAAGGGAAGCGACGATTGCTCGGGTGGGACACGGACGCAGCTGCAGGAGCCAACGGCGTCGAGCGGTACTCGCTTCTCGTCGGCGTCGAGCCAAACCACCTCTTCTACTACACCTGTGTCGGTACGTGAGGCCTCTTTTGCTCATTTGTCTAGTGGCGTCCCACTGATTGTTGTTGCGGTCATAGCCCTCGCAGTCGTGCTCGTGGCCGTGCTGCTCGTGTACCTCGTGGTGCGTCTTGTCCTGAGCAAATGCAAGCGCGAGGCCGCCGTCGCACTCGACCACCGCGTGATTTGGTTCTACATACAGCTGCTGCTGCTTGGACAGTACATCATCTCCATGACGGCGTGCTTCCAGATCTACTTTACCGCCACCAGGACCAAGTCCATGGGCGATCTCGGTCTTGCGATCGTCATTTTGGCCATTGCGTGTCTCGGTGTGCTCATTTTCGGTATCATCAAGATCGCACGCCACCAGGAAGAACTCCGTACTCACGGTTCCGACGAACACGATGCTGACAAGGGCTTCCACCAGCGCTACTCGGCGTTCTACCAGGACTACACGGTCGAAAACGTCTACTTCTTTGTGGTCAAGATGGTGCTCGACATCGCCTCGGGTGCTGTGGTCGCCACGGTCCAGGACGTGATGGTCCAGATCGGCGTGCTGGTCGGCCTAAACGTGCTCTTCTTGCTCGCGTTGATCATCCGCCAGCCGTACTTGATCCCGCTCTTCTACTACGTTGGTGTGTTCGCTGGTTACCTCCGAGTCGTGCTCTTACTCCTCACGCTGATTCAGGCGTACCCAGACATCTTCCCACAGGACGTCCGCGACTTCGTGGCCGTACTCATCATCTGCATCAACGGCGTTCTGATCCTCTGTGTGCTCATTCGACAGCTCTACGTGCTCTGTGTGGCCGTTTACAAGTGGTGCACGCGCTCAAAGACCCAGTCGGATGTGGACCAGTTGGAACTGGCCGTGCCTCTTAACGAGCCAGAGAGTCGGAAGAGTAATGCCGCTTCGACAAGTGACAAGGGAAGCTACCGCTCGTCGAAAGCTAAGAAGCCTAGCAGTCTCAACGGCGGCAACCGAAGCTCAATGCGACACACACAGGACGCGCTGTTTGACGAACAACCGTCGCCTCTACATCGCACTACGTCACCAACGTCGGCGCCGACGTACTTTGAGATTGGCAATGGACGCTATTCGCTGCCGACGGCGACGAGCGCTCCAGTGGCAGTGCCAGTGGCTACTCCAGAGCCTGCGCGTGCGAGCGTCCCCGCAAAGCGTCCACATCGCAGTCTGTACAAGCAGCGAAGACGGAAGAACAAGTTTGAAGCTGTGAAAGACGACGATCTGCCAGAATGGGCACGCATCTAATCCCCCTCCCCAAACGCCTCTATGAGATGGTTCCATTGGAAGAATACATCGAGTGGCGTTGTAACCAATACAAATAACGATTGCTTGTTATTGTTGTCGACACCCAGCTAACAGCTCTTTCCGACCGACCGAACGAACATTGCGATCTGTTTCCTCATTCATGCTCGGTATGCAAAGATTCCCATCTGCTAGCAATCAGCTTGGTAAGTGGACTGACGACGCAAGGCATGGGATTAGACGCCCCATTCGAGTAGGTAGTTCGGAGAAGGTTAATCCGCCCAACAGATCCATCGCCAGTTTGTCGTGAGAAGAGCAACTTGAAATCCACCACTTTGTCCACAGCATCACTAATCCGCTCACTTGCCACCTTTGCTGGTACACGTAACCATCGCTAGTTTTGACACCCAGTACTCGAGCGACCGATTTAAGGAATCGAGTGTCCTGCACAGCTTCAATGTACTCGTCTTTGGTCCGCGACAGCAGCACGAAAGTTCTCGTGCCGTGCATGGAGTCGTGCTTCTCTTGTGCTTTCCATTCCATCGCCGGTTAGCGTTCAATTCAACACTTTTCTTTCCTTTCTTCGCTGATTCAAAATGATGGACGTACAATCGGAGTCGTGGGCTACTCTCATCCAGACAAGTATTGGACGGTGGCAAGTTCAAACCTGCTTCCATGGACGCCACAACTACTAGATTCCGTCCAGGATCGCGCCTCCAGCTGCTACAGACAGTGAGCGGAAGCGGCACTGTGCTCATGCTTGAGTGTGTATCCATCCAAGAACACCACCGTCTTTTTCCCCTTTGACTTCGTGGAGTGAAGTATGTCGAGGATAGAATTCGAGAGAAGGCACATCGCGTGAATCATCCCACGGACAGCCAACTCGATACGCTTGGTTGGCCGCTCATCCTCGACTTCTCTGGTTTGCCGCCTCTTCTTGTTCCAAGGCGTGGACTCAACCACTAGGACATGGATACCATCACCCGCAGGTGCATCACTGAACAAACTGGCAACGGTCATCCATTTTGTAAGTTTCGGACGTTGGAGAGTTGCCGTAATTGAACCATTCGCATGTCCGTTCTCGAGATCGGCTGCCACGGCGGAAGCTTTCGGCCAGCCCCCAGACTGCTTTGTGGAGAAGATGTGGAGGTCGTTGGTAGGTGGCATCCCGCATGAGATGATCTCCGCCAACCCCGCCACCAGGTCACTCTTGGCGAGGCGCACCGAGAAACGATCGCGGGAAGAATCGACGAGGCCGCAGACAACCTGCATCTCATCCTCTTGGCACTCTATCTCCGCTGGTTACCGCAACTGGGAATCCCTCAGTCCGCATGAGACAGGTGACAACGACAAGGTCAGTTCTCTCGTTCTTGGTTTCCGAGTATTATTTCGTGGCTTTATTGTCGAACCAAACACACACTTGGATCCACCAGAACGGCACTGCAGTAGGCATGATCTGACAAACTGAAAGCCTGGCATTTTCTCAAATGTCATCAATATTTTTCATCCATAAATCATATATACATACCACGCTACCTTACACTGGAGGATGATCACTTGACGTTACTGAGTGGAGCTCGACAAGATGGTACGGATCAAGTTGCGCACGTGCTCATCGAACTGGATCAACACGACAAACTCCTCGCGTCTTGCGGTGATCAATGCACTGATCTCTCGCTGCACACTCACCAGTTGCTCGCCCAATTCCTTCGCGTCATGCGCAAACGCTTCTTTCGAGCCACTACTACGATGTTTCAAGCGCTCACCTAGCTTTTTCTTGCTCGCAGCAGCCGCGTCCTGCTTGATTATCAGTTCCGCGGCGATATCAGCACACTGTTGATGGCTTGCCGATGCTACTTGCGGTACGTTGGTTGCGTTTGGGCTTTTCAGGTGCTCCTCCAGTTGCTCCAGCTCCTTTCGCCAAAGATACACGATCACCATGGCCAACGCCGCGCTCCGGTTGTCGCGCTCTCGCTGGATGAGAGTCTGAAGTTCTTGGATCGCGTCTAGCTGGGCCGAAGTTTGCTTGATGTCATCAACTGGCGTGTCCTGCTGTCACTTGATCGAGAGCTCGAGCACGCGTTCATTGGCCAGCACTCGATCATTAAGCTGATCGTACTCTCCAAGCAGCTGCTTCTCAATGTGATCGTACGATTCCGATGACGCCATGTCGCTCGACGATGACTTGCGCGTGATCTCGTGTGGCTCGAGGCGACGTAGACGCTTCAGTACGTGGTTGCCGTCGCTGGTGAGGTCTAGGAAGCGACCTCGCTTGCCTTCCGTGGGTCTACAATACACAAAGAGTGAGTCACAGCAAACGAATTCACTCAGTCAACCACGTACGAGTGTCTTGGAGACGAGCTGTTCCTGCTGTGGCTCGGACTGACGCACGAAACGTCGAGCTTTGGCATTTCCAGTTGCGTGATATGGGTTCCCATGCGCGTGACACACTGCGAGAAGCAACGACGACAGCCGCACGCAACATACGCGGTCGTAAACGCGTCCAACGACGCAGTAGAGGATGGCAGCTGCACCGTACAGCGACTGGGGAACACGAGATCCGACGCTGTGTCTTGTGAAGACGTCTCCGAGCGACGCTCCGCCGGCTTGGCCACGTCCTTCCGGGCTGGTGGTGTTTCCCGCCACGGTTTCTTTTTGTCGTCTTCGTACGTGCGTTGCCGCTTCTTCTCGGGGGAGATGGCCGTCCTCTTGTCTTCAGAGCGTCGCGCCTCCCTCGATCTGGACGGCGAGTGACTCGTGTGCGGTGTGTACGTCTGGTTGGCGACCCAGTTGGCGAACCGGATGCGCATGTATCTTTCCATCTGCGGCTTGTGCTGGACGTCGTCGACGCTCAGGCGCTCGGCCTCGTAGAGCCAGCGCGCGAACCGCTTCTCATACTCGTCGACCGTCTCGCCGCGCGCCAAGGGCACGTGGATGGGGATGATGATCGAGTTGTACTTGCTCAGGCGTTCCTGGCGACTCATGCGCGCAAAGCGCTGGTGATGGAGGTCCATGCGGTAGGCGTCCACGTCCACATACAGGCGTCGCAGCAGCACATCTGCTGGCGGATGCGCGTCGAATCCCTCGGGGTTGTAACAGCGCGACGTCATCAAGCCCACAGCAACGCGAATGTGTCTGTGTCTGTGTCTTTGCCGCCTTTCGCACTGTGAGGGCAACCAACCCGTGGATGACGCCGCCAGGGTCGCTTAAGTGCGCATTAAGTGCGCACGTTGAAGTGACCCGCTGGATGATGATGGGCATCACATCAGTGGATACAGTAGGACATTAGGGTGTTCGACGAGATGGAAGAGATGGAAGCTTTGGAGGAAGAATGGGCAACTGGCTCGGGCCGTCATTAGCTGTTCGTTAAGTACGCACGGTGCCCATGGCGAGCACGGTGCGGATGAGTTGCCGCACGAGGGCGTCGACGCGGGCGATGGTCGTGAAGGTCTGCCGGCGAGTGTGGCGGAGACGCACGAGTTCGCGCTCGTAACGGCGCTGGCGTTCGCCCAGTTCCGTCAGTTGACGTACGCGATGGTCGTCCAGCTGCGTGAGGGACTGCGTCGCGTGGTGGTGGAGTTGTGCTTTGGTCTCTGTGAGCGCGAGTTGCGTGGCTTTGAGCTGCGCGGCGATGTCGGCGCATTCCTTATGGCAGTTGCGCACGGGCTCGCGCCAGTCGCATTCGTTGGAGATGTCGACGATCTTTTCCAGCTCTTCTTGGTCTTTCCGGTAGAGATAGACGATCGCAATGGACAGCGCAGCGTTGCGAGTGTCCGACTCGCTGGTGAGCAACGACGTCCCGTGCTGAGTGGCGGTGGTCTGCTCGTCTGGCGCCGCGGTGCGTTCGTTGGCGAGGACGCGCTCGTTTAATATGTCGTACTGACTGATGAGTCGTGTCTCGTTCGGGTCTTCTAGAGCCAATGATATGGGCTGTGGAGACTGGGTCGAGGGAGCTCGTTCTAATAGCCGCGCGCGTTTGCTGGCGTGGCCAATTGAGGAGACATCGAGAGCAAACACACGCTTCGTGCTCGTCTTGGGCCTGAACCGCATCATGAGAACCCTCATTAGCAACTTTGTCGGATGAGTGATACGCATGCATCAAGTTCACTCACGACTCGATGATTCGCGTAGGCGGCTGTGTAGGAGGAGGAGGACAGGAGGGTCGCGGCGTTCGCGCCTCTACTGGAATGTGTTGTTGTTTGCGCTGCAAAACGTCTTCGATGCCTGCTATCGACACGGTCATCCGGGTGACGCACTGTGTGATGCAACTGCGACAGCCACAGTCAGTGTAGGCGGCGATGGACGCTTCGAGTGTCGCGGAAGCCGTCGGAATCAGTGCCGAGCACTCTTGTGGAAACGCAAACGCAGAAGACGAGCTATCCTCTTGGATACCCGGACGACGGATCGGATCTCCGAGTCGCTCTTGAATTCGCAATCGCGTGACGTGTTGATACAAACAGTTGGCTGGAAGTTTGCCTTTGGCGTTGAGCCGCGCAAAGTTGCACCAGAGCGAACGCTCTCGTTGCACGTCGTGCTTAGTTCCGACACGCGGACACGGAGCTTGGCCAGCCAGCGGTGGAAGCGCTGCTCGTACATCTCCACGGTCTCACCGATCGAGAGAGGGATCGGAATCGGGGCGTTGGTCGTCCCATATCGCTGGATGCGCTCGCCCTGAGACAGCGGGGGACGACGCATCTCTTCCCGGTACTCTTCGATGCGCAGCACACGAGTCTGCAGGAACGCATGCGTCGCCATGAGCCTCGTAAGGGGCGTTCGATCGTTCTGCACGCATCTGGAAGGTATCACCCGCTTCTGGCTACTGGATTGGTCATAAATACGGCCAATATGTTTAATTGATTGGCTAAAAACCATTTCAACCAATCAGCACAAGGCGATGATGGAAATACGCCATGCAGACGACATGTACACTCGTGGGCTTTCGTGGTCTCTGCTTTGATGAGAAGACGTGTTATTTGCCCCAGAAGGAGGCAACAATAGACTACTAGTAGAAGAAATGGCCTTTGTCGCGGATGGTGAAAGCTGCGACTCGAAATCTCGAGTGATGTTGTCTTGACGGTCGATTCAGGGTGCTGTTGCGAATAGATTGCGGATGAGATGACGTACGATGGCGTCTGTACGCACGAGGAGAGCGAAGCACTGGCGACGTACGCTGGCGAAAAGCCTGATCTCGCGCTCGAGACGCGCAATGCGCTCGCCCAGTTCCGTCAATCGCTGTCTGTGGTCGTCATCTCCTGTCGCAAGTGGCTGCATCAAGAGCTGATCCAGCTGACTGCGCGTTACATCGAGTTCCAGTCGCTTGCCTTTTAGCTGAAGCGCGATGGTGGCGATTTCCTGGTGGTTTCCGCCCACTGCACTCCCCTTGACCGGATTTTCGCTTGTAGACGCCATCTCCAAGAGCTCTTTCTCGTCATGACGCCAGAGATACACGACGGCGACGACCAAAGAAGCAGTACGAGCCTCTTTGTCGCTGCTGATCTTTTGTTGAAGCTCATGGACCTTGGTCAGCTTCTTTTTGGGATGGTTGTTGGGCTTTTCCGCCATTAACGTCTCGAGTTTTCGCTCGCTTGTGAGGGCTAACTCGTTCAGTTTGTCGAATCGATGGATCAATCGGGTCTCGATCGGGTCCTCCGTACTCTGGGTCCTGTGTGACGATGGGACAGTAGAGGTAGCTTCAAGGAGACGAGCACGTTTACTGGCCAGGCCAATCAACGAGAAGTCAAAGTCATCTGGACGGCTCGTAGTCTGCTCGTTCCTGCATCATAAAGCTCAGTCAGCTGAGTGGTGCACAAGATCTTGATGAGTAGGGGCAGCACACGAACGACTCGATGATAGCTGCTGGCTGTGTTGGAGGAGAAGGTGGCTCATCAGGCTCGATTCGAGCTCTTTTCTTGTGCTCTACAGCTCGAGAAGCTCGATCAGCTTCTTCAAGTTGCGTCACCCGTTCTGCCATTCTCAGTGTGCAATGACGAAGGCAATTGCGACATCCACATCCAGTGTACGCGGTAATAAGGGCTTCTAGTGTCGCTGAAGACGGTGGAAGTTGCACGGAACAACACTCTGGAAAGCCATACGGGTCTTCTGGAACTGGAATTTGCTTGGAAGACTCTTCTTTTGCTTCTGCCTGCTTCGCAACAGGAACAAATGCACTTGTTGGCTTGCGCACCTTCTCCTTCTTCTTGTTCACGTGAACTGTAGTTGGTGCTGGTGCAATGACACGAGATGGCACTTGTGGTTTGGCAACTGATGAAGATCCCTTCCCTCCCGTCGCCTTGAGAAGAGCAAAATCACAACGTAATGTACGCTCAAGACGAGCATCTCGCTTCAAGTCGGACGTTTTGATCCCTCGGTTTACGAGCCAGTCCTGAAAGCTCATCTCGTAATCTTCCAATGTTTCCTCGTCAGCCAGTGAGATCGGGATTGGCACGAAGATTGATCCGTACTGCGCGATCAGCGTCTCTCGAGGTAGCGGAGGACGGCGGGCTTCGTTGCGGTACTCACTTAGGGTCAGCACTTGAGTCCGTAGCAACACAGAAGCAGCGGCGGACTTGCCGAAATCTGCTCGCCGCTTGTACTCGTTCTTCCAGTAATCGTCACTTGTGGGAGCATCCAATTGCGTGGGAGCTCCATTCATTGTCGCTGATCTGTGGGGATTCTTTTCTGGCATTGCCAACATTACTGCTACCTCGGAAGCTCTATGGCGAAACGACGCGGTCAGTTTCACATTCAGTGCTTATCATCCCTTGCAAAAATGTCTTCCGGTACTATGCCTTGGCCAGCACTGTGCGTATCAAATGCCGCACGTGTTCATCACACTGGAGCACTGTCTGGAATTCCTGCCGGCGTGTAGAGATCAACTGGTCGATTTCACATTCAAGAGAGGCAATTTTCTCTCCTAGCTCCTTCGCCATACTCAAATGCGCGGAGTCTGGCGGACTAGAACGCTTTTCAAGCTGTTCATCGAGTTGTTTCTTGACTTTGGCGAGCTCCTCACGCTTTGCAACCAAGTCGGATGCGATCTTTGCGCAGTGTTGATGGCTCTTGGTCGCCACTTGTGGCACATTGGCAATGTCCTTGCTCTTGATGCGCTCATCCAAGTCCCCAATCTCCTTCCGCCATAGATAGACGATGACCATGGCCAGCGCTGCGTCGCGATTGTCCATTTCTTGCCGGATGAGAGCTCGAAGCACTTGGATCTCTTCCTGCTGAGCAGTAGCTTCCTTGATATTGTCCACGGAGCCTTGATGCAAGCGCTTCACGGACATCTCCAACACGCGGTTGTTCATTAATACGCGCTCGTTGAGCTCGTCGTACTCTCCGAGGAGTCGCTTCTCGACAGGATCGAAAATATCGGAGGAGACCGTGTCCACAGACGTTGAAGACCGTTGGATCTCGTGTGATTCTAGTCCTCGTAAACGCTTGAGTCGTGGCCCTGTAACATCGTCGTCCTCAGTGAGATCCACCACGCGCGGTCTGGTTTTTGACCCGCTCTTTTCATTTGCGGCATTCGTCTTCTCAAGAGCGGCGATGTGAGAAGCCATCCGCCCGATACACTTTGTAAAGCACTGGCGACATCCACACTCCATGTAGGCAGTGGTGAACGACCCGAGTGAGGAACCGGTGGGCGGCAACGTCACTGAACAGCGACCTGGGAAGGAAAGCCGAGGATCTGTGGGTGCCGTTGCCACTGGTGGCTGTGATGGATCGGAATTCCGTCGCTGAGTGTGGAAACTTTCTCGTTCGTGCGACCTACGCTGGTCACCACTCGATCTCATGGTCGATGAATCGGTTGCCTCGAGTCGATATGATGGCGGCGGCCTGGGTGGCACCCAATTCCGATACTGAAACTTGTAATCCAGCGACTCGTTAGCGTTTTTGTTGGCAAACTGGATGCGGTAGCTGCGTTCCGCCATGGGGTCCCGGATGTCTTGGAGACGAACGTTCTCCCTCACGGCCAGCCAGTGCACAAAGCGTTGCTCGTACGCCTCGATCGTTTCGCCGCGGTCCAGCGGCACGTGGATCGGAATGATATGCGACCCGAACTTTTGAATGCGCTCTTCGCGACCCATGTGTGCAAAGCGCTGCTGGTTGAGGTCGAGGCGGTACCGATCGATTTCCGTATAGCGTTTCTTGAGCAGGTCGTCGGACGACGTGGGCTCCCACTTGCGCGGACGGTCGTGCCATCCGTCCGAGCGGCCCATCGACTGACTACGCGACGCGTACGGTGGGCGATGGCCATGGAATGCCATGTCTTCACCTCGTTGCCCTCGTGTGCTTTTGGTGTTACGTGTTTCAAAATGGCAGGACTCTAAGTACGCACGTGCGATGGTACTAAGTACGAGCGGTTGTTTGAGGAATGGACACACATATATCATGGAGACGAGACCCGAAAGATGGAGCATGGTGTTCGAGCCTTCTCTATGGTGGGTTGGTCAGTTCGCCTTTTCATTTGCGGCTTTCCTCGTCATTTCGTGAATGCTGGGGCGAGTATCTTGTATTCTATGGCATTCTAGGTCCTAGCTGATGGATGCATTGGTACAAAGCGTGTGATGACGCTCTACGAGGAGTTACGAGTCGGCAAGTAAGGCTCGCAGCAGTTGTCGGATGTGTTCGTCGAATTGGATGAGCAGCATGAACGTCTGGCGTCGCTTGTTCACCAATTCGTCCACTTCGCGCTCGAGGCGGGTCATTTGCTCGCCCAGTTCCCGGATTTTTTCTCGGTCCGTGTCGGTGGAGAGGGCGAATTCCTGCGCGAGTCGTGACTTGAGTTGCTGTGACAGCTCTCCGTACGCCTCACGGCTAACGGTGAGTTGCGTCGCCGTCTGAGCGCACTTGTGATGACAATCGCCCGCTACCTGTGCGATATTGCTGGTTCCTTTAGTTTGAAGCATCTCCTGGAGGGCCACGACGTCTTTACGCCAGAGATACACGATCACGACCGCGACAGCTGCGTTGCGACTGTCCATTTCGTCGCGAATCAGCTCTCGGAGATGCTCGACCTCGTCCTGCTGGGCCGTGGCGTCGTAGATCTGGTCAATCGTGATCTTTTCTAGTCGTTCCTTGGCGCGTTCGAGAGCACGTTCGTTCATCAGCACGCGGTCGTTCAGCTCATTGTACTCGTCCATGAGTTGCTTCTCGATCGGATCTGAACGAGCTAACGCTGAGGTGGCTCGGGAGGACGGCGCCGAGGGAAGTTGTTTCACTTCGAGTGGAGTGAGTCGACGTATCCGCTTGAGCTCTGGACCAGTTGCCTCGGGGTCCTGCTTGATACCAACCTCAATTGTCTGCGTGGGAACAGGCTGCTTTGGGGTCAATCTACGGAGTGCAAGTTAGTATCAAGCAGACCACTCAAGCGGAAGATTGACACTCACAAGCCATGTTGAGTGGATGGGTCGTTGCTGGTACTAGTAGAACTAGTCGTCGAAGGGTGTGGTGGCTTTTTCACGCTATCAACCTCCGTCCGGATCCGAGATAGGCACTGGGCAAGGCACTGCGGGCAGCCACACGCCATGCGTGCGGCGGTGAACACTCCGAACGAGCTTGGGCCTGCTGGAAGTCGTACCGAGCAGTACGTGGGTGTGGGTGTCGGCTTGGACTCGGGCTGTGGCGTTGGCGGCTGCTCCTTCTTAGCAGGCGCTGGACGCTGATCGCATTCGTTAGGTGATTGCTTGGGCTCTGGGGCGTCGATCCGTTTCCGTTTGGTCTCGACCGAGTCCGATTTAATGACTGGACGGTAGTGCGACTCGACTTGCGCGGCGCTGTTGGTGGCGAAGGAGATGCGATACGACCGCTCTCGTTGGGCATCACGACACAGCGAGGCGAGACGCACGCCGCGGTTCTCCAGCCAGTCGACAAAGCGCTCTTCGTATCGCCTCTCGGATTCGCCAGGGGCCAATGGCACCGGGATCGGCATCGTGGAACTTCCATACTTGGCGATCCGCTCGTCCCTCGTCATGATCCGCTGTTCAGCGAGCTCCGCACAGTAGGCCTCCATTGACAGCACACGCTTCGCCAGCAAATGGTTCATGCTCGATGGCGATCGGTGCGACTCTCGGCGGTCACGCGGCGAAGCGGAGGTCATGACGCCATTCCCGGCCATTGCTACCAGCGAACTGTCATGACAGAACAGCCGGTGATGGGAAGCCCGTGTGGTACACATCACTAGCTCCTCTTCGTGCATTGATCGCTGTGTCCGAATGAGTTGACGCACATGTCCGTCGAACAGGCGGAGCATCATGAACGTCTGACGTCAGGTCGTCACAAGGTAGGCGAAAACTTAGAAACAAACACCAAACGCATCGTGTGGTCAGCCAGACGACCTGGATCAGCACCACGTCGATCTCCACCAGCAGCGCGTTAGCGTGCTGTCTGTTAACAAAACGAGCAACAAGAGTCGCTAGATGACAAGTTTCACCGTGCCACCGCTACCAGATCGACACGAGGCAATCGAGTCATCACGCATGACGTTGAATGTACCGCGTGGTGACTCAACTGTGCAGCAGTACGATAGAGTTGTCCCAATGGGAGTCTATCCTCATTCGAGGCTTCCTAGCCATTCGGTGTGCGATCACCTCGCCTTTTAGTAGGATCTGCCTGTTATTACGCTGCGTGCTATTTGATACTTATGCGTCGGTGAGTAAAGTTCGCAGCAGTTGCCGGATGTGCTCGTCGAATTGGATGAGCAGCATGAATGTCTGGCGTCGCTTCATCGCCAACTCGTCCACTGCTTGCTCGATCCGCGCCAATCCTTCGCCCATCGCGCGGACGGTATCACGTTCCGCGTCATTGGAGAGTGCGATCTCACGTGCGAGTCTTGCATTCAGTCGTTGTGTGAGCTCTTCGTATGTCTTCCGATTTGTGGTGAGTTGTGTCGCAATCTGAGCACACTTGCGATGACAATCGCCCGTCACTTGTGGGATGTTACTGATTCCTTTGGCTCGGAGCATCTCCTGGAGAGCCACGACGTCTTTGCGCCAGAGATACACGATCACGACCGCGACAGCTGCGTTCCGGCTGTCCATTTCGTGGCGAATCAGCCCACGGAGATGCTCAATCTCATCTTGCTGGGCCGTGGCATCGCAGATTTGATCGATCGTCGTGACTTGTAGCCGTTCCTTGGATCGTTCGAGGGCACGTTCGTTCATCAACACGCGTTCATTTAGCTCATTATACTCGTCCATAAGCTGCTTCTCGATCGGATCTGAACGAGCTAAAGCCGAGGTGACTCGAGACGAGGGCGCGGAAGGTAGTCGTCTCACTTCGAGTGGAGTGAGTCGACGTATTCGCTTCAGCTCTGGACCTGATACCTCGAGGTCTTGTTTGATGCTAGCCTCGTTTGACTGCATGGCAACACGGCGCGTTGGGACCAATCTATGGGGTACAAGTCAGTACAAAGGCGGTTCCATGGCAAAGCGACACACTCACAAGTCACTGCGAGTGGGTATCTCGTTGAGTATAGTAGCGCGTAGAGTGTTCTTCATGTTGACAAGTTCGCTCTGGATCCGAGAGAGGCACTTGACAGCACATTGCTGACAGCCACACGCTATATGTGCTGCCGTGACTACTTCAAATGAGCATGGCTCTGCTGGAAGACGAAAGGAGCAGCCATTAGGAGTGGATTCCGGTCGTAGTGTTCGTTGTTGCTCCGTCCCAGAAGCCATAGTACGCCGATCCTTTTCGCCATTTGATTCCTTGGGCTCGGAGAGTTCGATCCTTTTCCGTTTGGCTTCGGTAGAGCCCGACCTATCGACTGGCCGATAGTGTGACTCTGGATGCATCGCCTGGTTCGCTCTGATGCTGGCAAACGAGATGCGATACGATCGCTCGCGTTGGATATCGTGACTCAGAGAGGAGAGATGGACGCCGCGATTGGCGAGCCACTCGACAAAGCGCTCCTCGTATCGCCTCTCTGTCTCACCAGAAGCCAACGGCACTGGAATTGGCATCATGCCTCCGTACTGTGCAACCCGCTGGTCCTTAGTCAAGGATCGATGCTCCACAAGTTCTGCACAGTAGGTCTCCATTGACATCACACGCCTCGTAAGTAGCGTGTCCCCGTGAGGCGGCGCTCGCTCGGATTCTCGTTGTGCCACTGAGTCATTTGCGAGTAGCGGTGATCGGAGAGGCTCATGGCCTGCATCACGCGTCCATGCGGACATCTCATAGCCATTTCCCGCCATTAGGGGGTCTCAACATTGGCAGCAGCTAATTTGACGAGACACAAAAATCGAACTCTGAGTGAAATGATTGGTTAAAAATCGCTCACGAAATCGAAACTAGCTGCCGAACCCTCCTTTTCAGCTAATTCGAATCCCACCCATGGAAACCAGAGCGACAGAGAACCAGGCAGACGCCGCCGTGGCGAGGACCGCTACCCCCGTACGAAGCGCGGATGCGGACAAGCTGGAACGAGGTCGCCGAACAAGGTGGAACAACGATGGCCCTTCACAGGAGGTCAGCTCGCTGAGTGTCCTCCTCGACTGGCTAACAACAGAGGGGAATTACGCACGCTGGCGCGGTGGAGACGGCCATTCAGGGGAAACAAAAGCTGCTCTGGCTGCTCAGATTGCTGCGCTAATTGAAGAGCGAGGCGTTACAACCGGCAGGAAGATCAAGGACATAATCAACAAGGTCGGCCAGCTCGAGCAGAGCTTTCGTGAGGCCGTCGACTTTCTGTCGAACACCGGTGCTGGAATCACTGACGAAACTTCCCTACGTGTGGCGGTAGAAAAGCGCTGCCCTCACTACGAGGTGCTCAAGGACGTCTTTGGTGATCGTCCGTCGACCTGGCCCTTGCTCACTAGTGATGACGTTTCGCTACTTGGTGAAGACGAGGATGATATGAGCCAGGAGCTAAGTGCAGCAGATTGGCCTGTTCCAGACCTAGCTCCAGACATTGTTGGACGTCCCACAAAACGTCAGAGAACCAGCCAACAGACTCGAGCGAGACCACCTTCAATTCGCACAAGAAGCCCAAGCGTTGCAAGTAGTGTATCAGAATGGAGCGACCAGAATTCGGCGATTTCGTATTCGAAAGAACAGGACCGTGAGAGCAAGACACGCATGCATTCTGAGCAAATGGATTTTGAACGGCAGCGACTCGCACAGACCACGCTCCTCGAAGAGAGGCGGATCATCTGTACCGAACAGGAGACTCGATGCCGAGTCGTGCTGCTCCAGGCGCAAGCAAATCGAGAACAAGCAATGGCAGAGCGTGAACAGGAGCTTGCTAAACGAGAGAAGTTATTGACAAAGGTGGAGCTTGCTCGAAGCCGAAAGCGCTTGCGTGAGGAAGGCGTGCCGGAGCACGAACTCGAATTGCTGCTGCCGTTAGAGTAGCGCCTAAAATCGACCATCAAGCTCGACCATATAGTGCAAGAGTTGATCGCGTCTCTCAGTACCGCCACCTTCGTCAGATGCAGCATCAGTTTGTCGTGTCATCTCGGTGCGTAGTCTGGCTTCAGACTCGCACTCTGCTTCGACCTCATGCTGCAACTCGGGGGGTACTGGGTCTGCAATCAGCAGGTTGTGCACCACCAGGACGGCCTTGAAGAATGTGATGATTCTCCGGAGATCGGCGCGGGTTTTGATGAGCACTCGGACACCTTCAAAGTATTGAAATCGCGCTTTTAGTAGGCCAATGCTGTGTTCACTTCGAATGCGTATTTTGGAGAGCTTCGTATTGAAATACTCAGCCTCACGAGACAGAACTCCACCTGGCAGCTTTTTGAACGATGGGATCATGTGTCGAGATGGGCGAAACGCAGAGTCTCCAATCAAATATTCGGAAGGCGCGAAGTGCTCGAATGGCGATAAAAACACAGCAGAATTCACCCACACACGATTGTCGTGCGTCGACCCTGGTTGAAATCAGCTCAACGAGCTTGTGGAACGAGGAGCGTGCCATGCGAAAGCATCTCAAAAACTCTCGGTCGCTACAGACGTGCAGATACCACCAGAATCGCGTCTCGCGAGGACGATACTGACGTGGAGAACAGTAGCGCGAATGAAGCAAACGCTGATATCTCCACATGACGGCGCTGTCGAGTAGGTCGTCATCCTCGTCCAGCTCACTGCCGCTGTCGTACAACTCACGCAGGAAGCGCTGGATCAAACCGCGGCGCAAGAGTTTGGTATTATTCCTGATCGCTTCGGCCCTCTTGGATTCGCGCGGCATCTCGTTTTAGCTGCTGCCAATGTTGAGACCCCCTATTGTCACCAGCGACTTGTCAGCACGAAACAAACATGAGGCATAGTGTGGTACACATCATTCAACCAACTCATTGAGTAGAGTACATGTCCTAGGCTAGCTCCTCCATCGTCCAGTTATCCCTGAGTGAGCAGTGTCCGAATGAGATGACGCACATGTTCGTCGAACTGGATGAGCGTCATGAGCGTCTGCCGTCGTGCCGTCACCAGTTCCTCCGCTTGTCGCTCGGCCTGGACCATTTGCTCACCCAGTGTTCTCAGTCCTTCCGTGTCCATGAGACTCAGGTCCTGAGCCATATGCGCGTCTAGTTTCTGCTTGGCTTCTTCCAGAGCTGTTAGCTTGGTGGTCAATTGGGACGCAATGTCGGCGCACTTTTGGTGACACATGTTGGCGACATGAGGGACACTACTAACGTTTGGAGCTTGGAGCTGGCGCTCGAGGTCCGCAGGGTTCTTCCGCCAGAGATACACGATGGCCATCGCGATGGACGCGTTGCGATTGTCCATCTCCTGACGGATCAGTCCTCGTAACTCTTCAATCTCGTCGTGTTGGATCGTCACCTCCTTGATTTCTTCCATTGAAGTTTTCTGCAGTCGACTCTCGGACAACGCGAGGACGCGTTCGTTCACGATAACACGGTCGTTCAGCACGTCGTACTCGCTGAGTAGCTGCTTCTCAATCGGATCGGAACGAGTCAGAGTGGAAGTCGACTGAGTGGACGGTGAAGCTGAGATTTGCTTGATTTCATGCGATTCAAGACGACGCAGACGCTTGATCTCGCGGCCATTTGACTCGATTTCCTGTGTGAGATCCATGACACCCGCGCGCGCAGTTGGAGTCGACTGAGACGCTTCTTCTTTGCATCTGCGACTCGCACAAGTTAGCGTCATGCAGTGCGTTTAGTCGAGCTAGGGTACTTACGGAGCAGGTTTGTTAGAGCAGCCACAGGGAGGCGTCATCACTAGCGACTCCAGTCGAGCGATGTGTGCTGTCATGCGGGAGATACACTGCAAAAAGCACTGTCGACACCCACACATGCTGTGTGCAGTCGTAAACGCCGCTAAGGGCGCCGAGGCAGGAGGTAAAGTGACCGAGCAGCGCATTGGGAAGGCCATACTGCCATCATAGCTCTTCGGAGTCGCCTTCATCTTCTTCCCAGTGGACGGGTCGGACTCTGGCTGCGAAGCTTCGGCTGTTGACGAGCTCCCAGTCGAGATCTGGTCGATCGAACGCTTCAAACTCAGCGTGTCAGTGGTCGACGCCTTGAGTCGCGGCGGTGGACGCGGCGGAAGCGGTGGAAACTCGTCCAGCTCATCGACACTCTCCTCCGTTGCCTTGGGGGCTGACGTTCCCGTCCGCGGTCTATAGGATTCCGACTTCATCCGTTTGTTCGCTACCCATGTGGCAAACGAGATGCGCAGACTGCGCTCGCGTTGTGCGTCGCCCCGCAAGTCGGCCAGTCGGTAGTCTCGCTCCGCGAGCCACTTGATGAAGCGCTTCTCGTACATGCCAAAGGTCTCCCCACGCGCTAGTGGCACGGGCACGGGGACAATGCTGCCGCCGTAGAGACGAGTCTTCTCGGCCGCCGTCAAGGGTGGCTCCTGCAATTCGTCGATATAGTCGTCGACATTCAAGGTTCGCTTCCGCAGCAGCAGCGACGCAGGGGCCGAGTGACGCGGTGGACGCGGCGGAGACGCCGGCGCATGGCCCCTGAGGACCACCGAGCGCGATGACGGCGGCCGTGGGGGCGCCATGCTGGACTGGCGAGTTAGTAGAAGCGACCTGGGTGCTCACTCGGTAAAGTTCGACCGTGTGGTGTATTAAGTACGATGGCGAACCCATCTTGCATCATGCTGTCTTTCCTGCTTGATGCCGTAACGCGGCGAGGAACTCGCGACGAGAGCCATACGACGCATAGCGAGACTCTTCATTGTCTTCTGCGTCCATTGAGTCGTCGTTCGTTGCGTGGCTGTGAGTGTGTTCGATGGCTTGAACCAGTAAAGACCCGCGGACGTGGTCCAGGCGATGCTGGACACGCTGGCGGACGCAATTCCTGGCAACAACGTCGTCCGTCACTGTGATCACGGGCACCAGTGCGTGCTCGTGAGGGTAATACGTGCAGTTGGCCGGCGCGTCGACCACGAAATCTCGCACGTGGACATCACATCCAGCGCGTGTCAACCCCACATCTCGTGCGAGATACCCCGTGATACGAGCGCCTTGGACACAGTGCGGCAAGACCACGTCCAGAAAGTCGTGCCACCGCGATCTCCCTTGCGTTTGCGTCGTTGTCGTCGTCGTTTCCTCCAGCTCGGGCAGTGGATAGTCGTCAAAGAAGACGCAATCGAACGTCCCGAGCGTCGGCAGCATGGCCTGCCACGTGCCTTGCACCACCACCACCTCCCTCTCTTGCCCATTCGCCTCTGCAAACGCCTGTGCTTGCTGAATGCCCGCCTGATCACACTCGATGATCGTATGCGAGGCCGGTCGATACGTTTGGATCTGCGTCGCCGAGTACGCCAAGCCAAAGCCGATCTCGAGCACGCGGTCGGTCGATCGAACACCCAGCGCGTCCACACACGCCTCCATATACGCCTTCTCCCATTCCATCATCACCTGCTGGCCCTGGGAGCTCCATACAATCGCCTTGCCATGCTCATCACGCCCATACGCGTTGCCCTTGGTCACCATGTTGCCTTTTGATCACCCCATGTTGCTGGTATGTTGCCTCGATCCACAAACCATCACTCTGCTTAGGTGACGCGAATGTTGCACCAACACGGAGGTTGCACCAAGACGCACCAATCCTTGGCTCGAGTGTGCGGCGTCACGCGCACGACCCGAGACGCAAAGCACAAGGATGGTGATGCTACTGCGAGCGCTTGCTCAGCGCAGCGCGCGCGCGGTGGCGACGAACGCCCAGGCGCAGAAGAAGGCGATTGATCTCAAGGCACTGTGCTCCGCGTGGCAGCGCGCCGCGGCGTTCTCCACGCAGTCGAGTGGTGCGTTTTGACTGGACGCTTTGGGATTTGATGGACGAACGGTGGTGATTGATTAATGCTCTATGGATGCAGTGTACACATGGGGTACTGGTACCCAGGGACAATTGGGTCATGGCCCAGTCGTCAAATCGGGTATCCGGAATGCGTACGAGCAGCTCACGCCCAAGCTCGTGGAGGCGTTTGAGGGCATGGAGATCGTCAAGCTCGAATTCGGAGCCACACACAGTGCTGCCCGTGAGTATCTAGGCGGTTGTCATGTGGTTTCGTGCCGATCAGAAGCTGACAGTGTGGTGTGTAGTTGATTCGCAGGGCCGCTTGTACACGTGGGGCTCGAATGAATACAACAAGCTCGGTCTGGGTCCAGGCACGAGCGACGCCGAGCCGTTGCCTCGTCTTGTCGAGGCGTTTGAAGGCATCACGATCGTGGATATCTCGTGTGGCGACTACACGACTGCGGCGGTTGATAGCGAAGGCAAGATGTACTCGTGGGGCTGGGGTGGCTCGACGATGAAGGGCGCGGGTGGCTTGGGCCATGCCGGCGGACAGGATGAGCCAACGCCTCGTCTTTTGCAGACGCTGGTGGACCAGGGCGTGCCGATCGCCAACGTCGAGTGCGGCGAGTTCCACACGATCGCGTTGTCCAAGGACGGTGAGGTCTGGGCGTGGGGCAACGGCGAGTACGGTCGTCTCGGCAACGGGGAGGCTCTGACGTGCGAAGTCCCTGAGCCAATCGAGTTCTTCGCCAAGGAAAACATCAAGTCCATCACTGCTGGTCGTGACTTTACCTTCGTCATCACAGAAGATGGTGACGTGTACACATGGGGCGTCAACAGCCGTACGTATCAACGCGTTCGCTCTCTTTGGCGGCGTGGTGGAATGCTGACGCTTGCTTGCTTTTTTGTGCTGTAGACAACCAGTTGGGCATCGGCGGTGGCCTCGCCATGGACTTTTACAACATGGAAGCCATTCCTACGCCCGTCGAGTTCTTCCGTGGTCGGAACGTCGTGCAAATTGCCGCTGGTTACGACCACACCGCTGCGGTCACGGACGACGGCACCTTGTTCATGTGGGGCTCCAAGCTGTGGCTCGAGCCGCACGAAATGACGATCCTCAAGGGCGAAAAGATCGTGCAGGTGGCCTGCGGTCGTGAGTACACTGTCGCGCTCTCGGACGAAGGCAAGGTCTTTACGTTCGGCAAGGGCAGCTCCAACGCACTCGGTCACGGCGACCGGAAGAACCAACTCCAGCCTTTGCAGGTCGCGGCGTTGAGTGGCGTCAACGTCACGAGCGTCTCGGCGGGCGACTACCACATGGGTGTGATCTCGCATCCGCACGCCACGGCCATGGACCAGGACTTTTCGCTACGAGAATGAGCGCTAATACAGCAACACGCATGAGACAAATAGAGGAGACCTTCAGTGATGAACTCCCCACAGTGAGTCTCATGCTCATCAGTTGGCCCACGCCAACTCATTTTGTACTTTACCTTTAGCCATGTCTATATGGGGTAAATCTTCTGATTTTGACCACAGGTCTGAAAATGACGGTGAAGAGCACAACCCATTACTGAGTGAAGCAATAATGGCTACGGTCGCGTGTGCTGGGTATGGAGATCGCACAGCGAGGGACTTCCGTGTTCAGTTCGACAAGGGGTACGCTGTGCTCGATCTCCAATGCGCCATCGTTCGCACTTACCCGAAGGACTTCCCGTGGAACCCCGAGGACTTGACGCTGTATCTCGCGCGAGACGCCGATGGAGAATGGCTGCGTAATGACCAGAATTTATCGCGATTGTTGTCGAAAGGGGTGGACGAGCGATTTCCTCTCTTACCGCACTTTATGTTGTTGTCCGATATCTTCGACGGCATTGCGTGGGAAGGAAGGCATATCCATATTTTGGTACGGCTCTCTACGCCGCCGACGGCAGTCCTCATACGAAGGGAGTACTTGTTCGAGCAAGTTGTCAAAACAAGTCTCTCGTTCCGCCATTTACCCAAGACTGGTGACTTTCTACGGCTATTTGAGTGGTCACACGACGACTGCGGTACATTCAAGGACATGGCAGCGATCCGAGACGTCATGGGAGACTTCATACCTTCACAGTTGTATGTGCTAAAGGAAATGCTGCGTGTGCTATCCGTATTCATGGAGATGTATGCTGATGTCTTCGATTCTGGCAAGATCACGGCTCAGTTCGTACTTTTGGGCTCGATGGGCACTGGGAAGAGTTGTTTACTGGCGTTGATCTGTGTGTATCTCGCTGTGAAGCATTCGCGTCCGATTTTGTGGCGTGGGCAATCGCGGGATGGTGGAGCGTCGCTGCGTCTGTTTTATACCAACGACGATACTATGAGTGGATGGATCCTCTTGGTACCAAGTACCTCGATATTGTTGGCATGACGCAAAACATTGATCCATGGTATTTCTTTGATGGACGTACTGTAGAGACGATACTTGACGAGGAAGATTGGCGGTACGCATTTACAGTGCTCGCGACTTACTCGCCATACGTTGTGTATCCAGCAGAACAAACCAAGCGGTGTGTCCTTCCGTTTTGGCGCAAGAAGGACATACACGCAATTGGGAGACAGCTCGAATTGTCAAAAGACAAAATGGCAGTCCGCTACTTTGTCTCAGGTGGAAGTTTGTGGGCTTTTATGGACGAGCGGGGCCGAAGTGTTGTTCAAGCGCGAACAGTTCGAAATATTCATGACTTCGACTCGAACTCGCTTCTGCGTATGTACGGCATGGATGACGTGAACGACATGCGAGCATACGTGACCTGCGATCGCTGGAGGCGTTGTCTCACATCTGGCTTCGCGATGCAGTGCTTAGTGAGGTGGGCGCCACTCGAATACTTGAGGCGACAGGTGGAGCTCATCCAGACTACTGATGATCCGGTAGCGCAAGAAATCGCGATGGCTAGTCAGCTGCACGAAGCTGTGTTTCGCCGCAATAAGCTGAGAATTCATCGGTGCGAGTATGGTTGTGAGGACGACGGATTCCGTAAATGCCATCCGCTAGTGTGGAATGACGTCGAGGACAAGTCGAACGCAAACAAACTGGTCCATATCGAGGCCTGCAAGGGTAGCACTGTCGCTGACCGCGAAGCTCTTGTGTCGACTTGGGCGTCGGATCCTTCTGTCTTAGACTGTTGGTTGCCCCAAACCACTTGGAAAGGCATCCCAAACGCCGTGTTGAAATGGGTACCATCCAAGACGGGTAAACCCGAGATTTTCATGGTCAGGCTCACTACAACCACATGTCTCGCATTACTCAAGACTTGAAGAAGTTGGTTCGCTTGTTCCAAGAGAAGGATCTACACGTGTCTTTCTTGGTGGTCGTGCGAGATAAGGCAACGTTGAACTCTTTCCGCTCGGTATCCGAGAAGATGGTTCAGCAAGCACAAACGATTGGCATCCGAGTCTACATTTGCCATCTTCAGTGAATAGTAAGCGAATTTGACTATATAGGGGTGAGTTAGATAGTGCAGTGCGTTGCAAAGGATCATATCTTGGGTTTTGTACCCATCAAAGTGTGGATCCGTGCGTTGGATGGCGTGTTGAAGGTCGAGGACTTCATAGTCCAAGCCAAACGTAACTCGAGCCAGGGACGCTGTTTCGTGGCAAGCCATCGGTACTAACGAGTTTCTGATAGCAAAGCACGTCCACCCGAACGAAAATCGTCACAAGACACCAAAATCTGTTGGATGACTTCTTCCCGGACCATGTCAGTGCGAAATACTGGCTATCGATGCATCATTGCGTAGAATGGGCAAGTCTTAAGTCCATTCAGTGTGACAAGGAGGACTTGCCTTGAAAGTCGCACTTAAGCGGATGAGGGATCTCTCCACTTAGTACGTCTTTCTATCTTCCTCTTGTCATAAGGGACTGGCAGAGTGTCAGTGTGCCCGCGTGATGAAAGGTCATCAACAGGCGAATGCCATGAAAGACACGTCCTTGCGGCTCTATTTCGCGGCGCTGTGCGTCACGGGGGCGCTCTTCGTGGTCGCCCTGACGTTTGTAGTGAGCACGGCGTTTCTACCCATCCAGGAATGGCTCCAGGCGATGGAAAACGAGGCGAATGGGCCTCACAACGCGTCCAAGTCGACCGACGGAATCCTCCACACTGGCGCAAGACGAGGCTTCTGGGGCTCCGTGGCCAGAGAAGTCCTAAAGACACTCAATGCGAAGACTTTAGCTCCGGATGAAGGGCTCCCAGCTTCGCGAGGGTGGCGGAAAGACGCGGTAATCAAGGACGAAGACGACGAGTGCTGGATGCTGGTCCGTGACGTACGGCAGACTGAAGTCTGCGCCATCAGTCGATGAGAATGTGATTATGATATGTATTTAACTCCATCTATCGTTCTTTATGTCGTTGTGCTTACTCGTGAGGTCGACTGGACTCTGTGATTGTAAAGGGTATCCTATGTACGTGCCGTGGGCCATCGACCTCGACGTTGCGTTGAACGAACGCATCGCCGTCTCATCTTGAAAGATCACCAGTAAGGACGCTTCAAAGCCCTTGTCCAGGAACAGCCTGATCAAGTTACACGCCCAACGGGTATCAAGCTCGCAGTCGGACACCTTTCTGATGAGTCGAACCACAAAAAACTCTGGTGTATCACCCTCGGGCGACGTCCACTTGATCACAGCATCGGGAAAGCCCGTGAAAGCGGTCTGAGGGATCCAGTAGTCCAACTTGGAAGGATTTGCGGTCCAACTCGACACGACGGCTCGACATTCCGCGAGGGTGTCACCCTTTCAATCCTCGATGCGAGTCAATTTGTTCTTGGTTGTTGCGTTATTCCACACCATTTGGAAGGGCTCAGCTTCAATGGAAGCATATCTTTGTCGATGAACACGCAACACACGGTCGCGAAACACCATTTCGTGGAACTGATAGACGAACACGAGGTCTTGTGTGAGCGAATCATCCGTTGAAGCAATCAGTGGCATCAGGCGACTCACGTGCTCAGGAGATCCCAACTTTGCCAGGCACTGCATTGCAAACCGGGAGGTAACACAGCGTTTCCATCGATTACTGGTTACATAGGCTGTGGTGTCGTTGATGTCATCCACGCTATACATACGAAGTACTGTGTTCACATCAGAATCGTGACGGGAGCCAGGGCGAGGCGAGTCATCATCGAAGTCTGATTCATAGATACCGAAGCCATAGGAAAATGCTTCGAAGTGGGGATGACCGAACTTGATGGCTTCGGCTCGAATAACACTTCGCCCTTGGTCTGAGAGGAAAGCCCACAAGCTTCCACCAGAATCGAAATATCGCTCGTCTATTTCGTTCGTTGACAGGTTGAGGTAGCTTCCAACAGAATCCAAGTCACTCTTCTGCCAGAACGGCAATACACAGCGCACCATTGCTTCATCCGAATACCCTAAGAATGGCGAAGAAGTTGCTAGTACCGTATACGAGTCGATCCCCTGGTTGCGTTTGATCGACTCCTCCGTCATCCCGTTCCAAGAAGAACCACGGAACAACGACTTTGGTCCCATCAACGACAAGTGTGTACTCCGGCCCAGTGCGGTCGTTCCACTCGTACACGATCTTTTGATAAAACAAACGTATCACAGGCCCGTGAGGAGTTCGGCCGCGCCACACAATCGGTCGTGAGTGTTTCGCAGCAAGATACATACAAATCAGCGCAACCAGGCAGCTCTTCCCAGTACCAAGCGAGCCAATGATAATAAACCGTGATACTCAAAATCCGCCATCAAGGTCGCCGGCGTACGTGTCCTTGAAGTTCTTCAGTGTGCATAACATCTCTTGGCACACGTATAACCGCGCCGGGATGAAGTCTCCCATAACCGCTTGGACTTCGGTCATGTCCTTGAAAGTGCCACAATCAGCGTCCGACCAGTCCAATAGCCGCAGGAACTCGCCATGTTTCGGCAAATGAGTGACTTTACGACTCGTCTCAAGAACTTCCTCCAGCAAGGCTTGTTCGTGTTGCAGAAATGAAGTAGGTGGCTCAACTTCCCGCACTAGAATGTGCACCTGCTTCTCATCCCAGACCAAGTCCCTGAAGACATCGGATAGCGGGATTCCTAGTGGCAAGAGAGGATACTGTGTGTCCACCTCTTTCGATAGAAAACGCGATAGGTTCTGGTCGTTCTGTAGCCACTCTCCGTTGGCATTTCTTGCGAGATACAATCTCAGTTTCTTGTGTTGGAAGAGCTTGGGACGCGTCATGCCAATGACGAGGACAAGGTCATAGCCTTTGCAATCCTGGCTCACCTGAACTCGGAAGCCAGGACTACCGATTAGTCCCCATGCATTGCGTATGTGGCAGAAAGCATCACTCCAGGAATGGGATGTTCGTTGGTCATATCATATCACCGATGGGATGAGACTGCGGTCAAGACCAGCCCTTTCAAGAACCAATGACGAGGAGAAGGTCATAGCCTTTGCAACCCTGGCTCACCTGAACTCGGAAGCCAGGGGGAGACGAAAGGTAGTCATACTCCGCACAATTGACGAAAAGCATAGCTTCTGTTGGTAGGAGACTTTAGCAGAAGAGAGAGTTACCAATCCCATCCCATGACCAGTGATGGTTCTTGAAAGGGCTGGTCTTGACCGCAGTCTCATCCCATCGGTGATATGATATGACCAACGAACATCCCATTCCTGGAGTGATGCTTTCTGCCACATACGCAATGCATGGGGACTAATCGGTAGTCCTGGCTTCCGAGTTCAGGTGAGCCAGGATTGCAAAGGCTATGACCTTGTCCTCGTCATTGGCATGACGCGTCCCAAGCTCTTCCAACACAAGAAACTGAGATTGTATCTCGCAAGAAATGCCAACGGAGAGTGGCTACAGAACGACCAGAACCTATCGCGTTTTCTATCGAAAGAGGTGGACACACAGTATCCTCTCTTGCCACTAGGAATCCCGCTATCCGATGTCTTCAGGGACTTGGTCTGGGATGAGAAGCAGGTGCACATTCTAGTGCGGGAAGTTGAGCCACCTACTTCATTTCTGCAACACGAACAAGCCTTGCTGGAGGAAGTTCTTGAGACGAGTCGTAAAGTCACTCATTTGCCGAAACATGGCGAGTTCCTGCGGCTATTGGACTGGTCGGACGCTGATTGTGGCACTTTCAAGGACATGACCGAAGTCCAAGCGGTTATGGGAGACTTCATCCCGGCGCGGTTATACGTGTGCCAAGAGATGTTATGCACACTGAAGAACTTCAAGGACACGTATTCTGATATCTTTGACTCCGGTGACATCACGACTCCCTTCGTTCTCGTGGGCTCGCTTGGCACCGGAAAGAGTTGTCTCCTAGCACTAATATGCATGTATCTGGCCGTGAAGCACTCACGTCCTGTTGTGTGGCGTGGAGACTCTCGCCCAGTGGTGCGCGTGTTCTACCAACGAAAAGTCTTTGAGTGGAGAGACCTCGTCGGTGAACTATACACGAGTGTCGTTGCCAAGACCGAGAATATGAGGAGTAATGTATGGTATTTTTTGGATGGGCCAAGTGAACAGGCCATTCGAAGCAACGAGTGGTCCGACGCATCCTCGGTGCTAGCTACCTCTTTGCCGTATACACCGTATCCACATGAGCCAGTGAAGGTGTGTGTCCAGCCATTCTGGCGGAAGAGTGATCTTGTTGCCGTCGGAAAGCGTCTCAGATTGACCAAAGAAGACGTAGAAGCACGATATTTCTTGTCTGGTGGGAGCTTGCGAGCCTTCCTGAACCAAAAGCGGAGTGACATTGAAAGCCAGGTGGTTGTAAGTGGCGATGACTCGGACGAAACACAGTCGTTCGTATGCTTGGCGTAGATGACGTCTACGACGCCAGCGCTTATATGATAAGTACCCGCTGGATACGTCGAGTCACGTCTCGGTTTCCAATGCAGTGCCTGATCAAGCTGGAATCTCCTGAGCATGCACATCGACAGATGGAGCTAATTGAAAGAACGGATGATCCAGTCACACAAGACCTCGCGTTCGTCAGTCAGTTCCACGAGAGAGTGTATCGTCGCCGCGAGCTGCGTATACATCGACTGAAGTATGGGTGTTGTGAACCAGGCTCTTCGCGTTACGATCAAATGGTATGGGATGGCTCCGCGACCGAGTCCATGGCAAACAAATTGGGCCGCATCGAGGACAGAAAGGGTCGTTCCCTCGCAGAATGTGAAGCTATTGCGTCGATTTGGGCTGCGAATCCCTCTATGTTGGACTATTGGATCCCTCAGACCAGTTGGACAGGCGTACCGGATGCTGTGATCAAATGGACGTCACCTGAGACGAGAAACCCCGAGTTCTACTTGTTTCGACTCATCAGGACAGCAGAACACGCGTGGTTATGACTGCTTGGGTACGAAAACTGAACCAGGATATTCCAGGACAAGGGCTTTCGCGTGTCGCTGCTGGTGATCTTGCCGGACGAGGCGACGATGCGTTCATTCTGCTGTCTCCCAGAGTCGGTTACGACGGAGATGATGGTGTACTGTGGCTGTCAGGCCTAGTTCTTGAGAGATCGAGCGAGGATATAGGCGTTGGGCACTTGAAAGCTAGTCAGTCAAGCTAAGCACCAGCGATTGGTTGATGAGATATCAGCAAGTGTGAACACAGTTAGTCGAATACCATCCCAAGTTACGTATTTAAACTCTATTTCCCACCTTTGTCGTCGCGTTTACGCTTGAGGTTGTTGCGACTCTGCATGGCCGCCGAGCCCGTGCCTTCCGACGCGATCACGTCCGTCACGACGAACGGCAGTGCTGTCGACGCGTTGATACCCGGGAACAAAGGCTCTAGCGTGATACTGCCACGAACCAAGAGGTTGACTTGTGCGAGGAGCTCGGGTCGAACTGGTGTGAGCACGTAAAGACACCGTCTTCGAGCGTCGATGGCTCGAACCAACCCCACGCCAACACATGGTGCGTGAACAGGCTCGAGCTGGATCCGTGGCGGCCGTGGCTCGCCATCTGCAGGTGCTTCGGTTGGAGCAACGCGATTCATATTGATACAAAGGCCAAGGATGCTGCAGTTGAGCGAGAAGAGCACTTGACTCGGTGGGACGGACGACCCCGCGAAGGCAATGTCCACCGCATCAAACGACACAACGAACGGCCGAAGCGCTGCGAAGGCGTGGCCGGTTTGGTCGCGGAGGCGGTCCTTCTCCGTGATCACATGGAGGTTTTGCAGCTGGTCGCGAGGCAGAAGACACGGACTGTGAGACAAAAAGTAGGAAAGCAGGCGATACAACCGCATTTCCTTGGAACTACGAGGCGCCTGGATGGTCGCGGAGACAGGATCCCATGGCTCGACACTGTGGATCGTCCAAGGACCGGAAGGTACGTCGAACTGCTTGCTCTTGGTGGTCGAGAGGAGCTGCACGACGTGACTTGGGCTGGCGTCTTGGATGACACTGCACAGAAGATCATGGCCCATGCTCTTGACCCAGCCGTCGGTATTGATGACCAGCGGTACGAACGAGCGACGCGCTGTGCCTTTGACGCTCTGGTCGCCCCATTTCCGTCCATAGAGCCGAAGTAAGCTCTTGACCGCCTTGATATAGTACAATGGATTCGTGCCAGGGTTGGTACCACCACAGAAGAAAGACCGAAGCGGCGCCCGCATGTGTGTGAAGCCTGGGCCGAGCAGTGGGGCCGTCAGCGCGTGCATCGAGACGACACCAGGTGGAGTAAGCTCCGGTTGGCCCAAGTCAGTGTCGATGAAGGCGACTACGTCGTAGTACGAGAGCAAGCGGTTCACCAAGTACCGACAAAAGGTCGACTTGCCCACGTCCTTGCCGCCGCACACGACGATGCGCTGCGGACTATCCGCACCAAGCAGACTCTGCTCCACGCGCTGGACGGTCGAGCTCCAGCCGTGCGAGATGTGGATCGTCCGGGACGGGTCGCCCACCAGAAGCTCTCGAAGCACTTGTGTCGAAGGCTTCCACTCGTGTTCCTTCACGACTGGCTGGTGAGCTGACGCGTCTTCGTTGCCAAACGCCAGCACGCGCTGCTGCTCCTCCTTCGTCACGACGATCTTGAAGCCAGGCAGCAACGCGTCCTGCTTGCTCGGTGGTTCGTAATAACACATGACGTTGCCATGCGAGCGAGGCAACACATGGAACACGAGCACAATCGGATACGTCTCGGCGATGCGTTGCGCGAGCTTGTCCGCCGCTTGCTCCTCCTTCATGTCGAACGTCATGCTAGCGATCTGCGGCTCGAGACTCGCAAAGAGCTTCCTGTGCACTTGATCAAACGGCGCTTGGTACTCGGCGTCCAGCACGCCGCCTTTGCCCGTGGCCGCGCCATTCGCCACTGCGTCGCGCGCGAGGCCGCTAATCACCATCAAGCTGCTCCATTTCGGCGAGTAGACGGAGAAATACGTCCCCAATGGCGGTTGCCAGCCCAGTAGCTCCACATGGCCCTGGAAGACCCGCACGAGCGCCATGCCCGCGCAATTGAGCGACGCCTTCTGCAGCATCCCGACGACCACAACGTTACCCGAGCTCACGCTAGCCGCGTGGTACATGGGCAATGCCTCTGCGTGGTGATGCGCGGCGCCATTGGCCGCGCCATTCGCAGTGTCGCCCGCAGATCGCGGCCGCTTGAGCGCCATCCGCGTCTCCATACTCGCTCTCGTGCGATGACCGATAGTCCAGTCGATTCTACCAACCCACCATGTTTTGACAAAGGAGAGTGTCTAGTATGCCATTGATTGGTTGAAATTAGACCACCCACTAGCCAATCAAAATGCGTCTTACTGTCTGTCCTTTCTCGACTCAGATCTGAATCTTGATCGGAGAGTGATGGTCCATCGCCTATTCCGAGGAGCTCTTCCTGGGGGGAGGAGGCAAATGGAAGCGGTTATTTCCGTCGCTGGTGTCGCGTCGGCGCCGCTTTTAAGACACTGGCAAGGTCCCCAGACCTGCCCTCGTTCTCATTGCGCGTCGCTACTAATCGGACATGCTGCCGGCGCTGAGCTCCAAGCCCAAGCAGGCCGTGCGGCAGGTGCAGGGCCTCACGGACGACTCGATCGACTCCTACTCCAACACGCCTCTCGGCAGCAATGCAGCGACCACAACGACGTACGTGGACAACAGCAAGAGCAGCGGCAACAACACGAGTCGCAGCAAGAAAGCGGCGGCGATCGACGAAGACGGCGGCGTCCTGGCGCGGGTCGTGCGTGACCGCAAGGCATCGGGCGATGAAGAGCTGACGCTCAAGACAGGAGACGTGGTCAAAGTGCTGTCGCACAAGCGCACGGGGTACCTCAAGTGCGAGTTCAACGACCAGGTCGGGTACGTGCCGTCGTCGTATCTCGAGTTCTTTGAGAACGGTGGCGAAGAGAACGAAGCGGAGAACGGCGGCGAAGCGATGGACACGGCTCGGTCCGAGAAGAAAAAGAAGAAGAAGAAGGACAAGAAGAAGAAGGCCGACGTCACGAGCGACGGCGAAGATCCTGCGGTGACGAGTCGCTCGGCTCGGAAGGCGAATGCCGAGCGGGAACCTGCGCCACCTGCTGACGACCACGACGTCGGAGGAGGAGGCGAAGACTCGCCACGCAAGAGCAAGCACAAGAAGAAGAACAAGGAGAAGAAGAACCGCAACGAAGAAGCTGAAGAAGAGCCTGTGACGTCGCGGAAGACGGCTCGTAATGACGATGATGGCGCTGGGGACGACACGGAGAGGGGTAAGAGCAGTCGCAAGAGCAAGAAGAAGACAGCACGGCGTCACGAGAGCAGTGCGTCCAGCGAGAGTGACGAAGAGCGTGATCGTCGTCGAGGTCGACGGAGTCATCGCCATCGTCATCGCGGACGCGTTCGTCGTGGACGTGATCGAGGCAGTGAGAGCGAGTCATACGGGAGTTCTACAGACAGTTCCGAGTCGTCTGGCTACCGACGTCGTCGGAGACGCCACCGACGGAGTTCCAGTGACGAAGGGTACTCGGATGACGACAAGCGTCGAGCACGACGTCGTCACAAGCACCGTGGTAGTGGATCAGACGAAGATGACGGTGCCAAGAGTACGCGCCGTGAGAAGAAGCGCGCAGAGGACGACGGTGGCAAGTCAGCACGTGCCAGTGGTGGCAAAACCGATCGAAGTGGCGAAGGACACTCGGCTCGGGATGCCAACGGTGTTGTGTCCACAACAGCAACAACCGCACGGAACAAGGACGAAGAGAATCGAACGGACACAATGTCCAATTCGAAGCAAAAGAACGACAACGCCGCCAAGAACAACGGCGGTCTGGGTAAGCAGATCGGCGACAAGATGCGTTCGTTACTCGGCGGTGGCAAGAAGTCGGACCGCTCCAACAAGAACTCCAGTGGGATCCTCAACGCATGTCCCGGGACTGTGCAGGGCGAGGAAGGCTGGTACGAGCATGGCGAGAACGAGCGCTACTATTTCATCCTCGTGGACGCCAAGTGGAGTTTATTATATGGCCCTATGACCGAAGACGACTTTGAAGCCTACTGTCAAAAGGTAAGCAACTCGAGTTGTGGTGCGATGGATGAAAACGTACTAACATGTGGTGAATGACGCGTAGGTGCTTGAGCAGAATCGCATGGTGGAGCTGCCGGCCACGTACCTGCACAAGTCGGGCTATTACCTGAACAAAGAGTTTCGCGTGCAGAAAGTATGAGCATTTGCGAGCCTTCCAACGCTTTGGCGTCTTGTATTCATCCAAAATATACCAAACATATAAAATATGCAACCAAAGCGACATGTACGTGGACAAACTCACTTGGTGACGATGCCTACGTAGTTGTGGGGGTGTTGTTGCTTGCTCCTGATGCTGGTACTGCTGCTACGTTTGCTTCAGACGTCGCGACGTTGTGACTAACAGCGAGTGGGAAGAACTGCTCGGGTCGAATACGAGCCTCAGGCTCAGACGCCGCCATTAACCACTTGGACGGAGAGCGCAGGATCTCCTTGATCTCGTCGCCAATTGAGGACTTGCGTCGCTTCTCAACGGTGGGCCTGTTCTCGAGGATCACAGCGGATGCCTTAGGCGATCCAGTGGTTTCTGCGGACATTTTCCACGATGTCTGTTTGTCCAGAGGCGACAAAGGCTGTACAACTCGCTTGGAAGGCGACAGCGACTGCCACTCGTTGTTGTTTCCGGCCTGTTCTTCCTTCATCTCCTCCAGCACGACATCACGGTCCGTGTTCAGTCCCTGGAGGTCAAGCTGTAACGAAGAAGCCTGCTTGCGCTGGCCACGACGAATCTCGTCCACCTTCTTATGGAAGAACTGCTGTTGTACGTCCTCCGTTGTTTGACTCGCATGTGCCATCGCCACGATCTTCTCTTCACTCAACGCTTCCGCACCGCCAATGCCTTCTGTGTGGAACTCCATCGCACTCAGAAGCTCAGGTGTTCGATGGATGCTGAAGGTTCCTTCCTTGTGCATTTGTACGAGCTCTGCAAGTCGAGCACGGTGTGGGATCCAGTGAGAGGTGACCACGTGATAAGCCTCACGATGACGAAGGCTAAGTCCCTGTGGGACGATACAAACTTGCTCGATGGCATGCAACAGTGTTGGTGTGTCTTCCGTATGAAGTCGACGGTTGTTGATACACTTCTCAGCGTGGCCCACGAGCTTCTCCAGCATCTCCAGATTCGCATGGTAGACGAGCTCCAGCGACTCTTTGGCCTGACGCTCACGAGCTCGGAGGTTCACACACTTCTGATTGATCTCATTGAGCAGCGCCTCAGTATCCATCATGTGCATTTTGTTAGCAGCCGCAAAGACCAGGAGTTTTTCCATAAGTACTTTGACACCAGCGCCTTCACTCAGAGCATCGCACCAACCATGAGCGCGATGGAACCAGCGATTGCGAAGAGTGTACGCAGCTGTCGCCCACATCAAACGCTGTCGCTGGTACTCGCCAATACGCCGCTGGATCTGGACAATCGATTCTTCTGAGCCCATGAGCCAGTCGATGACGTATTGCTTCAAGTTCATGCGACTACGATCCTTGGGGATTGACATGCCATTGACACTACTGGACTCATCGTACGGCATCGCGTCAACAAAGCGCATTGATACCGGATCGAGTCGGGACGGGAAGCTCGCAGTTTCTTCAAACACCATCGCCGCGTAGCTCACGGCTGCGTAATGTGCCATAGCCTTGGCATTGCGTCCTGACGGGCATCGTGAGAGCATCTCCTCCGTTGGCGTTCGGATTCGTCCTTGACTCGCCGCTTCGATCAGCTCTTCTCGGGTGAACGCTTCGAGCGGAAGACGGAACCTACTACCAACCGACTGTAACGCAAGTGCGATGTCCTCTTTTGTCACGACTTGGTCGCGAGGCACCCGAAGCAATGCACGCATGCACCGATCCAGCGCTGCATACTCGGCGAGACGCTTGGTGTACGACTCTTGGATCAACAACTGCTGGAAACGCTCGATGAGAGTCATGTAATCACCACTTGTATCCACTTCTGTGCACTCGGCGAGGTCTTCTTCGGTGAAGATCTGGGTTTGCCCTGGGAATGTTTTCACCACCGAGTTGCGTTTGCGCAGTGCTTCAAAGAGCAAAGACTTGCGTAGCTGCTCGATCTGCGTGTCCATGATGCCTAGGTTAGAGTTGATCACTGCGCCATCAATCCGACCTGGTGTCTTCTTGCTCGATTGATCCTCAGCGTGCCAGGACTGTGTACCAATTCTCATACCACGAAGGAACACTGCATCTCCCTTCTTGTCCATCCCTCGTTCCTGCAACAGTGTCTGGATAGCGCTTGTCTCATTCGGAAGGGTGACATCCTTGACTTGATGACGGTGCATAAGTGCAAGTACTGCTGTAAAGTTGGCGTTGGATGGCACATCGACACCTCTCCGTAAGAGCTCCTCCTTCTGCATGGTCATCGTCAGTGTTCGCACAAGGTCTTCCATCTCAGTGGTCGGGATCTGCCGCATCTTCATTGCCTCAAGAAGCTTCAAGAAGTTACTGGGCACTTCTAATTCCTTACTCGTGTTGACCACGTGTTCAATCTTCCACAAGAGATCGCTCTTGCCAAGACTTTCGATCACCAAGTAAAGCTCTGCAACACGCTCGGGATTCCATTGCACGTACGAATGCGCCGTATCGTCCAGATGCTTGTTCTCAATCGCTCGTTCCAACTCCTGAATCTCCTTCATCAAATCCTTGGGCAACGCCGTTGTCGCTGTCGACGATGAGCTGCTAGAACGCGTCGGTGACATGGCTGGAGCTGGTGAGAGACCGTCAAAGGTCGACATGTGAGGAATCACACCGCGGTCCACGAGAGCCATGCGAATGTTCTGGGCTGTGATGGCCATTTCCTCTTGTGTGATGATCAAGCGAGTATCCTTACCACCCTGCGAGTACGGTAGCCAGTTGTTTTTATCGTGGTCCGTCGTAATTCGATGGTGCGGAATACGCTCGAGTTCTCGCTTTGCTTCTTCAATGGCGTACCATTCCACCAAACCCTCAAGCCGTCCGACATCCACTTCCGTTATAACTTCTGCTTCTGTTGGTGCGGCACCGGAGGCGGATGAAACCTGACTCAGTCGACTTGAACCTGCACCCTTTTGAGACGAAAGGGGAGATTGGAGAGTATTCTTGTCCGCATGCTTGGTTTTCGACCGCTGCTTGCTTCGTGCACCCTCTTTGTCGAGCAGATGGATCTGTTTCAGGATGAACGGAGTAGCTTCGCAGTCAATCCGGTGTTGTTCTTGCATCTGTACAATGTCATCAAGCCACTCCTGGACTTGTTCCCACCGCCTGTGAACAGATTCCAATGCCTTCGCATCGATCTCGGCAAAACCTTCGCACTGCTCGTTTAAGAGCATAACCAGCTCGTGCGTTCGTCGCCAATGCAGACCGTTCTTCTCCATCAATCGTAACTCACACAGCGGACCATCGCGTTGCGTAATGGCCATCCATCGGAACTGCACGTTCGAAACAGCATCTGCATGGCGTTCATTCAGGCCCTTGCTGCACTTTTGCGTCACGAGATTGAGCAACTGCGGCGCTCGTCCGAGATGAAGCTTGTTCCGCTCTTGCATGCCTGCGAGTTCCTCAAGCGCGTTGTAAAGTACCATCCACTTCTGGTGGACTTGTTGCCAGGCGGTGCTCAGAACTAGATCAAGCCCCTCCACTTCTCGTTCGATGATACCCAGAAGCTCTGGCGTGCGTTGTGCATGAATCTGCGTGGCGCCTTGGATCTTGAGCAGCTCTTCGAGCATCGGTTGCAAGTTCGCCCATCGCTTGTGAACCTCCACGACAGCTGCACGATAATCACTTGCCCGTTCGGCAAGTCCCTCGAGATGATGCTCACTGTCATCATTCTTCGCAGACTTGCCTTCTTGCGACGTCGTCACGAAGATGTCCCACACAAGACTGAGCAACACTGGCGTGCGCTCCCAATGGAGTTTTCCAAGTGATTGGAATTTGAGCTCGTCCAGGTACCCTTTGATCGTCATCCATCGACGTCGCTGTGCCGGAATCACCGCTGCGTTGATTCGTCGGCGAGCGGTTTCGTGCTGCACGATGTACTTGGCCTTAATGAACTTGTAGACGTTTGTCGCTTGCTCCAATAACGAGCTCTCTGAATACGACAAGTGAATCCGCAGATGGACCTTGCCGGGCTTCTTGTCGTTCGGATTTGGTGTTGCCGCCATCAGCTTCGCACTAGCTTGGCCACGTAGCGCAACTGGATTCTCCCTCATGCCTTGTCGAGTCTTGGTCAGGTCGTAGTAGTTGTCGTGCTCGAGTTGGTCGAGAAGGTCTAACAACGGGATGAAAGCGGTGCCAATATCCACGTCCCCAAGTGCATGGTCTTGATCCATAATCGTCACGCGCAATGTCGTCTGCATGATGTCTTGCAACACCTGCGCGATCTTCATCAGCCGTAGCCGACGATACACACGACGATAGACAGTCTGATCACGCGGATTCAAATCTTCAACTTCGTCCTCGAAGAAAGCGAGTAGCTGCTCTCCAGCCTTCACGTCAATGTGGTCACCCATCGCGTCAAGCTCGTACAGACGCTGCAGAGTGGGGATGAGACGATGATGATACATGTTATAGAGCTTCAGGATCGTACGACGCACTCGAGTCATCGCATTCGTCACGTTCGCACGCATGACAACGACCTGATCTCGCACCATCGCTACAGTATCATCCTTGACTTGATCCGAAGACCACGGCAGACGCTTTCCCGAAGAGTGAATACCGAACTCAGCTGCAGTGTCCGCGATAAACCACCTGGTACTTGCCATCAGTTGCCGCAGCTGGTCAAGAAGACCCGACGTGTTGACCTGGCTACCATCCTTCAAAGTCAGCATCGTTGGAGAAGCGTCCGACTTGGTTGCGTAAATACCATGCATTGCGTTCGAAATCGTCTCGGCTGTCACAAGTTTCTGCAATTGCAGCTCTTGATGTCGGACATCCGTAAGGAGCGTGTGGCCACCACTTGGAGCCAGGACGCCTGTCGCCAAGAGGCCACGTAGCAATTGGTCTTCTTCAACTTTGAGTGTTGTCGCAAGTAGTTCGCTCTCGGAGATTGACCACGCATCCTCTTCATCCTTGAAACGCTTTGCCTGCACAACGTCGCCCGTCTTGATCTGTTGCGTTCGCTCCACCTGCAGCTTGATCTTTCCAACAACATACCGATGCCCCTGCTCCGTGCGATAGAGTGAGAATGTCTGTTTGGATGCCGATACCGGTTGTTCAGAGGATGCCGTGGAGACCTGCGTGATTGATTCGTTTTGCTTGACCACCTGAATGTCTTTGATGGGGATGAACGTCTCGCCCACCAACTTCTTGGTTGAATCAGAGTGCAGTTTGATGACAACCCCAGACACTCGAGAGATGTCAAAAGACGGCAAGCCGAACGAGCAGCTCGAATCCGCAGGAGCGAGCCAATCGGTCGCATTCTGTTGTTTCTTGAGCGTCAGCGAACGAGTACATGGTTTATTGTTGAGATCCTTGACGATATCGCCAGCTTCCGTGAGAATGAGGCCGAACGGCGTCTTAAGCACGGCGTCACCTTCCAGTTGCGGCTTGAAGTCGCTCGACTTGAGCAGAATATCAACAGTGATGTTTCCCTCGCCCATCTTCTCCTTGAGGATCAATTGGCTCGCTTGCACAACTTGGAGACGCAGCGTGTCGAACTTGATATCCTTCAAGAGAACAGAGGTTTCTCCGCTCGAATCCTCAAATTTGACACGATACGACGGCGGTGGCTTCGATGTGCTACGAGCAATCGTTGGATGAGAAGGTGTTTGGCCCTCGGTCTCAGTTGAAATAGGTCCACCGAGAACCTCGGCCGTGTAGTACGGAGCGAGCTGGCGACGCATGTGGGCTTCTCGAAGAATAGACTCGACGGGTAGACACAGCTCTACCATGTTTCCGTGTACGTCCTGAACACTGAGACGCTGGTTCTCTAATGGGGTCATTTCGAGCGACAACGCTGGCTTTGAGTCCTTCTTTCCACTCGCGTCGAGAATCTCAAGCACCAACGACGACGAGGCTGCAGATGACTCCGACGAGAACAACCAACGACCCTCATCCAAGCTGTCTCCGATGCCAGTGCCACCCGACTCAGCAACGAGTTCCAGCATTTTGACTCCCACAAGACGAGATAAGATGTTACCTGCGTCTTGGTTTGCTACAGTCAGTGCGTCACTGAGACTACCACGGTTGTTATGAGGCACAGTGATATCGAATACAACCTGGAGACAGACGTGAGCCAAATCAATGCGGCGCATCACCACTTCCTTGTCGCCCTTGACAATCGTGCCGTCACACGTCGAGGTCAAAGCATTAAGTGTCACATTGGCGGCTGCCTCGCGGTAGAAACAAACGTTGATCTTCTTCATCGCGACGACGCGTTCCTTCCGGTTCAGTGGCATGTGCTCACTTGCAGCGGACCGCAATAGACGCTGGAGGAGACGCGAGCATCGAGCACGGTTGCTCACAGCAAAACCAAGCAGCGACGCAAACAGGGCTCGGGATTTCGGAGTTTCACCTGGAGAAATCCGCAGCATTCCGTGCAGAGCAATGCGTGGCTGTGGCGCCAAGTACAGACAAAAGCAATTGTCCACATCCAATTCGTCTTGTTCGGTCGACTTCCGTCGCTTGATGTGTCCACGCGTTGCGTAGATGTTCTGTAAAGCGGACTCTTCAACCTCACTGAAGTTCTCGCCTCTCACGTAGCCATGACATTGATCCACAAAACGCGGCTTGTGCTCGTCTCGTTCATGGATTTTGGCTTGAAGATGCTTGGTCGAGACGTTGTCACGCAGATGAATACTCTGGGGCTTCGTCCGCATCATAACGTACACCTTGACAACACACTCACTAGACCAAGCAGCACTGACACGCTTCGCAATTTCCGTGTGGGTTGTGCTCGCGCTGTTCTTGTCCTGAATGTTGAGACCTGGGGCAAAGAGAGACGCGAGGACGACTTTATCTGTGGCTAAGCACTCGGAATGCACACGCAGTTGATCCCGCACCAAACCTTCGACGGCATCTCCGTTCTTGAGGACAAGATCGTACTTGATCGCGAACGTTCCCTTGGCTTCCTCCAGGTAAACCTGCTTCACTTCACCTTGGTATAACGTCTTGTCCATGCCTGGCTCAAGACGATCACGAGGCACTTGTTTCTCGGTCGCAGGCTGCTGGCCATCCAAATACTCGACGTCATACCGAGCATTTCGATGGTTCTTGGTCACACGAGCAGTACGCGTTCCTCCTGTGGCCTTGGACGCGCTGCCATCCGTGGAAGTCTCAGGTGACAGAGAATACACACGGACGAAGTCTTCTTTGCTCAGCTGCAAGTGCAGGTCGCTCCCAACGATGTGCTGGAGCATTGAATCCAAGCACAAACGTGTGGTCCACTCTTCTTGGGGCTCTTGTGGATCGGCGTACTTCACGCGATACGGCGTCGATGCATGGTGAGCATCATCAAACTCTTCCACTTTTCCTATACGACCCGGTTGAGGACGAGCTGAGCCGGAGGCGTAGTCACGCCCTGCCACCTCAGCCTGAGCGATTGGACACACGAAAACGGTTTGCCCAACGATCAATGGAGGCAGTTCTTCATCATCGGAGAAGTATTCGTCGCCTTCTTCTCGGACCTTGGCACTGGTGCAGAAAGCCACGTCGAAGCTATCGTCTCCGTATTCTGCCGTGATTGTACCAGCGACATACTGGCCATTCGTGAGAAGTACATCCACAGCCACGCCCGCATGCTTCCCAGGAGGCAGCAGTGCGTGCACTTTCGTGCCCACACGAAGCAAGTTCTCTTTTGGAGAGCTGTAGTCTTCGACTGCGGCATCTGATGAACCTGGCTTCGAAGGATTGGAAGCACTTGGAATGGAAGCAAACTCGAAACCACTCCAGTCGCACTCGTTCATCAGCGAGTGCATCAAACGTGGGGTTCCCTGTCCATCCAGATGTCCAATCAGCTGGGTCTTTGCTTCATTCACATGTTGCAGAACGTGAGACCAACGCTGAAGAACGGTGTCTAGCATGACAGCATCCTCGTACTTGAGTCGATCCTTCTCGCCATACAGGAACACGTGCTCCAAGATGAATCCTAAGAGCTGTGGCGTAAGCTTCCAGTGAAGCTTGGTCGATAGAGCCATACGACGAAGCTGAGCAATCAGAGCCTGTGCGATGTTCTGGCCAGGGAAAAGATGGACCTTGCACGCGTCCCACAAGAAACGACCGACCCCGGAACTGTGGCGGCCTTCAGTCTCCGACTCGTTCAAGCTACTGCTTGCCTCTTCATTGATCAGGCGTCCGTCGAACTGGAGACCCACAAGGCGGAACGTCTCTGCCAGCAGCCGCTGAAGGCGCTCTGCACGATGAATCGCGACAATATTCACATCCAGCGTGATGTGAAGTTCCAAACCCTTGTTGTCCTTGTCCTTGAGTACGATGACTTCGTTGCGGAAGACTGAGCCATTCTCAGGGTTCCTGAACTGACCTTGCTGGCCAAACTGCCCCTGGAACAGTTTACCCTGAGCTTCTGCAGTCACCTTGACGTCAAAGTATGCCACCATCGACATGTCATACGTGCGTCCAAGGATTTTCGTCGTAGCCTTGGTATCAGATGTGCTCGTAGACTGAAGCAATTCGGCTAGACGCAAAGAGTTTCCAATACCCAAGTCTTCAGCGTTCGGGTCGTAGTGGATGCGCTGACCTCCCTCACCTTGAGGGATGAACATGCAAGTGAACTGTTTCACGTCTCCGGTGAAGGCACTGGCATTGGTACCCGCAGGAGCAGCCTTCTTCAGTGCAACTTCAAGAGAGAACTTTGTCTCAAGAGTCTTCATCGCAGCAGACACCTTTGCAGTGTTCATCGCGTTCGAATCGATGTAGTTCTCATTCTGGATCACCTCCACCGAAAAGCGCAGACGACCAAGCTTACCATCCGCCGCCCCATTGTTTCCACGAGCCGCATCCGATTTCTTCTGCCCAGCACTCTCATCGGCCAGCAAGCGCTCGTCCACTTCGATACGATTCTGGTCGTCCAGATGCAGAGCCTTCGTCGCAGCGTTCCCGTTTTCATCTGCATGAACAAGCACGAGCCCAGTAATCGCCCCAGTCTTGTCACGCTGGAACTCAAGACGAAGGCATCCCATAGGGTCATCGGGAGACCCAAGGTCTTCGTCCATGACGCGCAGAATCAAGGACTTCTTGTCACTCAACATGGTCGCCTCCGTTTTGCCGAGCACGAACTCTTGATTCTGCCACTTTGGACTCAAAGTGCTGCTCTTGACGTCCGTCTTCAACTTGGTGAACTCTTCCTTGCCATCTTTCTCACGCACGAGCACAAGCTTCACGAACGGATCGCTGGTGAAGTAGTCCTTCGTGATCAGTTTACGGCCTTCTACCACAGTCACCTTCAGGAACGTCCGTTCTCGTGAAATCGTGAAGCCCGGGGCAGGGCTCGAAGAGGCCAGTTGCTTGGTGGACCGACCCGAAGGCATCCTGAACTTGAAACGAGTCGACGGAGATGTCGGTGACGCTGGCTGCACCTGCTGTTGAGCCATCGCATCTTTGACTTCGTCAAGTAACGCAGCATAGGTCTTCTTGCTTCGCATCACTTGCTTCGTTTGCTCTAGCTTCAACTGCACACGAAGTTGTCCGAGCTTCACTTTCTGTACCATTTCGTTTTCAGGCGCAAGCGGCAGCCACACGTCCATGGAGCGATGAGGAGAAACCATTTTGATTGGGATCTTCACGCAGCCAAGCGGTTTACGGCCACCAGAATGCAACACCATACGCGTAATACAGTCCTCAAGATCGCTTGCCTTGAACACGAGGTTGAGATCTGTGCAGCGCTCCTCCACTTTGACTGAATCCAAATCCCCGTCGTTCGCTCGCAAGTGTTCACGCATCATTCCTTCTTCGACAATCACCTCGTGCGCATGGCGGTACTCAACGTCGTACAACAAGAACAAGTCACGCAACGACTTGGCGAGCTTGAGCCATGATGCCTTATCGACCACCTTGTACTTCACGAGGAGATTCTGCATAGCAGGTGGTGCATTGTTCAACTCGTACGTCTGAGTGAATCGATACTTAGCATCCGTGAACGGTGTTCGAATCCGAACAATCCGTGCACTATACAGTGCTCCACGAGTGTACATGCGTTCGTTCGTAGGCTTCGGATTGAACGTCCCCTTGCCAAAGTACGCCATGACGGTCTCTCCGATTTTTCCAGACTTCTTGAGCTCGTTCCGAAGCTTCGTGCGCATGTCTCGCAGCTTTTGCTCGTGTTCTTGATGCGAAGCTTCGACGTCGTGTCCGAAGAACCGATTCAAAAGACGTTGAAAGCTATCCTCGAGATTCTTCGGGTTGAAGTCAGTGACATAGTGGATACACTTCTGTTGGAGCACCGTGGGGTTCACTTGCTTGAGAATGACGAGCTGCCCTGGCTTCATATCAACGCGAATACCAGATCGTACAAAGGCTTGCATCCATCGCTGTGCGTTCGGCGTCTTCAGCTCCATGATGCGATTTCCATCGGGCTTCACCTTGAGCAGCTTCTCCTGAAGGTCGCTCGTGAGAGGTTTGTACTGCTGATCACCTTGCTTGTGCAGAACTGTTCCATTGACCACCTCAAACCATCCACCCTTGGCGTCGTACGCGAAGTTGTAGGCGGCGTGGCAGACAGTGCTACTCATGTCGATGATGATCGTCGGACTCGTGGACGTGTCTTCATCGTACATGTAAATACTCTTGTGCGCTGGAATAAAAAGGCAGTACTTCCACTCCCACAACAACTGCTCGGCCACAAGTTGTTGGGTCTTCATCGCGACTGGCTTCAACAGAGTGTTCTGCTGCACTTCAGGTGAGAAAAGTAAGCTCGAGAACATGTTCGTTGTGCCGAGAAAGCCCTCCACGTGCTCCGTCAACTTCTTCGCGTACGTCTTTTTCTTCACTACAGGCACTTCGGCCACTGACTTGACCTCTCCAGCAGGTAGTTGCTTCGCTGCATTCTTTGGTGACTCTACTTTCTTTCCCTTCTTTGGCGACGAAGGCTTATTCGCATCATCGCTTTGTGCGTGCCAAACACCAGCAGACTCTTGGTAACAGTCGACTTCACGCACGAGATCAAGCGGGAAGAGACTCTTGTCGCGTTTGATCTTGCGGAGCCACGTCTCCACCTCGCGAAGGCGGTAGAAGCGATCAGGCTTGTCTTCGACAAGGTAGTACTTGATATTCGCCTCCGAAGTTGAAAGAGACGGCGATACATTTTCGACGTAGCCTGCATCACCCAGAGCGTTTAGCCAGATCAAGGCTAGCTCGCGAGATCGTGGAGCTTGAATTGAATCCGGATCGAGAGCCAACTTCTCGTCGTCCCAATGGAGCAGCGACGATTCCTTGATACCGACGTCGTAGCAGTACTTGGTCCACTCATCTCTCCACAACACCTTTGGTGCACGAAGCATCCAAGAAATCATACCTTCTCCAGTAAAGCAGCACGGGAGCCCCAGAACGACGGAGCTTGTACGGTCTTCCATAAAGAAAGTGCCCACTTTCTGGAGCTCTTTCTGACGAACCGCTCGCATCTGGATCCACTCTTCACGAGGGATGTTCGGTGCAGGGTATTCGCGAGGGAGATCAGAAGCAGAAATGTCCAGCAACTCCATCTCGAGCTCCACGACGATGTCTTTTCGAGTCTGATGGTCGATCTCGTTAATGTGCCGTCCAATCCAATCACTGTTCGGATCGGCATTGACAGAATGGATATGGCGGAACTTGGGCATCTCTTCACTTGCAAGCTCTTCAAACTCTTCAAAGAGTTTGATCTCACAGAGTATACTCACAACACGCTTCATTATAACAGTCATGACAGCATTGAACGCGTCGACTTGCGCATTCTCTGCGGATGTGAGAGACGCACGAAGTAGTTGTCGCCGCGTGATCCGAGTCAGCGAAGGCTTAGAGCCCTTGGTGCTCTGAGTCGGAGACTTTGGTTGCTGCTCGATAGCCATGCGCTGTCTGAACCACTCTGTTGTCCCACACACCATGACACGGCGATCTACCAAGCTCGTGTCGCTCACGTCGTGTCCGGCAGCCTTCAATGCATTCTTTAGCTGCACTTCATCTTTTTGGGACGAAGCGTCTTGACATGATACCTGCAGGCTGATCGAGCCAACTTGCTTGTAGTAAGGAATGCCCTTCGCAGGGACCAGCTTCACATTCAACTCCTGATCGCCATCCCGCAGCGATGCCAAGTCAACGCGTACAAAGCCAATGGTGGGATGGGACGCTTTCGGCACATTGTCACTACCTTGGTCCACGACACGGAAAAGCAGACTAGCACAGTGCGTAATCACTTCCAGATCCTCCGCCAAAATCTCTTCACGCTGCTGTGCATCGATCTCATCTGAAGATTTTTTGTCCTCGGACGTCTTGGCTTGTGAAGAAGTCTTGTCCTCAATTTTGCCCAACAGCATCAACTTCTCCTCCAACAAGAAGAGATCACTCACATCTTCACTGGTGTTGGCAAACGGAATGGTGACAACGAGAGGCTCCCCACTCTTCCACAGCGGATTCGCAGTTGCTCCTTGGATAATCAACTCTCCGTTTCGACCCTTTCTGATTCGACTGGCGTCGTTTGACGATTTGACAAGCGGGTTACCAAGCAGAGATACTAAGCATCCCGGTCTCTGGACGCCGTTTGGTAGGTCGGAAACGGACAGCACCTCCATCCGAAGAGCGGACAAGGTGTGTTTGAGACGGTTCCAGCGCTTGGATTCTTCCGACTTGACGTCAATCTGCCTCGCCATCACTGCCTCGATTCCACTAGTGAACCCATCAACAGGCGTGATAAGCATCTGCGGCACATTCCGAGCATAGATCTCTTTCTTCGGCATCCCTGATGTCTCCTCATCGTTGATGAGACGAATGTCGACACTTCCATCAGCGTGAATCACCTTGATTTGACCTTTGACATCCAGAGAAAACAAGTTTCGAACATCCTCGATATTCTCCACACCATCTTCAAACTGAACCTCGTACTCGTCCTCTGGGTACGGAACGTAGCCTCGGATTCGCGCAGGAAAGAATCGACCGCCGTCAGCACAAGAACGGAAAGCTAGCACATGCTGGTCATACGGCAGAACCTCGAGACCGTCATCCTCGACGTCTCCAGACGGCCCCACCTTATGAACCCAATATCTCTTCAGACGCACGACTTGCTGACTTTCTTGTGACGTCAAGAGTTGCTGCAGTGGACGCTTGATCTCCGTAGCCAGATCTCTTGTGTACACGTGCAGAGACAAGTAGGAGATCAAGGAGATATCCTTCTGTTTTCCAAAGAGGAACTCTTGTTCGGGCCAGTTGGGGCTTTGTGTGCCATACACAGTCAAACTTTGCTTTCTCGCCGGATGGTCCAGCTGCCCACTGGCCAGTACCGGGATGACTGTGAAGTAAGCACTTGTTGGGTCCAGTCGACCAAGAAATTGTCGGCCGTGACTAGAAGTCGAATCATCAGTACGCGCGGTCAAAAGGAGCTTTCTCGCACTGAGCACTCGAAGACGAAGCGTGTACTGTACATCCTTGTCGTTGTAGCCATTGCTGAACATGCCCGGGTACGACAGCGACAACGTGAACTTCTCCTTGCGCCATTTGACTGAGCTGCCCACCACCGTTGATGTGCGAATCTGTTTGCCCTTCTCAATGACTTCAGTCACTTCATCTTCGTCTTCGCCCATTGACGACAAATTTATGGAAGATAAACCACCACCTTGAGACTCTGCGATGTACGGGTCCGACGAAAACGACGACATCGATAAGAAGCTCAGCATCTTCTCAGGTGAACCTTTCGAGTCTCGCTGTAGCATCTCTGCCAACAACGTGGCATCACCCACTACTTCTGTCTTGATACACAGCTCACCCAAGTTTTGAGCGTGCTTCTTCATCCACGGCTCAGGAGTGAGCGCATAGCGCTTCTCTCGAGCAGTCGATGAGATTGAGGTTGACGTGGCGGATCCATGACATAATTCGCTGAGAGGAATCTGCACACGACCAAGAGGTGTGCTTCGACCAATATTGTTATGATCCTTGACGTGAATCAAAAGCATGCCGGCATCACTCAACGGAAATCTCTACGAATGCACACACAGTTATATATCATATGTGGGCATGACGTCATCGTATCGTGGAGATGACTTACACTGCCGAAGTGGAATACTTCGTTTTCCCATACTGGGTTCAGAGTCTTTGAAACGATAGCCGTACGCTTCTTCTCCGCATCGACTGGCTTTCCTGTAGTTCGATCTGTAAGCGTCAACGTGCAGTATGGATCACTGTATCCGCCCATGTCGACACCACTGAAGCCATGACCGCTCTTGATCTCGACCTTGAGCACTGGACGATCTTGAGATAGCTCGAGGCGCTTCTCAGAACGCATTTCATTTTTTGTGAGCTTCGTGCGATGAGAAGATACCTCAGCCTGGACTCGCTTCAAAAACATCGGATTGCGTGCTTCAGACGCCGCAGCATTCATTGCTTCGATCCGCTTACTCTTCTGTGGAGACAGTGGTGCGCTCGTCCTTTTGCACTCTTCAACGCACACTGGGGGTTCCATTTCGATCACAGCATACGGATTTGACGACATAGAGGTTCCAGACTTCCTCAACTCATACGTTCCAATCACAGACACTTCCAGCGATGCTTGGCCTTCCACTCCTGCTCGAGCCTGGAAAATCTCGTCAGTCGACGTTTTCTCCCGATGGGCCCGAGGAATTTGCGTGTTTAAATGATGAATACAACCATTGACTCCATAGAACTGAGGATGCCGAGCCTGATAATCGTTGACTGCACAAGCAATGCGAGCACCATCAAGCTTGCACGCAGCATCGTAAAGCTCATGCTGCGCATTCTCCAGCTCTAGCTGTTCCTTGGACTGTTCGTGCGTCTTGGCCGTCACTTCCTTGTGAATTTTGACTCGTCGTTTGCGCTCCCCAGGCGTTTCACCCACCAGCGAAATCGTCAACTGGACAGAGCCCAAGTTTTCGCGGATCGCCATGCCTTGCTCCGGTTGAAGGTCAAACCACTGTGTCTGATTGTGCCCAGAGAGGTTGTCGAGATCAATCGTCACGGTCCCCAGGGGATCGTTCTTGCTGTGCTTGTCCCAGTCCAAAACTCGAACCCGTAGCCTAGTGGCTTCATCAATTCGACTGATCCGACCGAAGACATATTGCTCGTTCTCCCAAGCTGGGTTCCTCGTCTTGTACTTGATTCCTGTCGTGTACGACTCGCCACGGATAGTCTTCCCTTTGTCGTCCAAGAGCGCAAGCTCGACATAGGGATCACTCGACTGGTTGAAGTCGGCACTAATGAGATCCTTCGCAGCCAGAACCGTGACTTCCAACCGGTTATCTGTATGTTCGACACCGTCCATCACAATGCGGTTTTGAGGCGCGATCGACAAGTGCACGCTCTGGAAGAACTCGACGAGGTTCGGTCCTGCGATGCTCATGACGAGATGCAATTCTCCATGAGGCTTGATCATCACTTCCTTTTCTTCCTTCTCACGACGCGGCGACGAAGAGCCAGACGTACCGAACGGCAAAGAGGAGAACATGGTGTTCTGCGTCGCTTGCGGCGGCTCGACTCGAAACCAACGATCGACGAGCTCCGACTGTGCCGTACTCGCAGGAGACATTCGAAACACGGAGAGAGGGATCTTGACGAATCCGAGTGACGAGTCCTTGGTGATGTGATCATGATCCCACAGCTCGACGTGAACAGATTCAACGGTCCGCAGATCCACCGCCTTGCCGATCGTAAAGTGCTGGTTCCACACAGGTTCTAACGTGTTCGTGACGTAACTCGTCTTGACCTCTTCGCTGCGCACCAACTGGCCATTCTTACCAACCAGATTGACGATGCAGTACGGATCGCTCTTCCCTGACATGTCTGCGGCGATCAACCCCTTGGCTTCGACGACGTTCAAGTGCAACAACGTCCGATCCGGCGGAGCTGGTGGCGTCGGCGTCACGGGTGACGTGGGTCGATGAACTTCTGGACCAGACGGCGCTACGTCGGGCGTGCGACGAGCAGCCGTAAAGACCGCCGTGGCCCACTCGATCTTCTCATCTTCATTCTCCGCTTGAAGATACAACGGGTCGGCCGTTGGCGACATCTTGATGGAGAAGCAATGGGCATACCCTTGGTCATTCGTCTGCGTGACGACCGAGTCCAGACCGAGCGAGATGCGTCGACGCTCGACACTGTCCTGCGGCGACAGGAGATACACAAGCTCTCCTGGATACAGGCGAAAGTACCGACGCCGCCAGTTGCTACCAATCACATTGTTGTGGCGCGTGTGCTTCTTGAGATACCCTTCCTTCAACACCGCCGGCGGCGCGTCACTCATCGCGACCGAGGGAACAGCGTACTCAAGAGACGTAGCGTGCTTCTCGTGTGGTGGGTATGAGGCGCTTCCTCTTGTTTTGAGGATGTGGATGGCTCTCTCCTGGCGGTCCGTGGAGAGTCGCGCTCCGTTTCTTCGGCTTATGACCAATCGAGGGTCTCATGGAGCTCATACAGGCGCGTGGTTGGCGCAAATAGGGCGTACAAGCGGCATCTTCCCGACCCGTCGGCGTCCCTTCACGCTCATGAGCCGCTGCCGCGCTTTCGGTTGCCAGGAATTCAAACAATTACGAAAGTAGCCGAGGTGGTTAAGTGCGCACGACAGCTAATCTAGTACATTGGAGACGGACATACTTAGCCTGAGTGTGCTCAAGTCACAGAATGATACTTCTTTGATTGGTTAAAATTACTTGCAATGGATTATTTTGGCCAATCAGAGCTTTGAAGGTCTTCAAAGGCCAGCGGATACGAGACATCATCGCACATGGCGTCGCAGTTGATGTGCGCGTCGTCGATGCAGAGCGCGTACGGTGCTTGGCGGAGCTTGCAGATGGATGTATCGCCAGCAAACAGTGCGATACGGAGGTACGGCAGTGAATCGGCGCGCTGGATGATTGAGTTGAACCAGTTTGGTAGTGAAATGGAGGTTCCCACGAGGGAGAGCTGAATGAGGGCTGGTGAGATGGCTTTAGATTCCGGAAGACTGGTGATTGCTGTGTGTGCGACACTCAAGCGCTTGAGATTTGGCATCTCCAGGAGCTTGGAAGGGACGGAAGCGAGTGGGTTACGAGCAACAGAGAGCTGGAGCAGGTCCATCGACAGGAGTTGCAGGGGAAATGCCATCAAATTGCTGTCTTCGAGCGTCAATCGGAGGCGCTTGGGCCATATCGAACTCAGATTTGGTGGAAGGGTCTGAAGATTCGTGCTGCACAACTCAATGATTGAGAGTCGTTGAGGGAAATCTTTGTGCACGAGTCCAGGCGGGAGATGCCCATTGGCCATTGCGGTGCGAATGACCTGGATCGCGCGCAAATGCGGATGTTTGCTGCTCGTCAAGGCTGCGTCGTCTTTCCACTGCGCTAGAGTGGAGTTGTACACTTTTATCGCTTGAAGACCCGAAAATTGTCGAATCGACTCGGGAATCTCGAGCTGTGGGCAGTGATGAAGCACGAGTCGGCGCACCTGGGAGACGTCAAGGTCAGCCCAGACTTGCTCCAGCGTTTCTCTAGCACCGGAAATCTCGGACTGGACACAGTCGACCTTAAGAAGAGGGCAAACCACCGCCTTCCCGAGCCACGGACGTAGAACCTGAGGGCAGTGTGGTGCTGAGGTTGATCGCCACTCTGCTTCCAGATGAAACGCGAGGATCAGCGCTCCCCACAGCGCAAAGAGCGAATGAATAATCAGCCCCCACCGCACACGCTCGCGCGCAGTGTTGATTATCCGCACAGAAAGCTGTCGGAGGCTTCCCATGCTTGTAACTGGTGGTGACGGCGCATGTGATACAGTGAATAATTTGGTCATGCGGTCAGAGAGGCGTCTTGCCAATGAAGGACGGACTTTCGGGGGTCGTGAGCGCAGAAGCTCCTTCACGCCTTGCATGCCCACCAGCAGACCAAAAGAAAATGCCAGGTGGTTCAGCAAGTTTAACCACGAGTCGGCGAGAACGAGCTAATATTCGCTCCAGATACTCACGAGCCAAATATCGTCGTACCAACGCCAACGCGTGATAGTGCGCGTCACCGGATCGTAGTCTTGTAAGTAGACGTAGAAGATGGTCCCAGGTAGAAAGATTGAGGAGACAAGATCAAGTACACAGTCGAACATTAGGCACATTAGCCGCCTCTGGGAAGCATGGTTGCGATAGACGAATGGATCGCGATGATGGCCCAGCAACTGAGCGTTATTGTACACACGTAGAGTCGGTTGATCCATCGGCGAGTGATGAACCGGCTCACCCGATGAGCTTGATACAATTGAAGGAGTGTCTCAGCTATCTCAAGGATGAACAGCCCGACGTCGAAGTATTTCCCTTCGACACCAAATAATCCATCACGCCCTAGGAAACGCTGAAAGCAGCTCTTTTTTGTCGGTTCGTCTGAAAGAACACTGCTTGACGCTGACGAATGGAGTTTTTTTTAGCATCTGAACCAGTGAAAAACCATGTAGCCCACAGACCGTGAGTTGAAAGACTGCAACCATATAACTGTAGTAAGTATCGTCCATGCCCAAATTTGTACACAGAGAACATCTCGTTGATAGGTGATGTAGGCAGGCGCCAGTTGAACTTGACCATCCGTGCATCATGATACGCCATAGCAAGGAGATGCACCGAAACCAGCGACCACCACCACAGCAAGAAGATGGGACGCGAGAAGGTGACCGGCTCAGGAGTCGGCAGAGGAAGTACACTTGCGAGACGAGAGTCTGGATCGCTTGTTGCTGACGACACCTTTCTCATTATTGTCCACACACACGCTCTCTTTCTCTCTCACAAGTACTTGGTCTACACGACTTGAGTGGCTGTTGTCTCACCCTCGAGCTATTTCAAGGACAGCGATCAATATATCACAATACAAACCTCAACAACTTGGCAACTTGAAACCATTTGTCCACGAAGCAGCCATCCTGGGGAGCGACGCGCGCCATGTTCTCGTTGGGCTCACGTGCTACTTATAATAGCTGAGACCCTACTACGACAAGCTCCATTATTTCGAGCCGTATTTCGACGTAGGCGCCGTCCAGAGCCGCGTTGGACTCGTCTGGTTGTATAGAACACATAGAACACCATCTCTGAGTCTTTGTTGACATATCTTGAGCACAGACGCCACAGCAGTGAGCGCATCCGGAGGTTGTTCACCGGCACTCCATACTCGGCATGTCACAGGCCACTTCAACAACGGGTTGTCTGAGATGGCTGTAATCAGACCCGTCTGCCGACCCATCTGCCCATCCCCCTTTTCGAACTTGTGATTTGTATGCTGTTCAGACCCGTTTGTACTAATTCGTCTTTCATGTTCGTTCGAAAACCGACCCACAGACCCACCCACCCGTCCGGAGCTGTTGGATTTTTCAGCGGTTTGTCCGCGGAGCTCGAGTGACCAGAGGCCCAAGCACTCGGGAAGAAGACGGCGATGGTGGACAGCGACAGCGACGACGAGCTCCTCACGCGCCTCACCAGCACGGTCTTCGGACGCACGTCACACGTGCACGAGGACTGCGCCTATTGCGCAACGCCCAGCGCCACGCTGCCTTGTACGACGTGCAATGCCGCGCACTACTGTAATGAGGTACGAACGGACACGGTTGGATCGTTTTAGGCAAATATTCACAGGAAGATGGCATGTAGACGTGCAAGAGACGCCATTTTGCCGCGCACCGGAGGTTCTGTATCAATAGTACGTGAGGTGGTTGTATGCTGGTTTGGGTCGGTCGAGCTGAGCTGTTCCCTGTGTCTAGCGCGCATGCGAAACGAAGCAAGTGAAGAAGAAGCAGAGTCTTCTGAAGAAGAGAGTGACTCGGAAGTGGAGGATGTGCAACCGGCATCGCGACGTGGCTCGGGGATGATGAATGCCGGCTCGAGAACGTCGAGGGCGCGAGGCTCGATGAAAATGTCCTCGGTGGTAAACGAGGCCATGGCAGCCAGTGCGAAGATCCAGATCCCTGGATTGACGCAGAAGCAAGTGAAGAAGTTGCTGGCATTGTCTGCCAAGGCGGAGAGTATGACCGACTCGAAGACGATTGATGACCTGCAGAGGCAGATCACTGAGCTCATGGCGCAACGTGATGCCGATGCTGCTGAGAAGTTGAGCAAGTTGCAGCGATCGGAATCGAATTCAACGACCGAGAAGTTGAATGAGATCAAGGAGCTGCAAAGGAAACTGCTGGAGCTCGAGCAAAAGACTCAAACCATCGAGATTACGACGCGAAACAGCACGTTTCACGGTGGCAACACGATTCGTGCCTCCAAACCAGTGGTGTATACACCGCTCTTGGTCAAGGATGATGACGTTTTCCGCAAGTATTTCAAACTGAAGGACATGTCGATGCCTATCGAGCAGATCAAGGCCAAGATGGAGGCAGATGGAGTGGATCCCAACGTGCTCGACAATCCGGACGATGTTTCTCCAAATGACCCTGGAGTAAGGCACCTCTGCTGTGATACCAAGGAGGTAGCGGACTCATGATCATGTTATCTGTAGGCTCCAGAAGGCGCGTACATCCCTTTGCTTGTCAAGGACGATCCAAAGTTAAAAAAGTACTTCAAACTCAAGAACATGGACATGCCTTTGGATCAGATCCGCCTCAAGATGGAAGCCGACGGTGTGGATCCGAGCCTTTTGGACCACCCGGCCAAGGTATCTCCGAACGATCCTGGTGTACGTTTTGCTTGTCATGCACTAAACCTCGATCTCGAGCTAAGTTTCACATGTGTTATTCGTAGCCCCCATTGTATGTTGATAGCTCGGCGTTTCAAGATCCTCACGATCTACGCATGTCTATGCCTGTCATGGGCTATGGTGGTATGGGCTCGCCAAGTGGCGGAAGTGACTACCGTATGTCGATTCCTATGATGCCTACAGGCATGTTCCCTCTAATGGGAGCTCCACCAACTTCGCCAACCGCTCTGCCGCCATACGTCCCGTTGCTGATCAAGGATGATCCAGACTTCAAGAAATTCTTCAAGCTGCGGCAAATGGGAATGCCCGATGACCAAATCAAGCTCAAGATGTCGGCGGAAGGGCTGGATCCGACGGTCCTGGATCGACCCGACGATGTCTCGCCGAATGACAAAGGCGTACGTGATCGAATTTCCTCTTGGGAAGGGACTTGTGGAAACTAACTCCGTGTGGTTCTTCTCTAGCCTCCAGCAGTCGACACCGCTGGGTCGGTACCAACTCCGCCAATGTCCATGGAGCATCTGTTCAGTATTCTCATGCAGCACCAGCAGATTATCCAGCAAGGTGGGTCTACTCGTAGTTTTCGGTATTCATTAATCTCGAACTGACAGCTTTCACGTCAACAGTAACATCTGGAGGTGGCGGTAACATGCGTGCCAATTACGCTCATAGCAATGGAGCTGGCGAGGTGTCTGCCGTAGCGCCGAAATCTGTTGAAGATCAAATGGCTCAGGAGCTCGCAGCTGCCGAAAGCGCTCTGGATGACATCTTCGGCGAAGAGCAGCAGAGCAAGGGTCTGGGTGGCGGCATGAGTATGATTGAGCAACTCGAGAAGAAGGCTCGCAAGGAGAGCAACAAGAAGTTGGTTGAGCATCGCGACGAGATTAACAAGGTCGTGCAGAGCGTACTGACCACCACGTTTGAAACGGACGTGCAAGCGATCGCATACTACAAAGAGGTGGCACCACAGCTTGAGAACTTGGGTCTCACGCTAGGCGTTGACGCTGTGCAGACGTGGTCGGCTAGGTAAGTGTATATACCTTGGTCGTATCCAAAGGTTATTACTGTGGTAGTAACCACTGCTGAGCATAGACTGCTGATCAAGAACAAGGATACACGTGATTGGTACTTTTCTGAGTCGGAGCGATTGGACGCTGGCAAAGCGTATGGTCGACTATGGAGCATGTCATTCCTGGAGCGTGATGCTGGCCAGCTGATAGCCAAGCGGACTCAGATCCTTCATGCGCCAGAGACACTCCGTGCAAGTGTTAAGAACAAGCCTGAGCTTATCGACAAGTTCACACAGCTGCTCAAGGATACTGTAAAGTTGAAACACAAGATCTTCAAGAGCGCGTTGTACCCTGGCGAATTGCGTCGTCTTCAGGAAAATCGATTGCCTGAGCGCTTTGAAGATCGCGGAACCGAGCTGATCGACGCGACGACAGTCCTTTCTGACGCTGTCTTGGACCTAGCAGAAGAGGAATTCCGTACGCTGGACCAGACCACTCGCGCAAAAAAGATTCGTGCACATACAGCCGTCGTTGTCGCCGAGAAGGCGATCCAACTGGTTGGAATCGTCAAGAAGCTCGGTGCCCGTGGAGTAAACGAGAGTCGAATGAGCCAAGTCGAATCGAAAATGCAGCAACTAAAGGATGAGTATTTAAGTGGCGAGCAAGAAGAGGAGGATGAGGACGACGTGCTGTAAGGATACGTCGAGTAGTCTGCTCGTGCTTGCAGCGTGATAGGAGATCGATAGCCACAACATAGTTCACAAGAAAAACGAAAGCAAAATCAAATTCTATGAGTATAACTTACGCCTGACGTGCCTGGCCAAAAAGCGAGCGGAAGAGTTCGTCGACGTCCAACTGCGACGCTGGGTAAGGCTCCGGGAACATGAAGTTTTCAAGCTTCGGGTGGACCGTGTATCGAATCACACGACCTTTGCTAGCCTTGCGGTTGACATTCTTCTTCTTCTTGCGGTTCTGACGACGCAACAATGCCTCCTGCGCACCGTTACCGCCACCACTTTCGATAAACTCCTTGAGCAGCTGCTGGTAGAAGTCCGAGTCGTCGTACATCAACTCGTCAAGCTGCATGTCATCACTATCGTCTTCAGCCGTCGTGTTGCCATTCTCGCCCTCCGTGTCCACTGGTGCGTGTGCTTTCCGCTTCACACGCTGTGGGTCCGCCAAGACCGACTCGACCTGAGCGAGAATGTCTTGGTTGACAGCCTTGAACTTCTTGGCCTGGTTACCACCGGCCAAGTTGGTCTTGCGCGTGTAAGTGTTGAGGATCTCGTTGTACTGAGGCAACGCATGCTGATTGGACTCCATAATGCCGGACCACACGTCTTCCACCGAGCGTTTACGCTTCTTGGTCGCGTCGGTGGCTCGCTGAGGAGCCGAAAGCTCCGACGAATTGCACAGCTTGTCCTGGAGACCAGAGACGGCATCAATGCACGCGTAGATCTGCTCAATCGCCGCCTTCTTCTTGTCTTCATCAGCATCCTCCACATCAGCAATGGTCTTGGTGGTCGTCAAGAAGCGCTTCGTGTGAATCTGCACTTCCAGACAACGCTCCCAGATGATCTTCTGATGACGCACGTGGCTGGCCTTTTCAACAAGCTTGGCACTGTCCTTGGCGCTCATGAGCTGCGCCGAGTCCTCCTTCTCGAACCCACGGATGAGCTTCTCTGCGTCTTGGTCCTCATCGCCGTCATCATCACTGCTCTCTCCAAAGTCGCTTGGCTCGCCATCCGACTCGCCTTCACCATCGTCCGAGGCACCGAATGGCTCAGCGTCGGACCAATCGCCCATGGCGTCTTCATCTGGGGAGCCTTCGTCGTCGTCCTCTTCTTCCTGGACCTCGCTCACGTCCTTGCGCTTGACCACCTTGCCCGCATAATCCGCATCGTCCAAATCACCGGTATCCCAGTTCTTCACACGCAGCGAGGACGCCCGTTCCTTCTGCTTGGTCTTCTTGGACTGCAAGCGCTGCTTGCGCGACGAGCTGAGCTTGGCGTTTTCGTTCTCCGAGTCCGAGCCGAGTAGCTTCAGGTCGTCGTTGTCATACGACACTGCGCGGGTGCCATCGTCAAAGTCCTCGGCCTCATCGATGTTGAAGTTCTTGTTCTTGGCCATGGCGTCTAGCACACACACACACAGCGCTGAGGCTTGTCGACGCCAAGAGCTCTTGAGTCGGCACCGCTTCCAGCGTCCAGCAATTCCCAATGCCCACCAGCGACCAACATTTCCACCAATCACATACCACTATCCATTTTCAACCAATCAAAATACCGATAGGAACACCCCTGCTCTACCGTCAGTAACAGTGGTATTATTCTGTCTGGAGAGGTTGTACTGTTCACGCAAGAGCTATACGTCCGATACAAAGTGCGTTATGCAGCCACTTGGACACCATGCCACCTTTGAATCGTCTGCGCTGAGATGACCAAGAGCGCCGGCATGCGCGTGCCCGTGGCGCTGCTCGCGCTCTACTTCCTGCACTCATTCTTCCAGACCTTCCCGACGACGGCGTACGGCAAGTGGCTCTTTAACGTCATCCACATGGCCCCTGCGACCACGACCATCTACTTCTCGGCCTCGTTCTTCCCCTGGAACCTCAAGCCGCTTTATGGACTCATTTCCGACAACTTTCCCATCATGGGGTATCACCGCAAGTCGTACATTGTCATCTGTGAGATTGGCGCGGCATTGTCGCTCCTTATCACGGGCACGTACATTAGTTCGATCACGGGAGCCTTTGTTGTGCGCATACTTGATGCTATCTTCGAAGCTTTTGCGCAGATCATGCTGGGCATCTTCCTCGTGGACTTGGCAGCTGGGGATAGCACCAGTCAAAGCAGTGCACAAGTGCAGTCGTGGGCCAATGGTACGAAGAATATCGCGTCGATCATCGCGTTGTTTGTGGGTATTCCGCTGTACAAGAACCAATCGATCAGCCCCCAAGCTGTGATTTCGTGGACAAGTGTCTTTCCGATTCTCGCAGCAGTGATCTGTGTCGTGGCACTGAAGGAGAAGCGCAAGAGTTCATTTGCTATGGAGCCGATGGGTGAGCCCAAAGTCACCGAGTCGTTGCCATCAAACTCCCGTTGCGGTGTGGTGACGGCTGCATGGACTTCGTTCAAGGACGACGCGACCGAGAAGTTCAAGATCATGAAGCCAGTGCTACCGACGATGCTCTTCTTCTTCCTCTGTAGCGCACTCCCAGATGACGGCACGGTGTGGTACCAGTACACGTACGAATTGCTTCAAGGCCAAGAAGAGTGCTTGCAGTACGCCTCCTTGGTTGGCATGGTCGGTCGATTTGTATCGTGCATCATGTACGCCAAGGTATGCAGTGGTCGTAACGTTCGCCATGTCTTCGTCGCTTCGACTGTGAGCTCTGTCGTAGCCGGTCTTCCGCGATTGTTACTCACACCTCCAGTTGCCAACTTGCCTATCTCAGTCTGTACGTTTGGCACCATCGAAGCGTTTATCACGTCGTTCACCGCCGAGTTTGCTCTACTGCAACTCCTCGTCGTCGCGACTTTCTATTGCCCAGAGAACCGAGAAGTCCACGGTCTCACATACGCGTTGTACTTGTCTTTCATGGACTTTGGTGGTGTTGTATCCGGTATGTTCAGCTCCGTGCTCGTCACTGCATTGGGCATCGTGCCAGATCCAGTCACTCAGGTCATCAACTGGGATCATCTCTGGCTTCTTGTGGTTCTCTCGGCACTTGGCCAGCTACTCGTCCTTGCGTCCCTCTATGTGCTTCCAGAGAAAGTGGACGGTGGTGTGAAAGCTGCCGAGCAAGAGCCTCTCTTGGCGGAAACTCGTGTCTAGACTGGTAACGTTAGAACATGTTGTACATTTTGTTCAAGACTTATCGTTGTTTCTTATAGTCATCGTTCGTCTCCTGTGTGGCCGTCGCAGTGGATCCTGTGCTTGAGTACGAATGGCGTCAGGCACTGGCATGGCAACGAGCCATTCGTCAGAATCAGAAGGACGAGGTCTGAGGATGTGCTCAAGAGTGGCAGTCTGCACGAAACGACATGACAAGAAAGCAAGACATTGATACAAGAGTGTCTGAGTGTTATGGCATTGGCACCCCAACATTCTGTATTGATCCAATCGTTCCACATTGAGCTGGTGAGTCCGAAGTTCCTAGTGACACGTCGAGACGTTTACTTCTCGGCGGCGGCCTTGTCAGCAAGACGCTTCTTCTGCTTGCCGGCGATGCGAGCATCGGCACGGGCAACACGGAGCTTGGCGAAGACGCTCTCGTTCTTCAACTCCTCAGTGATCACAGCCGACTCCGACTTGACCACCGAACGGATTGGGAAGAGGGCACCAGTGGCCTGGACGGCGTTCTTGGTCTCCTCAGGAGCCGAGTCACCGTTCTTTGGCTTGTTCAAGCTCTTGCGTGGGAACACAACGAGCTTGGCCTTGTAGGCCTTGAGGCGCTGGACGTTAGCCTGGAGCGACTCCACCGACTTGTTGGTACGGCGGTAGTCAACCGAGATACCGATCGACAAAGCCTGCTTCTTGCTGATGCCGGCTTCCTTCAACTCCTCAAGAGTGAAACCCTTGCCGGCGCGCACCTTCGAGGCGTACTTGATCGTGGCGCAACGCACGACAGGGCGCAAGAGGCCGGCAGCTGGGCGAGGAGCGATGGCGGCAGCCTTCTCCTTGCGTCTCAAGCGGCGCGACTTCTTCTTAGCGGCCTATTGGATCATCGATAAGACAGAAGATTAGCATCATGGCTCGGTCATCTGTGATATCTCGACGAGTAGGAGGAACGCGAATGATGTGGAGTGGGTGGTGAAAGACTCGATCATCCTGACTGCTGCACGAAGCCCATTCCGACATTCTCAACCCGGAGATCGACCGCCCTCCATCACGACGCGCAGTCCGCTCAGTTTCCGGGAACACTGTCTGTCCGTCTCGCCGCATTTCGTTTAACGTCCGTACACGAATCACGCGCCCGCTTACTGGCTCACCATCTCGCGCCAACTCTCCCGCCCACCGACTCCTCGTCGTCCACGTCCTCTTACTGCCGCTCCAACGCTCAAGTCTTACCTGGTCAAACCACGTCTTGATGCGACGCTGCCAGTCCTTGTGGAAGTGACCATTAGGGATGACGTTGTTGTGCTTCACCATTTTTCAACTGCAGCAAGCAAACACCACGCTCATCAGTCGTCCGTCCGTCGCTCTTCGCGAGCGGCTCCGTAGCTCCTCAGCCTCCGCCGTACACCGCCGCTGCCTCTCCGCCAGGCAGCCGCCGCGTCCGCCGTCGCCTGCCGAGCCCGTGCCGCCAGCATATCCACCGCGCGCTACGCTACCTTCGTCAGAAAGTTGTGCCAATTTGGAACTTGGAGCAGATAATTGGTCGCCCTCGCAGCGTCGGCAAATTGGTGGTTCCCCAACGCCAGTGAGAACCAGTCCTCGCGTTCACTCGGTTTCACTATGGAACGGGCTTATGGCCAATCAGACGCGCCCGCTCAACCCTAGTGGGACCCTTCTTCCACGTGGGCCACACTATCCACACACGTACCCAGTATAGAGGTACATTGTACCGATTGAGGTGGTACGATGTGGTACCCATGATGGGGCACAGTGTACCGCGCGTAGTGGTACGCCTCCGCGGCTTGCATGAAGGGGGCGGAAACCAAAAGGGAAAGCAAGCAAGGCAAGGGGAAACCAAGGCGACACGCGGCGTCATGTTCAGCGGTACGTGGCGCAGACGATAGCGACGACGTGTGTGTCGAGTGTGTATGTGTGTGAGGCAGTGTTCTGGTCGTTTGGGGCGCGTGGCAAGGCGATGCGGCCGCACGACAAGGCCGAGAACCAACTGCAGGGCATGGCGAGAGTGATGAGCGAGCTCGTGTTCACCGCGTCGTGGGGCGTTGTGTCTGTGTAGCAGGTGGCTTTGGCGGTGTCCAACATAGCAATCCGTTTGGCACACCCGTGCAAGGTACGAGAACGAGTGGTTTGACGTCGAGAGCGGTGCTTCAAGTGCTCATTCTACTGGTGTTTCATCAGCTTCTCCCGTGAATCCGTTCCAAGGCGGACGCGGAAATGCCAGTGGCGGTTCGAATGGCGTCCACACATCGTTTGGCGGTGGTGCGGCGAGTGGCGGACGCGGCGGTGGAAGACATAACAACGGATTCGGTGGACCAACACCAACACCCAGTGGTGGACGAGGCCGTGGACGAGGACGCGGAAGAGGTGGAAGAGGAGGACGAGGCGACAACTACGCGCATGGAGCGATTGACGTGAATCCGTTTGGAGGGGCTGGTTCAGCACCTGGTTCGGTGCAGACGACGTTTGGTAGCGCCGCTTCGACGCCATCGTCGGCTCCGCACACGCCGTTTGGCCAAGACTTCACATCAAATGGCAGAGGAGGAAGTGGATTCGGAAGCACTCCAGGCTCGGTGCAAACAACCTTTGGTGGAGACTTTGTCACACCGCCAACACGACGGAGGAATGACTTTGGAGGACGGGGATCGCAGCCATCGGCGACCACATTTGGTGGGAATCAACAAATCTTCCCACCGTTGCCACCACAATCCCCTCCCCCTTTGCCACCAACGCCATTTGGACAGCAGAGTGCACCAGGTCGAGGGAGAGGTCGAGGTCGGAGTGCTGGTGGACGTGGTGGAGCTCCTACACCAAGTGCGTCTCCAGTCACAACGTTTGGATCTGGACCGGTTACAAGACAGAGGAGTAACATGACTCCATCATTCGCTGGTGCTTCTGGAGGAGACAATCCGTTTGGCTCCCATCAGGGGGCTGGGGATACCCCTTTCAGCTTGAACCAAGGCAATGACGAGACTCCTCAGACGAAGACAGCTTTCGGGCGACAATCCCAGCCAAGTGCACGCGCTTTATCTGGTCGCGGAGGTCGCGATCGGCGCTCTCCAATGGCATTCGGCCTAGATGCTCAAGGTGAAGCAAGTATGGACGAAGTACCGAGTGGTCTCGAAGCTCGGATGATGGGAAGAAATGCGTCGCGAGTGAACAACCTATTGAATGCGAGTAACGGTGACGAGACAACATTCGCCCCAAGAACTAGGCAAAGGAATCCAGGGATTGGAAATGCCGAATTCTCGATGCCCCGCGGATCCCCGATGGGGATTCAAGGCAATGATGCTGTACAGTCGACTCTGAAGACACGCAAGAAGGCAGTTCGTGCGACACCTCAGGCCAGTCCGTCGGCAACACCTCCGATGGGGTCGCCTGTGCAAGTTCAAGGTGTAATGGCTCAAATTGGTGATGACTCCAACAAAGCGGAACTCGCGTCGGCACAAAATCTGAATGGCACTTGTGTTGATATGTGCAGTCCTGCAGAACGTGAACTCCACATTCGAGTTGATGAACTCAGTTTGTTCGAGAAGAACTTCCCTGGTCAGCCGGGTATGGAGCGCGAGCTTATTGTGAAACGATTTCAGCGTAGTTCGGCAGACCACAAGCTGGACATCCCGTCGGAGGTTCGACCTCCTGGAGTCCTTCGTTCGACACAGCTCTACTTGGAACAAAACATCATGGATCGAGAGAAGATTGGTGAAGATCCGCGTTTTAATCCTCCGAGATTGCCCGAAATGATCGAGCTGTACAACTTTTGCTGGGATCGATGCCGAATGATTCGAAAGGACTTCGTTCTCCAAAATTATCGCGGTGCTGGAGGTCGTGTTCACCCCATTGTTCTTGATGTGCATGAGCGTATTGCGCGCTATCACATTCTGAGTGAGCACGAGTTGTGTGAAGTACCGTCATTTGTGGCACAACAAAATATGGAACAGCTCGGCCAAACTCTGAAGTCATTGAATGAGCTGTACGACGAAAGCCGCAAAATCGGTGATCTTGCTTATTTGAGCCCGTTCGAAGCCGAGTTCCGCGCCTACTTCATTCTTTGTACTCTCGACAATGGGCGAGGTCTTGATGTATTGAAGTTCGTCAAGGGATTGACGCCCCAGATTCGCGAGGCACCTCAAGTCAAGTTTGCAATGAAAGCGTTTGTCGCTCGTCATACGCAAGACTACTACCAATTCTTCTACCTTCTACGTGAAGCGACATACTTGCAGTCGTGTCTATTGTTCCGCTACATTCCAAGTATGCGGTCCCAGGCACTCGAGCGAATGAATCGGGCTTATCGGAAACAGCCTTATCCGCTGGAGGACCTTGTGGATCAATTGTGCTTTGATGATTTGGATCATGCCGAAAGTGTTTGCACCCATCATGGTCTGGATATTGGACAAGATGAAAACGATGGAGCAATTCTCGTTAATTTTGGCGGTGACTTCGAAACTGGTACGTGATTTGCATTTCAGCTCATACCAATGTCCACACTCGTCTCTAACTTGAACTTTTATGAAGACATCGACCTTCGAAAGAACAAGAATCCGTTGCCGATTCGTTCGTCGCATGTGTATGTCGGCCAGAAACAAGCGTATGTTGTGTCCTGTTTATTGGTTGCATCGCTCCTAGTGACTAAGTGCTGTTGTTTGTCATAATAGGGATTGCTGGCGCAAAGATATTTGCCGTGGTGTGACTGAATACACCCCTGAAGAGTATCCTGCACTAAGCAAGCTCGTCGAGGATACTGAAGATCTAGAACGCGCGCGCCTGTATCCTGATCGACCACCGTACGAGGACGAATATTCCATGTTCTCTGTCTACACGGCTGATCCTTATGACTCAAACCGACAAGCTGGAGATCAAAATGGAAATCGTACTCCTGCGTCCATTAGACATCCAGAGGGCGAAGCTACTGATCAGCGACATGATTTGGATGACATCGCGAAGAGAAAGGCAGAGCTTGAGCACACGAAGCAGATGATGTTGCAAAGGCTTCAGCAACTGGAACGAGAGAAGGAAGCCAAGGCATTACAAGTGCAGCAAAAGGCTCTTGAGTCTCAACGTGAAGCTGAGCTGGAGGCACGAGCAAAAGCAAAGGCGGAGGAAGATGCTTTAGAATGTCAGCGCGAACAGGAAGCAGCAGCGCTGAGAGAACAGCTTCTTGCTGAGCAACGTGAGAAGCAACTAGCTGAAGAGAAACGAAGAAAGGAAGAGGCGAAGATAGCTGCGGAGAAGGCAAAGGCGGACGAACAAAGACGCATCGCAGAACAGCTTCGGCAGGCAGAAGAAGAACGCGTGAGACGAGAAGCTGCGTTGCGTGCGGAAGAAGCAAGACGTATTGCAGCTGAAGCTGCTGAAAGACGACGCCAAGAAGAGTTAGCGGCGGCGGAAGCGAAGCGTAAACGAGAAGCAGCACTCGAAGCACAACGGCAAGCGCAACTTGCTCGCGAACTGGAACTGAAGAAGCGTGCCCAACGTATCCAGAAGCAAAAGCTTGCGATCTTAAAGCTGAAATTTCACCAATGGAGAGCGTACGTTGCCAAGTCGAAGGAAGCCCTAGCCGGAGTCAAGGTCGGGACAACACAAATCATTTCGGAAAATTCAGCCCGCCCACAGAACGTGGTTGAGTGGTTGTTTGGAGGCCGTCGCGCCGCTGCTGATCGAATCGGTTTAAGACGGCGCCAGTGGCTCTCCACCGATACATCGTCCCGTTGGATCTCATCCCGACAATGGGATCCTTTAAACGTCGTCGATATTGTTGAGCCATCGCTGTTTCGCGCGAATCGAGCGTCCACCGGATGGAAGCTTCTCATCGCAGACCTTCTTGATGAAGGAATTTCTTCCTTTGGTAGCTGGAGTGCGTTGAAACTGGGTGTTTCCAGCGCCTCTTTTGACGAAGATGACCGAGCGTCAACTGTCCATTACGTTCAGCTATCGGATTCTAGCATCCCTCTCTGCTTGCGCTACCTGGATGCATCTTTTACTCATTCATTGAGTCGTCTGGGTCAACAGAAGAAGCTTGCCGGTACATCTTCGATTCTCCTTCCAGTTGACTTGAGTCACGTCTCGACCCCGGGAATCTTCCAACGATGGGAAGAACGCGTCGATTCGGTGTTCCGAAATTTGCATGCTTCAAGTCGTGTGAGTCTGATGGTGCTCGCATTTTGCTCAGCTGATCTCCATAACAAACTCATGGCGTTGACAACGGTGGAAGAAGCCATTCGTAAACTGCAGACAAGATACGCGGCGCATGTGAACTTCGTGGACGGTGAACTGGTGTTGGAGGATGATCTGGGATCGGCAGATGTGGTTGAAGCCAAGGTGACGAACATTCTGGTCCGCCTGGCGGACCATAGCACCAAGTCGAAGACTATGTGCGTGACGATTGGCTTTGCAGATCTTCTTGAAATTGCCGTTCAGAATGCGTTCAAGCGGTCAATGGGAGGAAACGTCGCCGAGATTCAAAAGCAGCTCCATCAACAGCTATCAAGTCTTCAGGACTCGCTGACTTCGCCTGAAGTCCTCAATGTCGACATCCCGATCCCTGAACTTCAAGATATGGTTAAGCTTCCAGCCTATGGATGGAACTCGAGTGAAGCCCAGGCAAAACGAACTCGAGTGCTTGTGGCAGCAATGACTCTCCAGCTAGCTACAGATTCGACGGAACTCCGGAATGATCGGGTTTGCGAAATGTACTTTCACAAGATTGTTGAATTCATCGACAAGCTGTTTGCAGTGACGCGTGGATCGAAATCGCACATTTCGTCAGACGAGTTGAAGCGCAATATATACGGTCTACTGCTGCCAATCCATGAACAAGTGGTCGCTGGCGGTGGCGGTAGCGTCCACGAGCGCATTCCATGGCAACGAATCCTGGAGAAAGTTTTTGGTGCTTTCGTCGAAGAAGTGGATAATATGGCGTTATATGTTCCTAAGGATCTCCCGGTCTTTCAAGAACACAACCAAGAAGAGCCCAAGCATGTGCAAACGAGCACAACTCAAGGAAAGAAAGCACTGGATCCAAATGCGGTTGCGGCTGCTTTGGCGTTTGCTAAGAGTGCATTGAAGCGAACTTCAACTCGCCATGAACTCGACCCAGAACAGAAGGTTGGATTGAAGAAACTTCGTCAGTCGATCGCACAGGACCGAGCGGCTGCTCAACAGTTCCAGTATTTCTTGCGCCGAGAACTGCACAGATAGAAGTATGGTTCATGTAGGTTTGCTTGGTTCACTGATAACCATTGAACCAATGCAATGATAGGGGACGAAAGCGAGTCGTTTCGTGTGTTCTGTTGATGAGGTTTCGACCATATTTTTGGAGTTGGGGTGTGTTATGGCACAGGAGTAGGCTGGTACTGTTGTCAATCGAAGTCTTCGTGCTAGTGTTGAATGCGATGCAGGCATACGAGCCAACCAACAATTACGCCGGAAGTAGCGGTGGGTATCATGCAGCTGAGAGTGTGGTAACCACTAGAAAAGGTGCGATGGACCCAAGCAGTCGTTCTGGTGAAGGCTCTGTCGCTATCGAGCTCGAGCACACGATCGGATTCTCAGCAATCCCGAACGCAATCTTTTATCATCCTTCAGGACACGATTACCTCTATGCTGCCGGTGGTTCTGTCTGTTTGACCTCGTTTCAAGACGCTCACAGCCAAGCTTTTCTTCGCGGCCATGACGCTGCCATCTCATGTATGGCTTTGTCATCATCTGGGCGTTTGATCGCCACCGGTGAGCGAGGAAGACGCGCAGACGTGCTGGTGTGGGATTATTCAACAAAGAAGACCATCTACCGTCTCGCTGAGCACGACTTTGGTATCGCCGCGCTCGCTTTCTCGGACGACGAACGATTGTTGTGTACAATCGGGATACCTGAAGACGGTCGACTCTACATCTGGGATTTGTTCACTGGGAACATTTGCGCGACGCATCAAAAGCTCTCGGCAATCGTCACATCAGTCGCATTCGGCGGTATGGCTCGTGATATCAAGCGTCGTGACACGAATTGCTATCAATTTGCAACTTGTGGCAATCGATTACTCCAGCTCTGGGTGCTGAACCCAATGAATGGCGAGCTTGTCCCATCCAAGATCGAGCAGACTGTTGTGCGCGACTTCACGTGCATCCAATTCTCCCCCGATCGCGAGACTCTCGTCGCAGGCAGCACAAGCGGTGACTTTGCTGTGGTCAATGTCAAGACCAAGCGACTGCTCAAGAGCATCCCAGCCTGCTCCTGCGGGATCAATGCAATCCAGTTCTTTAACGCTGGTGTGCTCGTCGGAGGGGGTGATGGAAGCGTACTTTACTTCAATCATGACTTTGTTGACACAAGCGTGGCAACGCTGGACGCACCAATCGCAGGACTCACACTCAACGCCACCCAAAACGAAGCCGTGGTTGGAACTCAAGCAGGTTCCATCTATCGAGTACAGATGGCGTCCAACCAGCGTTATCTTCCATGGTCTTTGCTGTCAAGTAACCACTCCAGCGCCGTGATCCAGGTTGCGTACGCACCTGACGTGTCCGATCGCTTTGCAACCATTTCTAAGGACTGCACGATCCGCATTTGGGATGCCTCAGACTATGCCGCGGTGACCAAGAGTTTTGTACCGGACGCCGGCCTCCCAACAAGTCTACAATTCTCTCTCGACGTTCTCCTATCTGGATGGACAGACGGCTGTATTCGCTGCCATAGCTCTGACACTGGCGAAGCTGTCTGGTCCATCGATAATGCGCACACGGGTGGGGTCACTGCCCTCGTACTCAGTCACAATCAGCGCTTCATCGTATCGGCTGGAGTGAATGGTGAAGTTCGAGTGTGGGACATCCGCAAGCGCGACATGGTCTCGCATCTCAAGGAACACTCGATGGCTGTCACGTGTCTTGCACTCTTTCAGGACGATCTCCACGTCATCTCTTGCAGTCGGGACCGCAGCATTCTGTGTTGGGATCTACGCAACGAGCGACGCATTACGAGTCATATCCAGCGCATGGGTGGCATCAACACGGTCGCGCTATCAGCAAACCAGAAGCTGGTGCTCAGTGCTGGCCAGGAAAAGCGCATCTCGTATTGGGATCTACGCATTGACGCTCCCGTGATCATGATCCAAAAAGCCCACGAAGAAGAAGCGACGTGCATCGCCGTAGCGCACTCACTCAATCTGTTTGCGACCGGCGGGAACGATCGTGTGGTCAAGATCTGGAACTTTAACACAGGTGAGCTCATTCAAGACGGCATCGGCCATTCGGGCAACGTCCGTGGCCTCGCATTCAGTCCGGACGACCGACAGCTCGTCTCAGTCGGAGACGATGGCTGTGTATTTGTATGGAATGTCTATACCGAATAGACTCTGCATTCCGCTCTACGTCTCACGCTCTGACATTCTCTACGCTTTGTGTTCGTGGTTCTTCAGGTACGTGTACAGCAACTGCACGCCGAAACCCGTGGCACCCTGGGGGAAGTACGACTTGGCGCTGCTGTAGTTGGATGGACCAGCGATGTCGATGTGTGCCCAGTTCACGTCCTTATCAACAAACTTCTGCAAGAAGGCGGCGGCCGTGCAGGCGCCCCCGTAGCGTCCCTTGCTCGTGCTGCGCGAGTCCGACTGCGAGCCCTTGAGCGCTTCCGTGTGCTCTGGTAGGATTGGTAGGCGCCAGCAACGCTCGTACGAGGTCGTGCCCGATTTCTGTGAAACAAGCAATATGAGTGTTGTGACCGACGAAGAAAATCGAAAAACGAAAGAGACGAACCACAAGGTTGTCGGCGAGATCATCCGAGTTGGAGAAGAGACCGGCGCAGTGCTCACCAAGCGCCACTAAAGACAATCAACCAACATGCGTCAGCACACGAAGTTAAGACATACTCAGGATGCACGAACCGATACAAGCGCCAGTAAGAGTAGCGACGTCGATCACCGTTTTTGGCGTGTACTCCTGCTGCACGAACGACAGGGTATCACCGAGCACGAGACGACCTTCGGCGTCCGTGTTGTTGTTCTCAACCGTGATGCCCTTGTGGGACTTGACGATCGTGTGTGGCTTGACGGCCTTGGAGCCGATGGCATTCTCCGCAAGACCCAAGGCGCACACGATGTTGACCTTGAGACCACGACGCGCAGCCGCCCGCACTGCACCCAGCACCGCCGCCGAGCCACACATGTCCGTGTGCATGTCTTCGATGAAACCCGTTGGCTTGAGGTTGAGACCACCCGTGTCGAACGTGATACCCTTGCCGACTAGAGCCACCTTGTCATCCGGCGCGTCTGGGTTGCCCTTGTACTCGAGGATCACGAGTCGTGGAGGACACGTCGCCGCCTGCCCGACACTAACAAACATGTTCAAGCCTTCCTTCTGGAGATCCTCCATCTGGAGCACGCGGATCGACATGTTGGGCAACTCGAGCGATGCGCGCGCGACTTGTTCCATGAACGCTGGGTTCACCACGTCCGAGCGTTCGTTTCCGAGGTTGCGCGCAAAGATCGTCTCTTCAGCGACCGTGATCTGCTCCTGCACTTGCTGCTCCCGACAACAAGACACTGTGAGTTGTCGTATATGTACCCAATAGCCTCGTACGCTGCGCATACCTGCTGGAATTCGGTGCTGGCGTCGAGGAAGATCTTTTCGAGTGGCAACTTGAGCTTGTCGTCGCCGTGCTCGTCCTTGTCCGCGCTCAGATACTTGTCAAACTGGTAGTTGGAGAGCATGGAGGCCTGCGTGAGCACTTCCACCACGCGCTTCTCCTCCAATGACGACGTGGTCAGCGCCGGCACCTGCAAGACCACGTCCTTGGCGCGCTTGGCGCGCACCGTGCTCAACGCGCCGTGCGTGGCATTGCGCAACACGTTCTCGTTCACTTTCTCGCTCTCGCCCAGCCCCACGAGCAGCACGCGCTGCTCCGCGAGCGTCTCGTCGTCCACACTTGGATAGAGATAGAGCTTTTCCTGCGGCTTGGCCTTGAAGTCGCGCAGCGCGTGGCTCGAGACGGGGAACGGCAGCGCACTGGTGAGGTCCTCGCGCGCTTCCTTGGTCACGAAGACCACGCGCGTGTTGGCCACGGCGTCGGCGGCCAGTGAGAGCTCGCCCTGCACGCGCTGCTGCACGAGGCGGTGCGCCGAGACGCCCGAGGAGCTCAGGAAGCGACGGAAGAGCATCTTGATAATGCGTGTGGAGGGCAAGCGATGCGTGTATGGAGAAGCGTAATATCCGCTATGGAGAATCGAGATAGCGTATTTTCCGGGTTTCTGTTCTTGGGTTTTCTGAAGTTGCCGGATGAGGGGATGAGATACGAGAATACCGGTATTGTGGGCGGCCGACCGACCCCAACTGCAACCTCGGGCGACGGCGACGAAGAACAACTCGGCGCATGACCCGCAGTCCGCGACGCTTTGCACGCGCGAAACGAGTCCGACGCGCTAGGAACGACATGGAACGCATCGACAGTCTGCCCACGGTGCTGCTCACGGCCATTCTCGAGTTCAGCGACCACCAGACGCTGCATAACGCCGAGCGGAGCTGCTCGCTGCTGCGAATGGCGGCCAAACGAGGAGGTACGATACCGTTGGCGAGGCAATTGGAGGATGGATCGACTGATCGAGTGTGGTAGATGTGTGGGAATTGCTGGCGCGTCGGCGTGTTGTTATGCGAGATGAAGACGACGACCAAGAGAGTCATGATACGCTGGCGCGGGCGTGGAAAGCGATCGCTTGTATGGCGCAGCTACCATGTGGCCGAGGACAGAAACTACTACGAGACGTAGTTGGTACGTGTACATGGTGCTTAATCGTTCTTTACGGGATCGACTGATTGTGTTGCTATTGCGTAGCGTGTTCGTCCATTGACCGACCGGTTGAGACACCAACAAACACATTGCATCCGTCTCGCTGCTGGATCGAGTTGCGGAGTTTATCGGATCGCGCGACGGGCGATTCAAGAGCAGACGATGAGGATGTGACTCGACGGAACCACGCAAACGTCGCACAAATGCAGTGCGGGTGTGAAATGGGCCAGGCGTGCTATTGGAGCAGGTAAAGTAGTACCGTTTGACTGACCAGACAGTTTGGCGGCTATAGCTGAATCCCGTGTTTCTGCTTGGTCTAGTGCCCCTTCCACGGACAGAAACACCCGCGACTTTATCGACTACCGCGTCCAACCCGGGTGTATGGTCAGTCGCTTCCAGATCATCCCCTACCGCGCGTACTGGCACCCCGAGAGTCCCACCTACGCGCCGTTCCGCGTCTCCGTCGCCTTCTACGCCCACTCTCGTGAAGACGCTTCCAGTATATCCAACCTGAGCTGTATCAACAGCGCACACAAGCATCTTCTGTACGAGTCTCCGCCCTTCCAGCTCATCAACGACATGCAGTTGCAGGAATTCGAGCTCCCGCGTCATGTCTGGCTGCCCCACGGCGCCATCATGCGACTCAATGTGCTCGGTCGCTACCAGGCCGAGACCATCGACGCGTTCCCGTGGCTGCCGGATACCGAACGCACACCACACTACTACGCGTGTCTGAGCTTTGTGGATCTCTTGGGGGTCACGGTACCGGAGACCGTCGGTACGAGTCTCCACGTCGCGTCCATCGGCTGATGATGGAACACGGGGTTTTATTCAGTGTACCAGGTTCTTTTTCTTGCGTGCCGTGTGTGTGTGTACTGTGTACCTATGTTGGCTTTCGACCGTGCACTTGATGGACGGCAAGGTTGAACTGATAAACTGACTGATGGAGATGATGGACATGATGACGCGAGGCCACGTTGATGATGGGGATGGAGCACAGCGTCATCATTCGGCATGTCGTGGTTCTAGATTCTCTGGGATTGGCTATAAATCCGAATACAACGCTTTCATTGGCTGATAATGCGTACCGACGTTGAAGGAACGCGAGTGTAGGTGCAAGAGACGAAGCAGCACGCGGCGCGACTCACATGCGAGGAGCTCATTTCCGCTAGTGGACGACCATGTGGAGGCAATTGACGCAGTGGGCGAGCCATTGCCACCACGAGCTCACGGAGAAACCGCCTGTGCGGACGAGCTCGCGGACGAGCACGCGAACAAGCTCGTGGGACGGCGCGCGAGCCTTTGAGGAGCTCCCGGACGGCGCTGTCGAGGTCGTGTTCCAGTACCTCGACCATGCCGCGCTGCATGCGCTCGAGCTCACGAGTCGATTCTTCCGCTCGACGCTGCAAGACACAGGTACTACTGTCCACTTGTATATGGAGGTTGGTACTAGGTGAACTGACTTGTAGGGTGGTTGGTGTAGAGTTCTGGAGTCTGAGTATTCAGAGTCTCGTGGCGTTCTACGAAGACCCAGAGCCCCACAAGCGCCAGCAAATGTGGAAGATGATGCATTGCTTACGACGAGAGAAGGGCGTGCACCTGAACGACACGCTGCTGACGAGCGTCGTGGCGTGCTCGACGACGAACCCGCACTCAGTCCCGCCAGCCTGGCTCCTATTTAAATCGCGGTGTTGGTTCTGGATGGAGAAGCTTCTGCGGAAAACCACGGCCATTGAAGTGGACGACGCGTCCATGTTCGTCCGGCAGCTGCACTGTGGATGTGCCTACCACGTTCCGTGTTTCTGGGCCAGGTACACTTCTTCCGCTACGTTTGTAATAGGAGGTATCCTGCTGACTTGTGGTTCATGACTATAGCGCGTGTTCTCGGTCCAACACCGTGTGTTCGTATATTGATTTCCATGTCAAGGCCAGCTGCTTCATCACGAGCATCCAAGTCGTGCCATACCAAGCATACTGGCTCGAGGGCCATCCCTCGTTTGCTCCAAAGCAGGTCTCGTTCAGTGTGTTGCACCAGAGTGAGCCCACGGACGACACGCTCGTCGAGTTTTACAAGTCTTCTGCGTTCGACGTCGACAACGAGATGAAACTCCAGACGTTCGAGCTCCCCAAAGCCATTTGGACGGGGACCAATGGCGTGCTCCGCGTTCATTTGCTGGGTCGGTATCAGACTGCACCAGTCGCTGAGCGACCGTGGATCCCGAGCGACAAGACCGACTCTGCCAGTGAAGACGACACGAGTGAGAGGCCACTCGAGTACTTTTACTGCTGTCTGAGCTATGTCAACGCTTCCGGAGTCGAAATGCCCAGTGAGTGCACACGGAGATGCCGACGGTGGTGGAGTTCGGGGCGATGAAAACAAGATTGTGATACTAGTAACGAGAGGTACAACTGTAGTACATGTAAACTGAGCCTGGAATTGAGTGTTAGCAGGCTGATTCCTCCGGTTTCGCCCTCGTGAGTTGCTTACGCGGCAGTGTGAAGCATCGGACCTGATGCACCACCTCCGAGGGTCAGTGACTGGCTCGATTCCAGGAGCCCATGAAGGTACGCGATGGCGGCCTTCACAGCACGCACCATGTCCGGGCTCTTGGCGTAGTACGCTGCAATTGCCGCCGCCAATGTACAGCCAGTACCGTGGGTGTTGCGTGTCTTGAGCTTCTTATTCTTGATCACATGAAACTCGTCGCGTTCCGCGTCATAGAGCACGTCATGGACGCAGTTGCCAGGTGGGTCCGAGAGATGACCGCCCTTGACGAGCACAAAGCGAGAGCCGAACGCCGCGAGGGCTTGCGCTGCACCATGCATGGCATCCACCGAGTCAATCACACGGTCCTCCAGCTACGATTCCACCAAGTCAGTCAGCATAACCAGCAACTCAAGATCGAGACGACGTACCAGCGCCGAGGCTTCTGGGATATTAGGCGTGATGATCGTGGCGAGTGGGAAGAGCCGCTCCACCATGGTTTCGTGCGCAGCGGCTTTGAGTAGTCGATGGCCACTGGTCGCGACCATGACGGGATCCACGACCAGGGGCAGTTGACGCGTCTCCAACAATGTCGCGACCTTCTCGATGATCTCTTCGTTGAACAGCATGCCCGTTTTGACGACATCAGTGCCAATGTCGTCGAGCACACACGTGATCTGGTCCGCAAGGTCGTTGAGAGGAATAGCATGGATGCCATGGACACCGTGCGTGTTCTGCACAGTCACTGCTGTGAGTGCCGTCGTCGAAAAGACGCCGAGCGTCGTACAGGTCTTGATGTCGGCTTGGATACCCGCGCCGCCACCACTGTCTGAACCGGCGATCGTAAGCACACGAGGCACTCGATGGGCGGCATGGGCGATGGAAGACGGTGTTGAGTACCACGTAAACGACGCCGACGCCGCCAAGGACTTGAGGAACGTCACCAGTTCCGCGCGTTTCTGCGTGTGCACGGGGTTGACGAGGCTTTGGGATGCCGCAAAGACACTTAGTAGAGGTGAGTACTCGGTCGAGCTGCGCGGGCTCGACAAACTCGTGATCGAAACGAGGTGGGCTTCGTCTTGACGGTCGATGAAGACGTGGTAGGCGCCTGGCGGCAAATTCCAGAGCGCATCGAGATCTACGACTTACGGTTGAGTGGACGAGCGTCCTAGGTTTCCTCTAACGAACGAACTCACCACGCTCGTGCGACGAGAGCGTCCACTCCATCGCGGCTATCGGTTCACAAGACACACATAAGTGACATGGCCATCGTCAGCAGTCCCTCCGCCAGTATTAACTGGATCAGGTTCAAAGGGTAACTTCTCAGCCATTGTCAACGAGACAAGAGGGCGCCCCTCGCTGATCCCAGCGGTTAATCTCCCCCGTCACGCTACCAATTGGCTCACAACAAATACCTTTGACACGCAGCACTGGGGTGATCTCTTGGTCCTTCCACGAAGCATCGTCAAGATCCACGTGGATCTCGAGCGGGTACGAGTGCAGCGACAATGGCGACGCACGCGCCAATGGCGAATACTCTTCAAAGAAGCGAAGTTCCAGTTCCATGGCGCGGTTGTAGAGCGGCACGAGCGTCTCATAGGACACGTTGTCGAACGCTGCAAGCTCGTCCAGCAGTGTTTCGGTCACTTCCGCAGCCTTCTGCTCGTGATCAAGCCGATTTGATATAAGTAAACCCCATCGAAATCCATACAAGTCCGATCAACATACCTCAAACTCGTCCGTGCAGTAGGCGTTGATCCATCGCTGGTATGGGTTCTCCACACCCTCCAACGTCTTGATGGCCGCCGCGTCGATCGCCTTGCCGATGAACGAGTAGAGCCGCATGCACGGCGTCATGGCCGTGAGGATCTCCACGACGGACGAGCTGTTCTTGGCGGTCGAGAGCAAGAAGTCGACGTAATGACGCGTCGCGGGCGCCACGGTCGTTTCCTGCACTTGGAAGAGCTCAATGCCGAACGACTAGACACACACATACACACACACAGTCAACGAGTGAGTCATTGACGGCATAACAAGACGGCAGAGCGTGGTTGGCACCTGCAAAAAGGCCGAGTGCGTGCGCAGTTCCTCTTCAATGCCGCCCATGAGGCGAATGATCGCGAGCGAATGCTCCGGACTCGCACACTTGGTCACTGCATACGCAAACGCCTGCATATCCACAACATTTCCTCAGCATCTCCACTTGCGTACCACCATAAACCTCGTCTTTGCTTACCTTGGCGAATCCATGGAGATAGTACGCGTCTTGCAGCAGAAACGCCTGGAATTCGTCCTTGGCGAGCGTGCCGTTCGCTAGTCGCACCACAAACGGATGGTAGAGGCATTGAAAAGCCTTGAGCTCGGCCTGCGTCCACAGCGCGCGCGCCATCGAGTCCGGCAGCAGCATGGTCGTCATCACACAGGAGCCGCTCGTTTGGGATATGCGTGGTCTCGATTCTCGATATATCAGAAGACTAATAATCTCTATATTTACGAAAAGAGGACTAAACAGCCCCCGTGCAACACGAAACGACGCGAACGATCGGTTATGACAGGGTGATCTCTTCATCAGGCCACTTCCAGTGGGGATCATGGAGCGAGGTGAGCCTCCGCCGATTGTGCGGCGAACGGCGAGCGATCTGGCGCCAGATGAACTTCAGGCAGAGGTAGAGAGATAGGTTTGGTCATTTGCTGTCGAGTGCTGGTCTTCTGACGCTCTGGGGATGAGTAGTTCACGAGGTATGGCATTCCGTCCGGCGACCAGGCGACGCGGTTGAACACGTTGCAAGTCAAGTACGATGAGGAATACGACGCCGCCCGACTGGAATACGAAGAGTATCTGCGCCACCAGCAACTCAAGAAGACCAAGGAGATGTACGAGCGCGCGGTACACGACATGAAGACACTGGAGGAGCAGGCGGTGGTTCGAGATCCCACGACCCAGACGCTCATCAAGCAGGTACGTGGATCAATTCTTCATTATCATGCTCACTCAGCCATTTCACGTGGTTGTGGCGATAGATCCAGCAGGATATTGCACCCAAGCACCTCATTGTGCGACACATCGCTCCGTTGGCGTGCTGTGCGTTGCTTCGAGCCATGCGGGACAACACCAACGTGCTCACGCTCGATCTCTCCAACAACGCACTCGACGATGTCATCGCCGAAGCCATTGGCAAGATGCTACGCAAGAACAAGCGATTGCGAGCGCTGAATCTCAGTGGGAACGCGTTTACAGCAGCGTCGTTGCAGTCCTTGGGGACGGCGTTGATGCAGAACGCTGTCCTGACGTCGCTAAGTCTCGAGTCGAACCCGATCATGGCCTTGCTCGTACCCAACGACGCAGCTTCCAATTCGTCTTCGAGTAGCAACGCACCGCCACTCCAGCCCTTTGAGGCATTTCTCACTGCTCTGTCACAGACGTCGACGCTCACGTCGCTCAATCTCTTCCACACGCAGATGACCGTCGACGTCGGCCGTGCGCTCAACAAGGCGCTTGAGAAGAACACGTCGCTTGCTGCGCTCGAAATCGGTGGCAACACTGTCCGGCAGGCTGATTTAGCCGCTATGATGGCACGCATCACCAATAATCAGAACCAAATGGCGGTAAGTGAGAGCAAAGCTGCCAAGATCCGCGTCGACATGGAGCACGCAGCGGAGGAAAAGCGCCAGGAGCAGCTCCAACACGAGAAAGAGCTCGCGAATGCGGCTTGGCACGAACAAAACGCCCGGGAACGAGCCGAACGACGCGAGAAAGAGGAATGGGAGCGCGCACGCTTGCAAGCCGAAGAAGATGTGCGCGTCTTGCTGGCGATTGAAGCAGATCAGAAGACGTACATGGAGAAAATGGAAGAGAAGAAAGCCAAAGCCACCAAGGGCAAGAAGTAATAACAAACAAAACGGTGGATTGAATTGAATGAAAGCTCTGAGGTGTCTAGTTAGTTGCCACGGACCTTGAGTGAGACGTTGTAGGCCGAGTATTCCTCGTCCTTCTCTTGCAACTCGCGCTCAATCTCGAGGAACGATGGGATATCGAGAGTCATGCTGTCGTCGCCACGTGACGCCTGGATATGCAGGATGGCGAGGCCAGCCATGGCCGGTGGCTCCTTGTAGATATGAATCTGGAACGACTGGTTCTTGTAGAGGAAACACATTCGCTGCTGCTTGATAATGAAACGACCAGGATCGAGACGGTGGCGCACGGCGTACGCGTACTCACGTGCGCTCAGCACACGCTTCAAGTGGACACTGTCACCCGTCTCGAGGTAGCGCACGGTCGTCATACCGTACGCAGGGATGCCGTACTGTGAACGACATCGCACAAACGAGTAGTCCTTGGTAGTACCAGCCGACTCGGGGGTCAAATACGCCTTCTCGACCTCGAAATCTTCGTGATGGATCGGGATGTCGGACGTCAAAGGAGCACGCTTGAGAAGGAACTTGCGCGAAGCCTTGACGGTGGTTGGGATGCCGCACAGACCAGCCGCAGTATCCACAAGCCGCTGCATCTTGCTCTCAAAGCCCGTCGAGTTGTCTACATCCCAAGGGATACGGCAAGCAGTTGGCACGTAGCTCAACGAGAGAGCCCAAGACTCGCAGACTTACCGAAGATGAAGAGCTTTGGGTGGCCGGTCCAGACGCGACACGTGCGGGCGTCGACTTCACGTGCCTGCTCGACGGATTCAATACGGATGCCGTTGTTCTCGAGCGTGTAGAACTTCTCGGCGCCATCGGCCGCCGTCACCAAGTGGAACACGGCAATATACCGGCTGCAAGCATACGAAGTCAGCGATGAGTGACGAGTTAACAGCTCTGCAAGCGCTGTTCACTCACGTGTCTCGCAGCGTCACCGTGTCGAGGTCGTGCTGCGCCTTGAGCTCTTCCCACTGCTCCGTTGTCATGTACGCGGCGCCATCCATCGTGCCTCGGTCACAGAGCAACACACATGGCTTGCCCGAGTCCTGCGCCAACGAATAGAACGAGTCCTCCATCGTCATCTGCAGCTTCATGATCTGCCATTGGAAGTTGAGGATGTCCTTCTCCTTCAGATCACTGTGTACCAAGCCATTGGTCAGCTCTACGACTCATCTGATCACGAAAAGTTGCACACGTACAGGAAGAAGGCACCGCCAGTCTGCAACAGCGTCGAGGCCTCCGGCACGACGTACACACGGAAGCCACGGTCTCTACAGGTCCAAATGGGTACACCGCATCAGTCATTCGTCCACTTCTTTCCGTCGTTTCCGTCCTCCACACGAGCCACAATACGGTGTACGCACCGGAAGAAGGTGGACAATCGGTCGAGCGACGTGGTCTTGCCCGCACACGGGCCACCCGTGAGCACAAACTTGTAAATCGGCGCGATCTCGCCGTCGCCCGACTGCAGCGGACTCAGCATCGGCGGCGCGGACGACATGCGACGGAACTGCTGCTGGCTGGTGCCCATGGTGTGCGGGTGTTAAACGGCTGGGATGGCGAGCTCTGCGGCCCGCACGCGTTCGTCTCGTGCGCTTTCGTTTGCGTCTCGGCGCCACCAGTGCAAATGCCGCGCGCAGTGTTCAGGAGCTATGTTGTCCTAAACGAACGTCCTGAATTAACGCTTTGTGGGTGATTTGCCCTAAACCAACGCCCTGAACGAACGCTTTTCGTCTCATTGGTCAGCGGGTCGGCCGGACAGGCCGTGAGTTCGGGGCAAGATGGGGACACAGACGAGAAGGTGTCACCACCAGCCGACGGAATCAGCCAACCACTGTGTGAATGCGTGCACGCCGTGAATGCATGCGCAGGCGATGGCCACCAGCCGTCCGCCCGCGACTAAGTACGAGCGCCAAGTTCAAGTGTAGCCAAGTCTAAAGTTCGAAGAGCTCCTCGATGGTTAGACCGCGAGCGTGAAGCCGTCGTATGCGCACTGGATGACTCGAGGATACGAGGAGGAAGACGATGCGTCTCGGTCGCTTGTGCTGAGTGGCGGAGGAAGAGAAGGGTAGCGCTGACTGAAGTGGGTGAGGACGAGGCGCTCGGCACGCATGCGGCGCGCCACGTCGATCGCCTGGCCGACAGTGCTGTGCTTCTTCTTCTCGGCGTCCTCGGCCATCGAATCGTCGAAGGTGGCTTCATGGATCAGTAGCGACGCGTCCATGCCTGTGGATCGAGAGATTAGAACTCAGCCGTGTATGGATGGGATTCAGAATGGACTCACCTGCTCGCACAAGCTGGTCACAAGGCTTGGTGTCGCCAGAGTACACGATCTTCTTGCCATCAGCGAGACGTAGCACCAAGCCGTACGCGTCGTGACAATGCCACACACGCAGACTGTACAAGTCTACGAGATACGACGAGACTTGGGCGAGGAAAGCAGAGCGCAATGCACTTGCTCGGTCGTTGAAGTCCGCACATGTGACGAGCTGAATTCGTGATTGCGATGTAGGGAACCAAGCCATCACGTATGTGAGCACAGTCTGTGGTCCGATCACTACGAGCTTGGTTTGATCTTTTGCTGTGACGCGCAGATACTCATCAAGGATGCGGACAAGTCCACATTGATGATCTGCGTGGTGATGTGAGATCCAAATACACTGCAGACCAGCTAGACGCGAAGTAACATCTTCTTCTGTCTCAAATTGTCGCCACAGCTGACCGTAGACACCTTCTCCACAGTCAATGAGAATTCCTGGAATTGAGGTAGACGATGATGACGTAGCGAGCTCAAGATATATCCCCGTACTCGCTCGAAGCTTGGACGGTGCAGCGCTTCCTGTGCCCAGAATATGGACGGTTCGAGATGTCTCGCCGATTGTAGCAACTCCATGTGGAACTTCTGTGACTGGCAGTGGGGGCACATCGTCCTCTTCAGCGTCAGCGGTGGCTTCTTCACGCTTGATCCATCCAGTCATTGCATAATCGAAGTCGTTACCACCTGAAGTAGTAAGAACCTGGAAGCGTAGCTTGGCCTGAGCAACATGAAGATCCAGGGATCCCGACCCAAGACGCTTTATGATCCTGCGTTGGCGCTGCGAGTGATTGTCCTTGTCTCCAAGTAAGCTAGCGAGTGCTTGCCATCGTGAAAGTGCGGTGTCTGGGCGCTCTCGTAGGAAATGCTTAGCGGACGACAAAAACGCGAAGCTGAAAGCGCCGGAATCGACCTGTCGGAGTGCCTTGCCGTCAAAAATCACTTGCTGGGACTTTGGACTCCACTCGACGATCCGATTCAGCCATTCAGTATAGCTACGACAAGTACACATTGTCAGTTATCAGAAAAAAAAAAAACTACATTGACGGAGGACGTGTACCTGGGAAGCTGGAAGACAGCTGCACGGGTAAAATGAACGACGAAAACAGGGCGATGCTCACAATTGATGCTAAATGCCTGTGTTAGCGCCGGGATGTCCGATTCTGAGCGACAATCGATGATCCAGACAACTGGAAATGGCGCGTGGCGAAATCTACAATGACAAAGGATTAGCTCAGGATGAAGCAAAGCAAAATTGATGGATACGTACTGGAGTTGATAGCAAATTGAACCCGCGGCTCTGTCTTCGCTGGTCTGTTGATCATCCGCTGTGGAGTTCTCGTGCGGGATATAGCTTGTTGGAATAACGATAGCAGGGCTCGAAGGTGTTGCCACTCCCTCAGAGCTAGGCTCCATCTTTTGCTTCTTTGTTGGCGGCTCTTCACTTGCTTGACCGTACTTGGCTACAAGCATAGCCTTGAGCTGTTCTTCGCGACCAGCAAATTGTCGAAGGATTTGGTCGATTCGTCCGAGTCTTGCTGGCTCATGTTTAGCGTAAAAGGATTCCAGCCATTCACGATTCAGTGGAGCACTCTCATCGAACGGCTCATCTTCATCACTGGGCGAAGACGACGACTCACTGTCTGATCCATTCGCAACTGCCTCAGACGCGTCACCGTATTTGGCGATGAGTTGAGCCTTAAGCTCGTCAAAGCGACCACGATAACGACCGAGGATCACATCGACGTGCGGAATTTTCTCGCTCAATCCTTTTGATCGGTAGAACGCGCATAGCCACAATCGATCCGAGTCGTCAGAATCATCCCTGCGATGTTCTCTGGAGGCCCATTGATGAGTATTTGCTGGTTTAGCTTCTTCAGGCTGCTTCAATGGCTCGCATGCGCACAATAAACATCGTGCTGGCTCGCTGGATACCAATGGAATCGGCACAATTCGAACATGCTGATCCTCCTGCACATCAAATGGCTGCCACGTGCTCAGACCAATGTCCGAGTCAGCCGCGTGCGTTCGCTGGCCCCCATCTTCCGAATTGATAGGCACTTCACTGCACTCGATCTGTGGATACTTGCGTCTGACGAAGCTCCGCATCGCGATCAATCGATCATACAACCCTGTTGGGCCATGGATGCGCAAACGAGCAGCCCCAAGACCACCCAGAGCAAAGATTAGACCTGGAATCCCGCTGGAAGACTGGCAACTTGCCTCAGTATAAAGCCGCAGAGCATCAAGTTTGGAACACACGCACCTGGATATCTAGTCGAGTGAGATAGATCGCATCCAGAGAGTTGAGCTTGATCCCGTTCTCTCCGCACAACCGCTGCGTGCCTTCTCCACAGTTGAACAAGTACCTCTTCAAGAGCACTTGGTCGTTACTGTAGACGCCATGACGATGCACCGCAAAGACGATTGACGGCTCGGTGCCGTCACTTCCGACGCCCACAACGTCCGCAGAGATCTACAAAGCGCCGCCATCGAACAGATCAACGCAAGAACAAATTAATACCACTTCGTCTCAACGTTGACGCATGTCATAAGCGCCGCTAGAGACAGAGAACGCGGCCAACCGAGATGCGTCCACCAGTGGTCATCATGACCACTTGCTCATCAGCTTGAGGTTTGTCCTCGGGGAAATCGCACTTATTCGAATCCAAAACCACCTTTTCAGCCAATCAGAACGCAGAACGATGACAACATGGCTGCATTTGTCATGGATTAATGGAGACTATGAGCACTTGACGCTTCTCCTCGTTTTCGTCGTCTCCTAGCGTCATAGGCACGTCGTTCCAGTGCATAGATCTCGGTACTATCGCCCTTCATCTCTGTAGAATGGGTCAGCTCCTCGTTGTTTCTCTGAAAATAGCTAGACTGTGAAGAGCTCTTTGGGTTTGTGATCCAGGCCCAGACTCCCAGGTTCGCTTCTTCAGACGACGATGAACAAGGCAGAGGAAGCAGCGTCGCGAGCGTTCTTAGAGCAAGTGCTCCGTAGCGTCCAGGACGAAACGAGTCGTCAGGAAGTTGAGTATCTGATCCAAGAGCTCTTCCCGGTGCTGATTCCAGGTACGCCATTCCTTTCAGGAGATGACGACCCCACCATACTCTGTTCATTCGCACTGCGTGTGCTACACGATTCGTAGGTATCGTTCACTTGCTCAAGGCGCACAGCGAGCAGGAACGTCGGAAGCGAGAGGACGACGATGAAGACGACGACTCGGTGCCCATCCAGCCACTCGACCACCTCGCGAGATACCTCTTTCGACGCAACCCACGTCATGGGGAGCCGGTGCGTGCTTGCATGCGTGGTGCGTGTCTACTGTCAGTCTTGAGGGCGCCTGATGAGGAGAGACACGCACACGGTCGCTCGGGAAGCTCACCTCGTCTGCTGACTCTTGTCTATGTCTCTCTGTGTTCGTTTGTGTCGCGTCACAGGCCGAGGAAGTCGTAGACATGCAAGCACTGGCACGAAAGATACTGCGAAAATGAGGAAGAAGCGCAGGAATTCCACAAGCGAGTTGCTGTAGACATGCACATTCAACAAATTGCACCCAATATACACAAACCGCCCTTGGTCGCTCGCTTGTGTCGTACGTACCAGACCGAGTCGTGTTTCTATGCCTAGGGCGACGGAGACCGCGACATCATTGGGGATGTGGTTGGAGATGGAGATGGCATGGGAGAGGCCGAAGCGTCACCGTCGTCCTCGTCTTCATCTTCACCACTTGAAGCAGACGATGACGACGCGGCGTCTTCTTTAACTTGAATCTCGGCCACCCCCTTTCCTTGTTGCGGTGCTGCGACAGTAGCGGCTGGCGGAGCGGAGCGCTCAGGCATGCCAAGTGCAAGGGCCGGATCCATCGCCAAGTTATCTGTGTCCAGGAACGGGAGATCGTCCAACGCGCGCTCGAGCTGCTCGTCTGATGCCACGGTGTCGGAGAAAAGCGACTCCCCTGCCATCTCCAGCAACTGATCTTCGCTTGAAAGCATCCCCATGTCTTGAAGCGGAGGAACAGGAGCCACAGGCATCTGAGCAGCGGGAAGCGTGGCTACAGTAACAGCTACAGAGGCAACCACTGGCGCTGGTGCAGGGTTTGTGGCATCTGGAACTGGCACGGCAGTTGGGACCATGATGGTCTTGGCGGAATGCTACAGTAGTTATGAGAGCAATTAGCGCCATAGACTAAGTCACCCCAGCGAAAAACATACCCGCGTGATAGGAACATCATTGAGCAGCTCCAAAGGCGCATCCAAGTGCTGTCGGACGCTTCGAGTAACCCGTCCGAGCTCCACAACCGGTCGTTTCCGTCCTGCATAGGCATAGAGGTATCAGCATCTTTGTTTTCAACCTAGAGTCTCGCTGCAGAGTACCTTTCGTCTTTCGGAATGCTCCTTTCTGTAGCGCCTCCGTCGGGTTCTCCTGGTCTACAAGCACTCGTTGTCAGCTTCTTGTCCAGACTCCGCCGCGCTCTTCTCTCCATACCTGGCACCCACTTGAGGATCGTGATATGACCGACCGTCTTCGGCTGTTTGGTCCACTTGCGCGTGCGGATCTCCGAGATGGGCACGCTGGGCATCTCAAAGCCCGCGGCAGACGCCGCCGCCGCCTGCGAGCGCCGTGAACTCCGCAAGGACATGTCGACCACACTCTTTTCCTTGATGGGAGCTCCTCAGCTGACCCAAAAAGCGTACTTAACACCGCTCCAAATGCGAACTTAAGGGAACGGCGACGGTTGGAAATGGCGAGCTCTGAAAGGTCATGAGAACACGGCAAGGACCATTGTTGTGTGTCTGAGTGAATATGTTGATCAAGACAAACAACGTGATGCGTTCAAAGAGGCTACATTACATAAGCTTACAATTGGCTTTCATGGTTCTCTCGTGCGTGGTCTACATTTCCCCTGGAGCAAAGCCCAGAGGGCAACATATACAGATACAAGGCTTGATAAATCCCAGAGGCTTGACGTGCTCTGGATGGCGGAACGTCCCACTTGACGATGACGACGGTCATAAATTACAGCGAACAGCTTCGCTTGACGAAGACTTCATAAGGTCCCATTGTACAGGTGTAGGTCGATCGAGACAGGGTTGACTCATGACAAGATGGTGCGCTGGTGCTCCGAGAGGAGATCGGCAAGGCGGAAGAGCTGGTGAAGACGTGGTCGGACATCTTCCACTTCAGTCAGGCTCATCAACACCTTCATGAGCGAGTCCAAGGTGCGATCGGCAGCGTCGTCGTAAAAACTAGGAACTGGGATGCCGTTGCTCGGTTGCATGAGGAACGACACTGGGTTGTTGTCGACAAGGATGACACGGGACATATCGGAGCGGACGACACGGAGGTCCTTCAAAAACATACCCTTGCGCATCTGACAAGACTCACGGAAAAAGCGGCCAGCAAAAATGGTGCCCTTTGGATCGAGTTCGTCCAAGATGGGCTTGCCATATGCTTCGAGACCAGCAGTGAACACGTAAAGATCAAAATGCTTGCTCGCTTCTTCCAAGAATCGATCAAGACCAGGACGCTTGTAGACAATGGCGCGTTCGCCGTCTTCCATCTCAATGTCAAATGAGTCTTCGTATTCTTGTAGGGACTCTGGTCGGTACTCGTCCTGTCGGTATTCAGCCATTTCGTTGTAGAACTTGCTGTGTACGAGGCATTCGTCCATGTCGAGGACCAAAGCGATGCGTTCCGGCGCTGGGATCGGCGCACGCGCCTGGAGCTTCTTGGCGGCCGAGACATCTTCGACAAGGTGCTTTCGCGAGACATGGGGCTCGACGGGGTATTGCGCGACGGTTGCACTCATCTTGCTGCAGAGTGGGCGAATTACGTTATGCTGGGTGAGTGCGACGCTGGTCGGTGCTTCGGGCAGAGCTTCCTCCTCTTGCCGATGTGATGGGACGTGTTCTTCTTCACGGACGATAAAGACGAGCCAGCCACGTCTTCAACAAGCTGGACTTGCTACGCACAGAACGCGGGTGGACGGGGAGGAGGGATGCTTGAGGCCAAGCAAGGAAATTCAACAATGCTCTTCCTTGCCATGCCCACAGCTTCCAAGCCCCCACGCAGCTTGAACATGGGACCCGACTGAGCTTTTGACTTGGGAGATCCGCTCGGCGAGCAGAAAAGTCACGCTCCTTTCTTCGGTTGGTTTTAATAGTCCTAGCCCTAGTAGCATACCTACGTAATCGAGAGTGGGAGGGGGCTTGGGTTCACTTTGCAGTCTCTTTTTCCATTCGCTGTGTTTCACAGTTTACTGCAATAGTTTGTGGACCGCGAACCCTATGGTGTTGAAAGATTGCGTCTAAACTTCGCGGCCCTGTTAAAATGTGTGGGGAGCCAACCCCATCTGCTTGGTATTTCTGCCACCTGATCCTGATCTTGAGAAGCCAGTGCAAAAATGTCGGCCCGGAGACGTTGAGTCCTTGGCGTTTCTTCCGACCCACCGCAAAGGGGCATGTAGAGTCTGAGCTACGTAGCCAAGACTGAAAAACCTGGCAGATCGCGCTCTCTGGGCTGAAAAGCCTGTGAGATTGTGTTGAAACGTGGAAACATTTGACGAGATGGACATTGATGTTTTGTGGATTTATCTTCACGTAGGTAGGGTGGGGTGTTATGATTTATTGTACGTAGCAGGCAAGCATTCAGGGGTTTACCGTGCTTTATTAGAAAGTCTGGATCATCTACAGTGCAGGAAGCAAAGCAAGGGGGATCCTGCCTGATCCCGAAGCGGCAAAACAGATGCACTCGCGTGGCTTTGCGAGCCGCGAATCTTTACTCCAAAGTTTCGTGCGTGTGCGGGTTGAGGATGAGGAGTATCTGGGCAACATCACGCTCCCCACCGTCGCGAGTGACGCCATTCTCTATTTAAAACACGCACGCAACCTTTCAAGCTCCAAAGCTTCTCGAATTCCTCCTCCCACAAAGACCAGGCACAGGGACATGTTCGTGGCTCTTCGAGATCGCCGCATGGTCCACAATGGTGGAGGAGGTGTAGGGCTCGAAGGTGTGTGTACCAACTTTCGATATTTGCGTGGCTAGCTTGGCTGCATCTGATTGGTTCCTCTTCTTCGATTTTATCATGAACGTGTTCTGATTGGCTACGGACAGGACAAGAGAGGTGAACCCCTCTCATTTAACGACAAATCCACCAATCAGAAGCGCGTATATATAAAACGTTGCAGTTGGGGGGGGGGGGGGGGACTAGTTTCTGAGCCGAATGGCCAGTTACGGAAGGCGTGTTGTGTCACTAGAAGTGGGGAGCTCATCAGTGTCGAGACGCTAGGTTGAAGCTCGGGTCGTGGTTGACATCCAAAGCTATTGCACCAATAGGTAGCTTCTGCGTTGAACTATCGCACTGACGCATGTTCTTTGGCGGTTGGAATGGGTTCGGTTCGAGCAGCGCCGCACACTTGGGAGCTCCTACCTACGTAGTGCTGCGTGTGACGAAACGCCCGAGATCCCCAACTGCCGCACCTGGGTCAAGCTCCGGCTGATGATGGCCGTTGTGGGGATGGAGCTGATGTACGTCACGATGATCGCTCCCCAAGTTTCTCAGCGCATGTGGTGGACACGCCAGTGTTAAGGAGCGCGCTGATCATGCCGGTGTTTCGTGAGCTTCAACTGCAGGAGGAACATGTGTCTGGTGTCTGATTATCCGCCACATCAGAGTTTTTGCCAAAACCACATGCAACGTTCGCTACGCCATGCTGTTGGGTGCTCGAACGGGATGGACAGTAGAAGAACCCGGGCTTATTGTTCTCTCGATCTCAAGTCGTAGGCTTTCCACACCTCTCTTCTAATGACCACTGCTCCACGCATCCGCCTTGCACGAACTAGTCTTCAGTACCGTACTGTATGATACAGCCGTCTTCGCCGCTGTTCACGAGAGACGCACGCCAGCGCCACCCAGTGCACGCATCCTTGCCAGCCGCAGCTGGCCGCTCGCCGTCAACCCCCCGTGATCATGCTCGACGCAATCCATCGCCATCATCCGCATCATCATGATTAGCTCGTCCACTTCGTCCTCGTCCTCACCTGGGACACGCTGCCACATGGCATTCCTCGTTTTCTTTCTCGCGATTCTCTGCCGCCCCATCGAATACGACATAGGGGCCATATCGCACTTAGTCGAAAACTCACACTACCCACTCGCTTGCGACTCGCGTGCGCGAGTCGGGCGAGAGTGATGGTCGCGTTCGCTGGGGGGCTTCCTTCCGTCAGTCTCGCGGACCTTCCTCCCAGTATTCGCCAGCGCGACCGCTTCGTCTCGGACGTGAGGAATAGAACGCCATGGACCCATCCGAAGTCACGGTGCTCGTCGTGGAAGACGACGAGTTCACGCGCATCGCCACGATTGACATCCTCAAGTCGTGTCGGTACCATGTCGATGCGGTCGAGAACGGGAAAGAAGCGCTGGAAATGCTGCAGAACAACCACGGCAAGTACGACTTGGTGCTGTGCGACATGATGCTGCCGGTCATGAACGGCATCGAGCTGCTCGACGAATTGCAAAAGCATAATGACTCGTTGGGCCATATCCCGGTCGTCATGACCAGCAGTAACGAAGAAATGGACGTCGTCACGGCGTGTCTGAGCAAGGGCGCCAAAGACTACCTCATCAAGCCGATTCAGGTCAACACGGCCAAGACGCTCGTGCGTCACGTCTGGCTGAGTCGTCGTCTCGAGAAAACGTCGATGAAATCGGTCTGGCAAGACCTGGAAGTCATCCGTACAGTGGGCAAAGGAACCCACGGCACGGTCGTCTTGGCGCGTCGGAAGGGCGACGGCGCCGTCGTTGCGGTCAAGCGTGTACGTACGTCGCAGATCAGCGAGAACGGTCGCAAGCAGGCGGACAACGAAGTCATTCTCCTTAAGTCGTTGTACCACGTTAACATTGTGCGTTTCTACGACCACTTCATGGTGGACGACGAACTCAACATCATCATGGAGTACGCCGACGGTGGTAATCTTCGACAGCTCGTCAAGATGCGTGCCCGTGAAAAGATGGGACCCTTCCCTGAAGCCGTCATCATGAGTTGGTTCGCGCAGCTTGTGTTGGCTGTTGCGTACATTCACGGAAAAAACGTGCTCCACCGTGATTTGAAGGCACAGAATGTGTTTTTGACGCGCAAGAACGTGGTCAAGCTGGGTGATTTCGGCATCTCCAAGGCTTTGGCCGGGGATGACACGGCTAACACGGCGTGTGGCACGCCCGAGAGTATGTCGCCAGAGATTTGCCGTGGCGAACCGTACGGCAAGAAGTCGGACATTTGGTCGCTCGGTTGTGTGCTCTATGAGATGATCATGTGCAGACGTCCCTTCGAAGCGGCAACGTTGCCTGAGATCTTCACCAAGATTTGCAAGGGTGACTACCCACCAATTCTTCCTACGTTCTCGCGTGAGCTCCGATTGCTCGTCCAGCTCATGCTTCAGCAAGACTCGTCAAAGCGACCATCGATCGAAGACATCTGCCGCTTTCCATTCGTCCAGGCTCCTATCCAGGCATTTTTGTCTGAGCACGTCGCCGAGTTTCAGGAAGCACTCGAGCTTGAAGCCAAGTTGTACCAACCATCCGCGTACAATGCGAACGCCCCTGCGGTCCCATCGTCGTCGCCTCTCCGTTCGCATTTGTTTGCCCCACAGGCTCCAATGGATAATTTCTCGTTGGGGGCAGCTGCACCAAATGGAAAGTCACCTGCCAACCCTCAGCAAGCCTCGCGATCTGAGGCTCGTCAGCTAAACCCATCATCGGACGATAAGGGCAAGACCCGAAACTCTGGTGCTGGTGTTGGTTTTGCAGTCGACGCCTCTGCGGCCGGCTCGGCGTCGTCTGACACCTTAGAGGATGATTCGTTGGCAGACCAGTTGCGAGCACATGTGCAGGTGGGCGATATTCGCGCCGGTTTCTTCACGACGCACACTTCGTGTGTCTCCGCTTTTGATCTCGTGTACGCGTTGAAGAAGCACTTCAACAAGACGCAGGAGCAAGCACAAGAGATCTTGGACGAGTTTCTTCAGGCAAAGGTGCTGAACTTGATTTCTGCTGAAGATATGACCCATCCAGACCTTGGACGTGGTGACACTTTCGTGCGTTTCCAAGTTGATGAAATCTTTGTGCCACTCAACATGAAGCACATCTGCTCTTCGAAGGTCAAGCAAAGTCCAATCGACGTGAGTTTGGCAATCCGTCAATTGGTGGAGGAGCTTCACCAGATTCCTTCGTTTCCACGGGGCATCTCGGCCGGTTTCCACCGGCCAAACACACTTCCACACGAAGGAGACGAGATTGCGGACTTCGACTCGCCTATGTGCCGACTCTACCGCAAGTTCCTTCGGCTCGTGGCCCGACTACAGGTCACAGATATCGGCGCGTTGCCCAAGCACGAACGCCAGGCTTTCTTCATCAACGTGTACAACACGATGGTGCTCCATGGCCTCATCGAATTCGGCATTCCACAAAACCCTGGACAGTTCCGAGCTTTCGAAAAGGATGTCAACTACATGATCGGTAAGAATTAGTTGCGCGATTCTCAGGCAATAATGGAGCAAATACTGACTGTGTTGTGACAGGTGGCTACAACTTCACGCTCGGCGACATCAAGCACGGAATTCTCCGATGTAACCGAAAGCCGCCATCGAACTACTGGGAGCGTCAACTCCAAGCCGATGACCCAAAGCTGCACTACCGTCTACACATCCGTGACCCGCGCTCCCTTTTGGCCCTCATTGACTGCTCCGAGCCTTTGCCCAAGCCAGGACAGATTCCGATTCTGAAGCCCGGCCGAACGGATACGGAGTTGGAGGAACAAGTCGAGAAGTACTGTGAGCGCAACATTCTCATCAACGAATCGGCCATGGAAGTCGAGCTCCCTCGACTCTTCCGGGTCTTCCGCGATGACTTTGGCGCATCCGAGGGCGACATGATCTCGTGGTTGTCCCAGTACATGGAGGATGCTCCTAATAACCTCACCTCCTACCGCGTGCTCTATCGCGCCGGTATCTCGACGTAAGCAAGCAGAGAATCCGAGTTGCCCGATCTCGTTCAACCGTCTGCGTACCCTATATTTCCCATATCCCCCAACACGTTACACCATTGTTTTTTTCTCCATTTGGAATTGATTTGTTTGTATATAAGCAAAAAGGAAAGGCGAAGAAACAGAAGGCATCTAAACACGATGAGGTCGACGATCTTGACTACAAGATAAGCACAAACGACCAGAGGTCGGTCGCGGTCTCGGCGCTTGTACGGCGCGGACGGGGAGGGAGGAAAACTCGCCCGAAGCTAGAGCACGAGGAGCTCACAGGATCGAGCAGAGGCCGCCATCCTTCTTCTTGTCCTTCTTCTTGTCCTTCTTCTTGTTCTTCTTGCTCTGGTCGTTGACCACAGGCTGGGCCACCTGCTTGGGGCGCTCCGACTTGCGGATTTCGCGCACGACCTGGAAGAAGCACTCCTCATTGTATATCTAGACGACAGGGAAAAATCGTCAGTCTGGGCATCGTTCATATCGGCTACAACGAGTCCGACGTACTCTTTCTTTGGCACTCGTCTCCATGAACGCACAGCCCCATCGCTGCGCAAGGGCCTTGCCCTCCGACGACGAGACTTGTCGCTGGCCTTCGAGATCGCACTTGTTACCAACGAGCACGCTAAAGAGAGACCGGTTAGTCGTCATTCCAACTTGCCGACAGGAATGCTCACGTACATTGGTACGTTGTCTACGTCCTTGGCGCGGAGAATCTTGTCCTTGAACGTGGCAATGTCATCGAACGAACTGCGGCTCGTGATGCTGTAGACGAGCAAGAAGCCGTTGCCCTCACGCATCCACTGTCAACACACGCTTCGTAAGCTTCCCACTCCTTGACACGACGACCAACAGAAGCGGCAAAACGGTACCTGGTCCTGCATGGACGTGTATTCTTCCTGACCGGCCGTATCGAGGATATCCAACACGACCTGGTCGCCATCAATCGTCGAGAGCTTACGGTAGCTGTCCTCTATACATCCCCCATATCGACAACATATACACCATCAGCAAAACTCTCCTCCGCGTCCATCGCCACACGCTTCGTCCGCACGCACCGATCGTCGGGTCATAGTCTTCGAGGAAGTTGTCCGTGACCAACCGGATGGTCAGCGCGGACTTACCGACACCACCACTGCCCAACACGACCTGTCACCCACGCGGCGTTAGACTCTTGCGCGCGCCGCCATGTCCGCCAGCCAGCGTCCACGTACAAGCTTGTACTCCTTGCTGCTCATCTTGTCTCTCACTCTGCTCGACTGCCGCGCGAGTTTCCACCTGGCCCTCTCCCCCTTTTTCCACCACGCACGCACTGTCGGTCCCCTGGTCGCTGGGTCTAAATTTCGACCAATCAAACGATCGAGGTGACGGTTCGGAGCGCCAAATTGTCAAATCCGCGTGGCTCGTTTTGCAACACGACGTTCGACCAGCTGGCAAGAGGGTGTTCTCTCGCGTTTCTTCCAAGTTGAGAGGAGGAGGGAGGGGGGAAGAGAGCAGAGGAGAGGAGGAGAAAAAAGAGGAGGAGGAGGAAAGCACATCCACCCAAGAGCTCTTCCCGTTGCGTTGCGTCCACGCGCGACAGGAAGTTTACCCATGCAGCCACCCCGGCAGGCCACTGCGGTTGGTTCGACCCAAGGGGGGATAGACTAACAGCCCCACTTTCACAGGCGACATATTCGGCCAATACTCAGACTTGTAGGGCTAGGGACGAGATCTGACTTGATGCCTGTCAACGACGGAACGTCGCGCCTGGAAATACTTTATTACTCTCCATACACATAGAGAAGATTGATATTACCAACCCAGACGACACGTGTACATGTGCCACCTTCGTGCCACCGACTGCGGCGTGCCTCCACATAGCCGAGGCGAGTTCCTCTTCTCGACGGATGCGATAAGACCGTGAGGAGGCCGTCTGTATGGATAGGGGACTCGAAGCCAATTGCCGATATCCGTACAGCGTTGCTCGACGTGTCCGGTGTTTCGTCACTCGCGACTCGATCTCCTCCACGTCATCTCTTTTGGCGCTGACTGCTTCTCAGTGACGCGGCGGCGAGTCGATCGATCGGTCCGAGTATCTCGGCTGGGGATTTCGCTGCAAGAATGCTACAGAATGCGTTGATGTGGACGATTATTGCCGGTGGCCTACTGGGGGTCGTTGGGGTTGCTGCCACTGCGTCGCATACATTGGCAGCATCGTTCTTCCTGGCAGGTGAGTGATGACGTCATGAGTACTGAGTAGACTCGCTGCTGATATGCTTCTACGTTGATCAGTGCTGCCATTCCTTGTCTTCGCCGGTCTTACGATCATTAACGCGCGGAACAGTGCCAAGCGAAGCGATGAACATGTGAACCGCCATGTACTCCGTGTTAGTCGATCAGTGTATGAGCGTCTGGATCCAGAAGTCTTGCAGCTCTTCTTGAGCGACCGAGACTTTACGAGCAGTGGTACGACGTCACTGGTGCCTTTTGTCTCCTGAAGAACGTTTTTAACACTCTACTGTCCGCAGATTATGAACGCCTGATGCAATTAGAGAATTTCAACGAGAAGAAACATGATGGGGCCTCCGAGTCAGACATTCGACGTCTCCCAGTCGTTCGGATGACGTAAGTACTGCACCTCCACTACATCAGCCAAGCAGTGACTCACTATTTTGATCTGTTCAACTTACAGTGAGCAAATGCGTCGTGCATCCAAGCACCCAGCGTGCTCCATCTGCCTCGTGAACTTTGAAGTGGGAACCCACGTCCGGATGATGCCGTGCTTCCACCACTTCCACCCTGGCTGCATCGACCCTTGGCTCAAGGACAAAGCCCAGTGTCCAATCTGCAAGTGCCCTGCCATCGGCTGAGCCTCCGCCCATACAATTCATCGTCCTCTTCTTGTATACAGTAGCTACCTTGGGTCGTCTCCTTCTAAGTATTGTGTCCAATAATCACCTTATGTATCTGGCAATCTCCCGATAGCTAAACTCAAAATTCCAAAAATGTCCAACCACCCAATTCTGAAAAGACTCGAACGAAACCGGTTTCGCACCGGTTGTACTAACCGTGCTTTCTTTCTGTTTCCCAGTTGCCAAAAAGCCTGGAACGCCATGGGCCCGAGTACCGACACGCCCGTGTATCCGGGCGGCATGTTCCCCACGGAGAAGCTCGAGTCGCTCTTGCGCAACGCCAAGGTGACGCAGCAAAGCATCCAGAAGGTGTCCATGTGGATCCTCGAGCGACGTGGCCATTTGGCCGAGATCGTCGACGTGTGGCGTCGACTGGTCCTGGAAGGCGAAGCGGCGCAGCAGATCGTGTATCTCTATATTGCCAACGACACGATGCAGATCGGCGTGCGCAAGTACGGCAAGCACATCGCCGAGATGTTTGAAGGCAAGCTGCTGCAAGTGGTCGAGTATGTGATGAACGAGGGCGAAGAGAAAGTGAAGCGATGCATGATCAAGATCATTGGGATCTGGAAGGAACGCCATACAATCACGCCGGCACTGCTCGCGATGCTGGAGAATGTGTGTGCTGGAAAGCCTGCAGTGTACGTGGCGTGTGTTGGGTTGGAGGTGCATCCTTGGTTGACTTAATGTGTATGTTTGTAGGGAAACGGCACCCGAAGATGGACAGAATATCGATGAGAGAGTCTCGAAAGAGAAGGCAGCGTTCATGAGTCAGCTGTCTACGGAAGAATCTGTCGAGAAGGCGCTCGAGGACATGCCGGAGGTGATCGAGAGCTTGGAGACCTCCCTCATGTCGCAACGTCTGCAGAACCTGGTCAGCGCGACCATCAGTGCCGATTTGCTTAGTGATCGTATGTTTCAACTCGAACTCAGCTTAAATACGTTCAACCAAGCCACCGAAGCTTTCCAGAATGGGTCCGGACGTGATAACCAAGAAGGAGACGAGCCTCCAAGTGCTGGTGACGTTGTGTGGGATATGTTGGACCAGCAAGTGTTCGATCTTGACGTCGAGCACAGCCGTGAACACGTCCAGCAGTACCGTCACAACTTGGAAGAGCAGAATGCCAAGCACGATGAACTGCTGGAGCATCTCGAGTCTCTCTCTGGAATGGATACATTCTCAGAACCGTTGTTCAACACGTCGCCCTTGCTGCGAGATCAGCAAGCAGAGACGGTGGAGCGGCTCTACGAGATCTGTTTGAAAGCAGAGATCTTGCTGCAACAACGAGAAGCTGAGAGACAAGCGCCAGTGTTTAGTAGTCGCCCGTCCTATATTAACACTAGCGCGAGCCCACGTGGAGGAAACATTCCCCTTCGTCCTCACTCTGTCTCCCCACATAACGACTACCACCGCAGTGAGAACAGTAGTGACACGTACATGCAGCGTCCACCACTGCAGCGCCGTTATAGCAGTAGTAGCAATGCCCCATCAGACTCGTATAGAAACGGTGGAGACTACCACGGCGGAGGAGCGAAGCGTCCCAAGTTCAACCATTCGCACAGCCTGGACGACTCGAGGAACAATCGACGGCCATCTCGTTGGGAGCCACAAGAATCACCTCGTGTGAGAGAAGACGGATACAGATCGCAGTATGCTCCAAGTCCAAGGTACAACGAGAGTCCACGATATGGCGAAAGTCCACGATATGGCGAGAGCTCGCGATATGGCGAGAGCCCGCGATACAGTGAGAGTCCAAGATACGGTGGCGGCGGCGGTGGTGGTAGTCGACGGGACACACCTCAGTACGAAGACCAACGTCGGGCGGATCGAGGAAGATGGTAGTTGAGTACACAGAACGCAGCGAGAGCTGGTAGGATTCAATAAAACTAGGTGGAAGATAACTGTCTCACCACACACCAACTGGTTTGGCGTAAATGATAATCTCTGCCTCCTCAAAGCTCGACAATATCACCTTCCACTTCAACCAAGTCTTGCGGATACACCGCCATGGGAGCTACTACTGGAGCCTCAGCAGCTTCCACCGCGGGAGATGCTGGAACAGCGAGTGGAAGATGGGTACGAACGGCCTTTGTGGGGGTGACAGCCCTAGTGGATGGAGGAGTAGCTGGTCGCATCTCCTGGAAAATACCCGGTTCTTCGTGTACTTCGTGACGCTCATCCTTCTGCTCTGACTTTTGTTCTTCCTTTTGTTCTGCCGCTTCCTCGACCTCAACTCCAACGGACTCCTTGCCTTCGGCATCGTGAGAAGACTCAATTGATCGACTCGACTCCGCGAGAGATTCTGCCTGAGGATTGGAAGTACTCCGTTGACGTGCTAGCTCGCCGATAGCGATGAGTCGACCGACCGGTATCTCCCCATCACTTGGAGTAGAAGCACTGGTAAAGAAGCCGCGGAACGACCGAGCAAGTCGGTTCATGTGAAAGTTTGTGACTTCTCCAACCGTGGGTGACGCGAAATACGTGTGGCAGGTACCACAACGCAGACCCGCAGTTGCTGGAGGCACATAGCACACGATCATGCATCCTGGGCACTTGACGTTGATGTTCACACCGATATCTCGAGCCAAGAAATTGGTACTGTCCCGCAGATCGGTGCCAATCTTCTCGAGTCGTGATCGCAACTGGTTATCACACTGTACACACTCCATGTTGTCACCGTCATTGAGAAATCCACACCGTGAGCAAAAGATCTGTGACGGCGCTGAGCTGGTGACGCTGGTTGAGAATGGAATTGCGCATTCACTGCACTGCTTGAGGCCTTTCCGATTGAGATTTGAGCTATCGTACAACCATACTGCAGTTGAGTGTCACTCCATTTCCGCCAGATAACGATATAGGACATACCACGATCCGCATCGCCACATTCCGTTCGCTTGCACGTCGTGCGTGGGTGGCTTGATCTCAGCACTACAACAGTCGAGTCAGTCGCATCCTTTCACTTGATAGGAGTCGTCACAGCATAGCTCCAAAAACTACGTACCCACACATCTCACACACTTGCGCGCCAGGCATATTGAGAAACGTGCTGATCACATACAGTAGTGCGTCAATAACCAGCTTATACATCCTTTGCAAACCCTCTGACGCACCATGTTGTGCATGCGACGGGATGTGCTTTCGCTGCAGGAATGATCTTGGGTCCCAGCGACCTGTCAAGCACGCACAGTGTACGTCAGCATCCAAATAACCTATCAGACACCTCCTCCGTCCAATAGCTCGTACACAGACGACGTCATGTGGTGCGACGCCATGCTTCTCTGCCTTGGTCTCTGCTTGCTCTGTGTGTTCTTCCTGGTCACAGTCACCTCTCGTTCTCGATACACCGGACCAGATCGAAGTTGACTTGGTATGCTCTTTTAGAGGTAAACGACCGTCACTCCCAACTGCAACTTGCGGGAGGCGAGCATTTCCTGGAAATGACTCGATGGAGACGACGGAAGCAGACGAATATGCGCGTTTACGGAGGGAAGAAGGCATGGAAGATGCGTGGATGCGCTTCTTCGTTGAGTGCGGAAGGTTGATGTGTGTTTTGACGCGAAATGGCGTCGTCAAAGGTCGCGAATGGCTGCGAAACGTCGCGTTTCACGACTCTCACTGAGGAAACAGAGCGGATTTCAGATCAAGGACGGGAATGCCGCCGCGCAAGCCTCCTCAAGCAAGCAGTCAAAAGTCTTTGCAGCATGTGAATGGACCTACTCCGAGCGAGCGACAGCCGCTTCCACCACCAGTGCAACCAGAGCCCGGGACGGTGGCTCCATTATGGACTCCGACGGGTGTTCCAAACGAGATCTTCCCTGAATGGCCAGGAGCAGCAGCACTGGCGGCCGAAAATTGGTTCTCTGAAGACGCGCCGTTTGAAGATGCGATTTCACTGAGTGCCTTCCCGCTGCCATCATCTGGAGACACGATAACGTGGAAGCGTCCTAGGGAAATCTTCACCCCCATCGTCGAAGCATCGCCTCCAGCAGCAGCCTTGGCACCAGTCGTTCCAGATCCAAAGCACGCCAAGAAACCTCCTGCTCCTGCAGCGAAGAAGGGTGAGCCCGAGCCACCGAAGAAGCCTCCTCCAGCTTGGTATGCTCATATTGTCTACGTCGAACCGCCAGTGGTTCACCATGAACCGTCTGCTCATCTACCACCACCGAGTAGCGATCCGAGGAAAGCGGCTGGGGCGTCTGTACCACCGACACCAGCTCCCATACCACCTATCCAGCCACCTCCACGACGGATCATCCGGGATTTTCGCCGTTTGTGGAGCCCAGAGGAGTTCACCAGGCTCACACAATGGAAGAAGGAGGAAGATCGAATTGAACGCGAGAAGGAGAATCGAGAGCGAGTGTACATGGAGTTTGAGGACGCTACTGCTTTCATCATCAATGATCGTCCTCGAGGAGCATACAATGAAGACAGCGTCAGTCCAGATGATCTTGTTGATGATGGTGGTGACGATGATCTCGAACATGATGAAGCTGACGGTGATTTTGGAGCTCAAGAAAGTCTGCTTTATGGAGTTTTGCCCCCTCCGCGCATTTCCATTACTGAGAATGCCATTCAGAAGCCTGAAATTCCGCATGGAAGCGTTGTTAATGCAGACATAGCATCGTATTTTCGGGTTATCGACCAGCTCTACGAGCAGTTTTCACAAAATTCCGATTCACCGTTCCTATGGGAAGCAATTTATCCGCAGGACACGCACGGTATCCCGATATACAATGCTGGTGGGAAGTACACAGTGAAACTCTTCGTAATGGGCAAATGGCGAAGAATTGATGTGGACGATAGACTACCTGTGGATGAAGAGGGGCACATTGTGTTCGTCTCGAGCTACATGAAGAACGAGATCTGGCCATCTATCCTCGCAAAGGCACTTCTTAAGGTGTTTCATTGGCAATTCGGCAATGTTTCTACTGTCCAGCACGGTACCATGGTCTGTTCCTTCGATGCCACTCGATTTACAAATTCTGCTGTCTCAGCGCTCACGGGGTGGAAGGTCTCCCGCTGCGATGACGTCTTGATCCCTGGCTCAGACTACTTGCAGATCTTTTCACAGGTACGTCGATATATACTCAGCTTGTGTTGCCAACGGTATGGCCTTCACATGATCGTTCCTGCAGTTTGTATCACCGCAAATCCAAAACTCCCTCATCGTTGAAGAAGAAACTGACCAGTTAGATCTATCCGCTCCAGAGGAAGTCATGGATTCAGATGCAACAACTAGGGTGGGTTCAACCACTTTTGTTCCCATACACATGACGTCTTCCTTACTGATTCGGTGCTGTATAGTCACGCGTTGTTCTCAGCTGTGAAAACGAACAAGGTGCTTCTGGTCTTGCTTTTCGCGAGGCTGTGCTCCTGAATGCAATTGTCGGCGATACGGGTAGTGTGATCTTCAAAGGGACGAATCTAAATGGACCGATGAGTGTTGCCGAAGAAGATCTTACGCGGTTTCGGTTGGGCTTTCTTCTCGTGCACCCTCCTTCGGCGTTTTCAGATTTCGTTGAAGTTGCGTGGACTAAGTCTCCGGAAGGAGAACATGTTCCATTCACAAATGCCCCGAGTAGAGTTTTTGTGGTCGAACTTGCGTCTGTGCCTCGGGCTGGAGCGGAACAATCCCCTGGAGACAGTAGTTCAGAATCGGCACCAATAGCCTCGCCCGAGTTTGTGGATGTCATCGTGACCTTGACCCAAGTTACTTCGACAAGTATGCCAACCCAGCCAAACGAGGCCAGATTGATCGAGCCACCCCCACCTGCTGATCCTGGAAGCGTAATTTTGGTAGAAGACATCAGTTATCGCAATTTCCAGCAAAAGAAGCAAGACCAAGACTCTCAATTCGTCGACAGCGCGCCACTGGTATTTGAAATAAACACATTCTCCTCAACACGAATTCGGCTACCAGCAAATCAACAAAGTCGATGGGGTTTCCGAGTTTTCCCACAGCAAAGCTGCTGCTATGGATACGGCATTCAGATTGAATCGCAAGTCAAAGTGGAATCTCACTTTTCTAGCACGTATTGGCGCGATTTATGGGGCTTGCAAGTCATTGACGGAGATGGATCCTACCCGGCCATGCTTCCTTTCAGTTGGAACGTCTTGTTCAAGCAGACTATTGAGTTTTCTCCGTCGGACTCCGTCAAGGCAATCCCTGACGTGCTTGTTGATCTGCAAATTTCCGAAGCTCAGGTGATTCCATATGTGCATATCTCAATGATCAACAACCAGACGAATGAGGTAGTTCAGTTGGCTGGATTGTACTCTCAAGTGGCGCTACCTGTGGGGCCAGATTCGACGGTGCTTCCAACATACACCATCGTCGTTGAGTGCACACCCGGAGCATCGACGATCCCCGAAGGAAAGTGGCGTCTTACGCTTGGAAGCTCCATGCCATTCAAGCAAGCGTCAGTTCACCAGCCGAGAATGACGGCATTTGGTGGGACCTATGAGCCAAATAAGCCATTGATATGCTTTCGAGATGTCATGATCCAACCGAAGAAGACTGCAGCAACGAGCCTCGACGTCAAGTTTGTTGATGAAGCCAACGAGATTATGGAAGATCTCACAGTTAAGCTCCAAGTGATTGACTTGGCTTCCCAGCAGGTGCTGAGTGAAGTTCACGGTCACGGAATCGTGCGCCTATTGCAACTTCCACCTTACACAAAGGCAGCAGACGACCCGAATGAAGAGAAGTCTGGGTATATCCTACAAGGTATGATCGATAAAGGGCACTGCAATGTACCCGACGCACTTCGGTCTGTCCGACCCTTTCGTAATCGCCCTCCGCACAAGGAAAAGGATTTGACACTCACCGCAACGAGCGAAGAGCAAAGTACTGATGAGTCGACGGGTAATAACAGCTCAGTGGAACCCCAGATACGACTGAAGTGGCGGCTCACGTGCTGGAGTGTTGATGAGGTCAAGCTCGAGCTTGATCGCACTGAAGAACTCCGTTATGAAGCCATTCAAGCATCGTGGATTGAAGCCGCAAAAGGTCGAGATACTCATGCAGCTGCGTCCCGGCTGCTCTTTCTGGGGAAGACTGAAGCCGCTGAAGCCTCCATGCGAGGAGATTCCGTCAACGATGAGCTCATGGCCAAGTACAAAGCACGTCTCGAGTGGCTGAGCAGCGCATCCAACACAATGTCGGACGGGCCATATCTTGACCTGCTCCCTGAAGTCGATCCCACTCAAGACATCCTGCGACCAGAAAACTCTTTTGACAATGACGACCGCATTCTCAATGAGACGATCGAGTCGGCGGCGCACTTTCTACAGGATATACGTGAGGCGCGTGCAGGAGCGAAAGACGCACGAGCGCAGCAGCTGAAGGAGTTTGTCCAGTCTGTCAAAGATCGCCGCCAAGATGCTCACGCATATCGTCAGACGTTTAATCAAGAGCGAGACGAGGTGCTGAAGTCCAAGGCTGCGTGACCATAGTCAGACGAACAGAAAGGTATCCAATTTCCACTTTGTTTATATTCGCTTTTGGTTATCTCCCTCTTTGTCTTGCTCCGCTCACTGTCGGTTCATAGATTTTGCACCAATTCTCGCATTTCTTCCCCGCATTTTTCACCATTTTTCACGATTTCTCTGCTTGGACGCCACGCCACGCTTTGTACACACGTCGATATTTTCTCACCGATCGGTCGATTTTACCACTTTCTGAAGAACCAAGGCGACTCAGTTCTCCAATTTCCACTTGAATCCGAGCCATGCTCACGCTCCTACAGCTGCACGCCGACGCTGTGCGCAGCCAAGCCATTAAGCATCGCTGAGCTCGGGCCCGCGCCGTTCGATGGCGTCGAGGCAGCCGAGAGCAACGACACAGCATTGAGGCTGTTGAGCAGCGTTGGAGTCGTTGGCGACGTGCCCGGAGTCATCTTGGGGCGCGAGGCCTTGCCCACTGGCTTCTTCTTGCCTTTGACGTCTTTCGACGACATTGGCGTGCCTGAAGCCGCGAGCAACGATTGGTTTCGCTCAAAGTAGTGCTTGGAACACATGCCATCGATCCGACCGGTCTTGGAACATTCAGGGATCACGCACTTCTTGTCGGCGCCGTGGGTAACACAATAACCCGCTCGGCGATCCGTCTTGTTGCAGCCATCGATCATGCAGCGACGGCCACCACCGTGCGCACGACAGAGGCCGCGGCCTTGACTGCTCTTGGTGCAGTTGGGCACCGTGCAACGACTGCCACCACCGTGGAGCTTACACAAGCCACGCGACTGCGCCGAATTCTCGCAGCCATCATGTTGACAGCGCTTGCCACCGCCGTGGCTGATACAGAAGCCACCGCCCTGATCACTCAAGCCACAGCCTGGGAAGCCACAGCGTCGACCGCCACCGTGACCCTTGCAGAGACCACGCGATCGCACAGTGCGGCCACAACCAGGGATCGAGCACTCCTTGAGGGGCTTCTTACCCTTGGACTTGCTATTTCGGCCTCCACTGGACGGCGCGTCTTCACCTTGGAGCGAATCGCTACTGGACGACATGGTGGACATTGGTCGACCCATATCACTGGACGGCGTGGTCTGCCCCAAAGGCGTACCAGCCTGACCGTTGTTGGTCATCATGTTGATCTTGGCCACCGCAGCCGCGTCAATGCCTCGCGTGGTGTCGATTGGAGGTGGACGCGGTTGCGTTCGCAGCCGCGGACGCATGGACTCCAATGGCGACAAGCCCTGCGACTGCTGCTGCTGGTACATTTGCTGGTGCTGGCCGATCGTCGACATTTGGTACGACGTCTGCTGCTGCATGATCTTGATCGGATGAGCCGATGGGACACACAGTGGACAGTTGAGTGACTTGTCTCCCCACGCCTGCAGGCACGTCTGATGGAACTGATGGCCACATCCGTCGGCGATACGGTCGCACTGACCAGCGTAGCAGAAGCTACAGAGCACATCCTGTGGACTATTGAGCACACCATGCTGTTGCTGTATCCGCATGCTGTTCTCCATGCCACTTGGATCTCTTAACCGACCACCCATCGAGAGCTGCGACGAACGAAGGCCTTGCGCTTGCGCCGCCGCCTGGGCCGCGGCCATGGCAGGTGGCATGAGATCATTGCGGCCCTGGTTGCCGTAGAACGATCCATGGCTCTGCTGAGGAGCCCCGTAGCCTTGCTGGTGCATGAGCTGTGGTCCCGCGCGGTACGCCGACATGTTCTGTTGTTGTTGTTGTTGTTGTTGTTGTTGTTGTTGTTGCTGCTGCTGCTGCTGTTGCTGCTGGTACCGCATGGACAGATACGCAGACTCGCTCATCGAGTTCGAGTTGCGCTCCGAGTGGCTCGACGAGCCCCCGGAGCCGGTCGAGTACACTCCTTGCGAGTTGAGGTACATGTCGTTGAGCGGTCGGTACTTGCGGTCCGTGTCCTTGTCTTGAGGCAGATGAATCTCGGACAACTGTGGCATGCTCAGCGGCGGCTGCGGCGCCTCGTGGACCCCGAAGGGCATGGCTTCTTGCGCATGATGCAGCGAGTGGTGCGTCGCCGTCACGGGCGTGTGCAGCGACACGTGGTGCTGATGTGGTGCGGACCCATACACATACTGCCCCTGGGACGAGTAGGACGCGCCCGTGGTGGACGACGCCGTGGACGGCGTGGTCACCGGCGTGGACTGCTGGTGGTGGTTGTAGCCATTCGGCGTGGACGCCGGATTCGAGTTGGGGGTGCCATTTCCCCCGCCTCCCCCGCCACTGCCGTACTGCTGCGGCTGAAACTGATAGTCCATCATGCGATCTTTCATGAGGCCAGGCTGGTGCGCGTACGCGGCATTGATCTGCCCATACACGTACGACTGCGAGGAGTCATGGCCGGTTGTCGCCGGACTGAGGACGACAGGCGGCACGGGGACACCTCCGCCAAAGCTACAGAGAGCCACCACCGTTAGACCTGGAGTTGGTGACGCATGTACACATAGATACACAGAGATGTCGCGACGTACCGCTTGTGCGTCGAGGCGCCATTTGTTACGCCCCCGAGCTGCTGTGTACTCGGTGGGGCGTAGTGCGGCTGCTGTGGTTGTGGTTGTTGGACATGATGCAGATGTTGGGGGTGGTGGTGCTGGGGCGGGTGTTGGGCACGCGTGAGATCGCTCATTCTGACGAGGAGACTCTGCTCCCTCCCTCGTCCGCTTGCGACTGTGTGTGGGAAGCACAGAGATGATCTCGCTTGGATACGACCGAGCGCGTAATGACGGCTATGTCGGGACTCGCCGCGATTCGCTCAATCTCCTCCCCCAAAAAAACAGGACCTCCCCGCCCAGCCTGCAATGGCTTGGTGGGAGTGTTGGTTGGAGGGTCCTGCAAGTGTGTGGGTGGCGATTTGAGTTTTTGGATTGGCCGAGCCCCAGACACAAGCACACTGGGAGCCTCAACGCGCGCGCGCAAAACCGGGATGAATGGTGCGCTAGCGGCCAATTTGAACGAACCGCGTGACGAAATGGCTTGCGAGGCACCCCCACTCCACACCACTCGGCACGCACACACGGCCTAAGACAAAGACCCCCATCCCCCCGCTGCTCCCCTCCCCTCGCTTCGCTGTGCGCCAATCAACGCGCACCGTGACCGGTCCTGCCCTGTCTCCACGCCCCCTTTCCCTCTTGTTCCCCTGCTCCGCTCCACGATCCCCTCCTCCCTACCAACGTGTGCGGTCAGTAATTGACACGCGAGCAAATTGACAAAACGAGGTGTGTTGCAATCTTCCATGGAAATAGCCACGAGCCAACGATCTTCCGACGGCGAACCGCCATCTTAGTCGACTGTACCGTCTTTTGATGGAATAAGATCCCTCTTCACCGTGTCTCCGCATTCACGCTGTTCAAAGGTTTAAACCAGATTTTTTTTACCGCCAGCCATTTGCAGACACTTGGGCCAGACGAGCTTGCTTCCCCCGCGAATATGACTAGGACGCGCGGCACTCCCACATGAACCGAGGACACTTCCGCGAGCTCCGTCTGAAGGCTGGCGCCAGTCTAGTCTGCGCGAGAGGCACGGGCTGAAAATTTTGCCAAAACAGTTTGATTCTTTCTTTTCGATCTTGCGGACTGGTTTCGAAGTTGCAGTGTTCGACGAAGGCGCGACGGCATCGTGGCGATCCGAAACGCACCCCCTGGAAGAACGGCAAAGCGTGCGGCTGGCAACCACAGCAAGGGCAGTCGCCGGTGGTCAATGAAGCCATCTTGACGTCATCTGGAGACACCGTTGCATCAGCTCTCTTCATGCATATGGTCGTCGCAAACGGCCCTTTCCCACAGTAAATGAAGCCATATTCGACAAGTGGCTACACCACACAGCTGGCCCTTCCGTACGTACCTAATACGACGCCTACAGTACGTACACCCCCAGGTAGATTATATTGTGTGGTCGAAACTCTACATAATGGATACGCACATTTGAAGTCCACAGTACCACTTTCGTATCTTTTTCGACCAGTACGGTAAATTTTTGAATCGAACCTAATTGAACACGCACAGTAGACTTCAATACCGGTACCGCACCCAGTCGGACCACCACCGACACAGAAACCGCTCCGTGTCTGCGTTTCTTTATTTTCGCAGAGACCAACACGCTGATCACAGTCTAAAAATTGTCGCGACCGGGGACTGGCCAGCTCCCGAGTGAGTCCACAAGAGACTAGACACGGATTCGCAAGCCTGGCGCCACGTGCCTGCGCTCAGCCACCAACCACCGGTGGCGCCTGTGGGCATGTCACATTCCGAGCCAAGCGAACATTCGGTTGGTGGCTGAGAAAGTGATTGAGCAAACGACGAGACCACGCTCCTCTCCTCGTCACACATTTCCATCCCTAGCCCGTTCCGAATCTGTGCACCAATCCGCGCACGCAAAAGGGCCGTATGCGCAGTTTCTCGCCATCTGATTGGTACAAATACCCACCGAATTCCAGGTTTTTCCGTCCTGGATACAAGGTTTTATTTGTGGTATCAGTTCCCTGGGTGGGGTGCGCACGTGCACAAGAGAATGGAACATGCGACTGTCCGAGCTCGCTGGATTCCACTGCTGCTGCTTCAGTCCTGAGGGCCATTCGCCAATCTCAAGAGTCTTCAGCATGCCTTCGCTCGCCTCAATCGTCAGCTCCAAGTCCAAGAGCTCCGGCACGCTCGCCGTAGTGCCGCTGGTCATCGCGTCTGCCGCCATCGCTGGGTACGCGCGCTCGACGGCCTCGCACCACCACATGGAAGCCGCCAAGGACAAGGAAGAGCAGCACAAGCACGACGAAGAAGTGTTCCACCAACACATTGCCTACCCATGGAAGGGCACGCGATAAACGACGCGTGAAACGATCAAGTCCACGATGATGACCGGTGCGATCCCGAGCATGCGCTCACTCGTGGATGATATACCAACGGACGGACATGGTGGCATGCAATGCGGCCGCCATGCGTAGTAGTTTATTATTTATCTATCCAACCCCATTCCATCTCCACCAACTGGTCTTGCACATGCGTTTGTTTGATGTGGATCCTGGCTGGCGGTCTACTACTTCGCGCCGAATCTGAATCTTTCGCTGCGTGTCTGTCTGTCTGTCTGTCTGTCTCTGCTGCGCTTCCATTTCTCGAACGAATTGACGAGGATACTACTCCGTGTTGCTGATTAGTAACCTCCCGTGTCCTTTTTGTCACCAATGATGATGGTCGCACGCCTTACAACTCGTCTTCATGGAAGAAATCAACGGCTAGATCATCTTCTGGAGCTTACGTCTCAGCAGCGCACTGCTCTCACGTCGTGCACTCCATGGCATCATTCACTATCCAGCTAGCCCGTCGCTCGTAACCTCCGCGCCGCTTGGTTGATCGCACCTCTTCGCGAGCAAGACACCATGTTGGCGCCACGCAAGACTCTGCACTCGACGCCGCTGCGAGTGTTCCGCAAGGCGCTGGAGATCGTCCATGTGCAACCAAAGGACGTGCTCTACGACGTTGGATGTGGAGACGGACGCTGTGTCATCGAGGCTGCCGTTCGCTATGGGATCCGAGCAGTGGGCATCGAGATTGACAAAGATCGCGTGACTCAGGCGCGACTTGCTGCGCAAGAAGCCGGCGTGGAGCATCTCGTCACGATACACCACGGGAATGCATTGGACTACAGCATGGACGAAGCATCAGTTGTCTTCCTCTTTCTCATTGAGCGTGGTCTCAGGTACGTTGCCACCAAAGATGATTTGCATGGTCGTGTGCTGATGGACTTGTGCAGACTTATTCAGCCAAAGCTCGAGAGTCGAACACAACCGTGCCGAGTGGTAACCTATTTGTACAAGTTCCCTGAGGCTCCATATCGAAAAAGACAGTTGATCCCAGCGAAAGATACGACAGACGACGTCGCCTTCCCCATTTTCCTGTACCAGTTTCCATCCAGAGATCGACTGACCGACGAGGAGACGCAAAATAGCGAAGTAGACTCGCCGAGGAGTGATCGAACTGCATAAACACTCACTGCTGGATACGAGGAAGCAGCTTGGAGTTGGATTTCATTTTTGGAGGCGAGGTCATTGCGTTCGGTAGTGAAGTAAATCCACCATAAGCGGCCGCTGTCGCAGTACTACTAGCCGATGGTCTCTTGGGCTTTGTACTCGTCTTCTTCTTGCTGCTCGAGTTAATTGACGGACTCGAATGCGTTTTCTGCTTACGCGTTGAGCTCTCCAGTATTTCAGTGAGGTAGCGATCCGAGTTGCTTCTCGAGCTTAACGATGCCATATACGATAGGCCGCCTCCACGCTTGTCTGAGCCCATTCTTTCATTGTCCATACTGTCGCACGTCGGCGAGTTCTCGCTAGTGTCGGCTTCCGGATTCCTACGGAGTCAATAAATGTTATCATAATCAAATGAACACACCACGTAGCATGGAGGTACGTACTGTGGGAGTTTCTCCAAGGCCAATAGCGGGATGTCGTCGTTATTGTCGACATGGGTGACTCTACTCTGAGTTGAACGGGATGCTTTGGTTAAGCTCTTTGTACTCGCGACGTCGAGACCGATTTGAGCTTTGATGAAAGTCATGGGGAGGTTTGCGAGCTCAGCATTTGTCATGGGTTCGTTAGCATAAAATTTCTTGAGTTCTGGTGGCGTCTTCGACTTGGTTATCTTGGAATCCGTCCCTTGCTGGTTCATACTAGCCTTGTGTAGGACTTGATCGACTTCTTTCGCGGCAAACCCAGTTGTAATTCGGCTTGTGTCGTCATCTGCCGGTGCAAAGAGACTGCCAATTGTGTTCCCAGTCGAACTCGTGTTTGGTGCAGATTGCGACGCACCTGCTCGCTGTCGGAGTAAACGCTGCAGCTCCATCTTCTGCACCTCGGTTTCTCGACGCCGCTCACGCTCAAGGTTGATTTCTCGCTGCAATGCGTTCACAGCCATCTCTTTCTGTTGATCCGCACTCTGCAATCGAGCGCTCAGCTCAGCTATCGTCTCATTAGACGCTGCCTGACCTGACTCAAGTCGCTGATTGAGAGACAGGATTTCCGCACTTGCCTTCATTAACTCGGTTTTTGTGCGTTCCAGGTTCTGCTTCAAGACTCGTGCTTCGCTCTGAAGGTGCTGTTGTTGTCCATTACACTGCGATCGAATCAGTTCGTACTCTTCTTTGATACCGATATACATCGACTCGAGCTCCCGCTTTTCCTTAACAGCACGAGCAAGCTCCTCCCGGGACCGCTCTTCGACATCATGGAACTCACGCGTCTTCATATCGAGTGCCTGCTTTAATTCGGAGCACTTGGTTTGAAGATTGTCCTTCATATTTGTCAGTGGGCTGATCTTTCGTTCGTACTCTGCCACTTTAAGTCCCTTCGTCTCCAGATCCTTGCTCAGCTTGTCGACTTCATGTCGTTTCGTCTCCAGGGCGGACGAAAGTCGGGAGATTTTCATATTCAACTCGGTTTCCTTCTCCGTAAAGTGATCCTTCTCCTGACGGTAAGCACTGTTTAGTGCTTTGAGATCTGCGTCTTTTACTCGACAATCGTCTTCAAGTGAACGCACTTGCGTCTTGAGCACGTCGTTCTCTTTCTGTGACCGATTCTTCTCATACGTTAGCGTTTCTTGGGCATGCTGCAACTCGGCCATGAGATCGTTGATGGTAGCGTTTGCAGCATTCTGCACTGACGTCATCTTGGTCTGCATTTCTTCGAGCAGTGCACCCGATTCTCCAGATTCGCCACGGAGATCTTCGATCTCTTTTCGCAGTCGATCGACCTCGTCTTGGTAATTCTTCTCTTGAATGCGTGAATCTCTTCGAAGGACCTCAAACTGGCGAAGCAAGTCTTGGCCTTCATTTGTCACGCGAATCACGTCTTGCTGAAGCATAGACTTCGCTCGAGTTGCTCGCTCCAGATCACTATTCAGACGAAGAACTTCGTTTTTCAAGCTTGTAGCTTGTTCTTCCATCTCACTGTGACTCTGCAGGAAATGACGCTTTTCTTCTTTGTGAGTGTATAGCTCTTGCATGACCTGGTCTTGCTGAGATTTTATAGTTGCATACGCCATCTCGAGTCGTTTCTTTTCTTGGCCAAGAGCACTTAATTGCTGCTGGCATCTTTCGATTTCAGCACGAGTGGATTGATCATCCACAGCCTTGGATTGTTCCAACATCTCGTTTCGAGATTGCAGCTGAGTTAGCATATCCATCATTTCATCCATTCGACGCGTTTTGTCCTCAAGTATCAGTTGGGTTTCCCGGTCTCTATCGTTCCAACGCGCTTGATCCGTCGCATACTGCCGACCAAGTGCGTCACAGTCAGCCCGAGTCCTGGTCAACTGCTCCATGCACGTCGAACCTTCTACCTTGAGGCGCTCATTCATAGCGAGCAGATCATGTATCTGTTCTTGCATTTCACGTGATTTACGATTCAGCTCCTCCATTGTGCCCTGATAGTTGGCCTCCAAGTCTTCGTGGGTTTCTTTCAAATCAGCAAATTCGACTTGCAACTCTTTCCAGGATGCTTTGACTTGGTCCAACTCGACTTGCTTTTCATTCTTGGACTGGTAAAGTGCTTCCATTGATGCATTTATCCCTTCTGCTTCTTGGAGAAGTTCTTTTTTCTCGCTTTCAAGCTGATGAATTCGATTCTTCAGGGAATCTAAGCTCTTCTGAAGTTGAAGTACTTGCATGGCGCTGTTTGTACGAGCTTCGTCTAACTCACGAGACAGTTGCTGAACTTGCGATGTCAATTTGGCTTCGTTCCCTCCTAGCTGACGCGTTAGATCTTGGACCTCTTGAGCCAAGTCTTTTGCGTCAGCCTGAGTTGTCTCTAGCTCTGACTCGAGCGTTTGCTGTCTGGTCAAGAGTTCTTGCTCGCGTTGTCGGAATCTATCCCTCTCGAGATCGCGATCTTGCTGAATACGTAGCATCGACAGCTTCATTTGTTCCATCACGCTCGTACCCTGTCTTGACTCTTCGAGTGCCTTTGCGATTGTCTCGAGGTAGTCGTGGACTGATCCATCCGCCGAAGCGATGCTTGGTAAAAGCTGATAGCATTGCTGAATGCTATTAACAAGCTGCTCGTATTCCTGACACACAACATTATATCGCTCCGTTGTGGTGCGTAGATCCGTCAATGTGTGGTGCAGTTGCTCGTTCATCTCTTCTAGGGTTGACGCTTTTTCCGTTCCATGCTGTTGAAGTCGTTGGTTTTCTTCGTCAACCTGGTATATCTTGGCCTGAAGCCGTTCGAGCTCACTCCGAGTTTGATTGTACTTCGCCTCCAGCTGAGTGAAGTTGCTTTGATAGCTAAGTGCTTCAGACTTCCATTGCTCTCGTTCCGATTCTACTTGATGCAGAGCTGTGACTTGCTGGTGATGCAAAGCCTCAGTGTTTCCATTGATTCGTTGCAATTCTTCGATCATTAGCGCATTGATTTGCTCCTTCTGCTTTTGTTCGTCTTGAAGCTTGCTCTCGAGTGTCTGCACCTGAGACTGGAGCATTGATTGCGCTGCGAGCAGCTCTGCTTTTTCGTTCTGAAGACTGTGAAATCGTTCCGTCCAAGTTGTTCGTGACTGCTCAAGCTCTTTGGACACCTCGCTCAGTTGAAGCTGAGCCTGTTCCTCGTGAGCTTTGGTTTGATCTAGCGTCTGAGTCACATTACACAGATGCGATCCTAGATCCTGCTTTTCGGTCTCAAGTGATCGGATGCGCTCGACAGCTGACTCAAGATTGTGTTGTAGCTCTCTTCTCTGTTCTTCGACACTTCCAAACACCAACTTTTGACCGGCCTCCATGCTGCGGAGGGATTCTTCGAGCTTCTCACATCTTGAAGACGCCTCCTGATACTGTTGTTGCGCCACGAGAAGCTGCTCTGACAAATGGCGGAGACTCTCTTCGTATCCTGTTTTCATGTGATCAGCTTCGGTTTGACGGCGCAAAATCTCTTCGTTCATGATCTTAAGCTCCTCCACATGTCTCGCTTCGGACTCTTTCAAACCATGGACAGCAAGTTCGACATCTTCGGTGACTTGAGCAAGCTGCTGAGATGTCGATTGTTCTCTTTCTTGGGACTCTTTCAGTTGGGATGTCAAAAGCGAGAGTTGTTTCTTCAACTCAGCCATTTCGTGGAGCTTCTCTTTCCATGCTTGAGCTGTTCCTTCCGATTCCTGCTTTATCTGATGCAAGAAGGAGCCGATCTGGGTGATCATCTGATCTTTCTTTTCGATGCGATCTACGAAATCTGCTTCATGGGGAATGCCTGCTGAATGATGCTCGTGCTTTGTAAGGGGTGGTCCAGAATCGTCGATTCCGGACACAATCGAGCCTGTGCTCGCTCGATGGACAAGAGGGGCCATACCCATGTACGTTGGATATGCAGCTGGGGCCGACGAGATTGCAGGACCTCCGAAGGCGTAGGCTGTCGCTGCGACTGCAGCTTGTTGCTGGAGGTGATTCTGATGCTGGAGTTGTTGCAGTTGAAAGAGGAGTTCTGGTGTCGGCTGGGCCATCGCGACGCTGGGCGGAACACGCGGATCATTGGCATACGCGTATCCCTCGGGCTGCATAACACCGTGATGTTGCTCTGAAAACGATCGTGACGCTTTCTCCATGACATTCCGTCGACTCTTCTTCCCTGACGGCGACATTCGCGAGCTTGGCGAGGGTCCTGCCAGCGGCGAGACCACATTCGACCGCGAGCCGGCATGGTTCGACGCCACCAGCGACCGCGAGCTCGCTGTGGGCTTCATCCAAGCTACAGTCAAGCCAATCGACCCAAACAACCACAGGAGAAGCCCTCACGTGAAGTGAACTTGTTCAAAATAGTCCTCACCAACGCCCATATTTATAGCCGACACGCGCACAAAGTGAAACACAACCAGCGCATAGGCATTTGCTTATGCCAGGTGCTTCCCCATGCACGCGGAAACGCTCCTTCGCTTGCATATTCAAGCAGAAATCACCGCTTCACGCCGTCATTTCCGCATGTTTCCCTTTGGTTCTCCGCCGTGATTGCGCTTGTGAGTGATGGTCACTTCAACCACATATACTGAAATAGTATCATCTACATGCCTCTATTATTCGATAGTTAATTCAGCTTCCCCTCTGAAATTGCATACGTAGCTCCTATTTTCGCGTCGTGGGCTCAAATGCGTCTCTCACAACGCCAGAGGACGCGAAGAAGATGACGATGAGCTCGCCTGTCAAGCCGAGGGAGTGGGAGAAGTCGCTGACGGTCAAGTGCCGACTCTGCGGCGGCGCCAAGTGCAAGCGATGCAGCGAAAGCGCCGCGCTGGCCAAGACCGACTCGCCCATAGTCGGTCTCCATGCCGATTGGGTAACAGACCGCGTTCTCGGCATGATGCGGCCGTCGTCGCGGCTAATCAAGGAGCATAACATCGTCCAGCAGTTCCACAAGTGCGTTTTAGATTGGTCAGTGGCCACTGGGGGTGTGAGATTGACGGGCTTTTGTGGGTAGATTGCGGATCGCGGCCGTGTTCAACCTCACACTACCAGGCGAGCACCCGTACTGCGGCGACGGCCTCGTCGGCAGCGGTTTCCCGTACGATCCGGAAAAAGATTTCATGGCTGAACAGAGTACGTCAGCGTCAATTGGCATGGAGCGTCTCCTTGGATTGATTATGCAATGTAATGTCCTTTGGTGTGGTGCCGCAGTCCACTTCTACAACTTTGGCTGGGAAGACATGACGACGCCGACGCTGTCGTACATGCTGGATATTGCAAAGGTCATGACGTCGGTGCTCCAGGATGGCAATAATCGGGTATGTGTAGCCAGTTTCACTGGGTATCCAATGACTCACAAACGCTGTTCCAGATTGCCGTGCACTGCCACGCTGGCTACGGTCGTACCGGCCTGGCAATCGCCTGTTGTTTGATCTTCATGCACAGCATTCCACCCGACCGTGCGATTACAATTGTGCGACGGGATCGGCCAGGATCGATTCAAACTTCTGCGCAAGCCAAGTTCGTTCGCAGCTTCCATGAATACATCAATGAGTCCAAGATGGTGTTCGCACTGCCATTCATTCACGATCGTTTCAGCATCGCCGATGTGGTTGAGCAGCAGAATCGGATGGTGCACGGTGTGGACGGCGTCGGCGCTCACGTGGCGTTACCACGCATCATTGATTTCTTGTGTCGTGAGGTCGAAAAGGGAGCGGAAGTGAGCCCAGCTCCAGTGATCCATGGTTTTATTGGCCATGTACCCTGGCGGATCCAGGACAAGCGCGGGTCTATTCCCGACGTCAGCGAGTTGCAATCGCACCATATGAGTGCTGTCTACGGTAACAAGTCACCAGATGACCAGAAGAATGCATCTAGTCTCCCAGCTAACTCGACCACTCCACCACCTGTGCCTTCAAGTCTCTCTGGAATCGAGTATTACGTATCTCAAGAAGATCTGTTCCCTGTCAAGGTGGAGTTCAATGTCGGCGAGTGGAATTGGTCAGAAGCCATGAACCAGTGCCACCTAGCGTCCTATTATCCAGCTTTGCTGCTAGACTGGCTCGAGCATTTGGCGGAACCGATGCTTTCACCGGACGTAGTGCCTACTGTTAGCGCAGCAGAGGGCGATGCCAAGTGGAAAGCTCTCAATCAGCAACCGTCACACGTGGTCAAGTCTCTGCATCGATTGCTTGCGTGCTTAAAGATACTGATCAGGAGAGCAGAGACGATCTCAGTCGCTGGCGGATCTTCATTGGTCGACGCATTAGCGGTTCGAGCCGCGATGGCCATGTTCCACTTCACTAGTTCAACTCCAGTTGCTTCCTTGTACAAACACTCAGAGTTTGTTCTGGAAATGTGTCGAGAATGGCAACCAACCAAACGACTGGAGCTAAACCTCGAGACACTTCAAAAGCTTGGTGGTAAGGGAAGTACTGTGCGCAGGCTGTCGTTCACGAAACCAGTGCACGAGCTTGTTCCACAAATCTCTCCAACCTCGCCACAGCGTACCATTGAGCCTCTCGCGTTAGAAACGCTCATCTATCCACGAGTGATGACCACAGGGGATCTACCGTCTCCTAGAGTCAAGGAGTTGTCTTCTCCAAAGCCAACCGAGGCATCTCCACACCGCCCTGACCAAACACATACGCATGCGAGACACGGTGAACTTCCAGCTATGCACAAAGAACGAGAACTCAAAGAAGGCGAATCGAGCCCAGTAAGAACGGATCCTCTCATTCCTCGACTGACAATCATTGACAACCACCACCCAATCGATCGCGATGGGCTGATGATGCCTACGCCTTCCGACCACACTCACTCAAATGCCCTTCCTCGTGCAGGGAGTCCATTGGTTAGTCATTCTCCCACACTCCCTAGCGTACGAGGCAACGATCGATACAAAAGTGCAAAAAACTGAGTCTCGTTGACACAGAACAAAGCTGATTCTTTGCTACCTCTCCCGTGTTTAGGCGTAAACAGCCTTCTTCATCGTCAACACCCTCACAGGTGCCCCCACGGACACATGTCCGAGCTCTTCAGCAACGAGGTTCGAGCCAAAGTAGTACGTTTGGCGAGTGCCATCTCGAAAGCCAAGAGTTTCGCCGTTACGGTAAGACACCATGCTCTTGCGTGGTTCCGATGACGTCTGACCAGTATGAGGGTCAACACAAGGAACAGCACAACGATCGCAAGGCTTGACATTGCGGAAGCGCAAGCCACCAATAGTGAGGCAGTTCCACGCTTCGTCGGCGAAAGGCGGCGCACCGGTGACCACAAGACTATCACGTATTCATCGTCAGTCACGGAACTAAGCACAAGATACGACGCACAGCTTACTTGGCACGGAAGCGCTCGATCTCAATCTTGTCTTTGAGATGCTCGTTCACACTATCAACTGACGCGTGCACCACCAACAAGTACGGATACGCGTCCGCAAAAGCTTAAAAATGTTTGGTGTCAGTGCTACAGAGCGATACAGCGGAATGTTCGAGAGCCAATCCGCACCTGTTTCGTGGTCGGGGGCGTACTTTGGGTTGGTAGGGCGGCGGAACGATTCTTTGACTCGGACAAAGCGGAACTCTTGGTCGCCTCGGACATCATCGAGGAACTTGTTGATCCAATTAGCAGCCGCGTCACCCTGATCAATGGCGATCAGATCGGACTTCCACACAGTGACCGTCTTCTCTGGGCCTTTTCCTTCGTGGAGGATCGGCACGCGCAGATCTGGCATGCCCTTGGCGGTCAACGTGATCACCTATCACAACCCATATCACTTTGGTGGCTTTTGCGATAACATGACAGCTTTGATTCCGTACCGTTGGGTTCTCGTGGTCGTCCAGCACAGGCGCAATGAGCGCCATCTTGGGGTAGCGACGCATAGAGATGAACTTGCCCTTGGTGTCGCAGAACATCCACGTGCGATCATTACGGAATCCCTTGGCTAGTAGTGATCGAACGCCTTCTTAGTCACAGTCCAACCCTGGCAAAACAGTCAATCAACCTATACCAGTGGCATGGGCGTGCTTCACACGGATACCACGACACGACTTGATCGGATAGATGTAGATGTCGCGGATCTTCATCTGCTTGATGGCATCAGCCTTGAGCTTGAGGACCGACGTGCGTCCACCGTCCGTCACTTCGACCGAGTACGTTTTCGAGTCGAGATCGTACTTGAGGATCTTCCCCGGCCCCATACTCACCGTGTTGACTTCACTTCCGACCGCAAAGAGCTGCGCACTGGCCTCAGCTGCCGCTTCTTCCTCCACATCGCGTTGCAAGACCGACTTGACGTCGCTCTTGGTGGTCTTGGTCGTGGAAATGGCGCGCGTCAAGCGCGCACGCCGCACAACCGCGTGCAGAGCCACGGCCAGAGCCAGCGTCACGCCACAGAGAGCGACTTGCTGGGTCTTCATGCTACTAAGCGTCAGCACACGAGTGGAATCAAAGTCACTACGTCATCAAGTCGACACAAGCATGTACCTGAGCTCTCCTCTGGACGAATGCTAGATGAACCCAGAGATGAGTCCAGATGGAGAAAGTGATGATCAGATACATGCAACATAGGTTCTTTATGTTGCTTCAAACTGAAAAATTACGAATACACGCACGATTGTCAAGCGAAATTACAACTATCCTCCTTGCGGTGATGACTATGAAGTGTGCTCTCGCTCTTTCTCGTCTCACTGTTTCTCTGTCTTGTCAGCCATCTTGGCGTCAGAGATCGCACAACGCTCTTCGATTGTCTTAGCCATCCATTCGGCTCTCTCTGTGCCCATATTCGTAAATCCTTCAATGATACCTGCACGGTCACCTGGTGTGGCTTCCTGACTCATCTTCCATTTCCCGCCGAGGTTGGTGATCTCGATCTCGACGCCAATGATCGCCTTGGTGATCATTTCGATGTACTTTGCTGGTGCATCGTCCACCTTCCATGGGTTGTCAAAGCCCATGATCTCTGTCTCACCCACGTGGGTCAGATCCCGGATCTGTTGTGCCAAGTACTCGCATGAGGACTCGGACTTCATGTCGTAATACACCGTCATCTTGCCATAAGCCTGCACCGCCGCATAATTCCATGTCGGCACAACCTTACCAGTCACCGCCTTGGTTTCCGCGTGGAACGTTGCCGAGACATAGTGGTTCACGGGCGAGTTGAAGAGCACGAGGACCTCTTTCTCCAGCGTCACTGGCAGACCAGTTGGAGTGCTCTCTGCCGCAGCCTTCGCTTTCGCATATTCTGCGAGCGCCTTAGCCTGAGGGTTAGCACGCGCCATGTGCCCTCGCAGTCGCCCCAATTCGGTATCACTGGTTTCGTCGGCGATGTCCAGAACCCATGGGATATGGCTGCACTGCAGGAATGGATGCAGGTCCGAGTCTAGTGCGGTAATGAGGATACCCAGCGGATTCGCCTTGATGAAGGCGCGCAGAGCGGGAATAGACTTCTCGGCATGGTCGGCCCGCAGATACATGACGCTCAAATTAGTTGTTGAGGCGCTGCGGAGGAAGTGATCAAGTGAGACTCAAGTCGTAATCGCACCACGACACTCATCATTGCAATTGCCACTTGGAGGAATTGCAAATCCAACACTCTGTCTATCTGAAATTCGAAATATGCACATGATTAGACGGGATCTGGCCAAGTCTAATCATCTGACCACAACAAAAAGCTATGAATGTTACGTTGTAATTACGCATTTAGTCGACCTGTTCAAGCATAGATGGCCTTCTTCATGGTGAGCACCTTCGCAGGGGCGCCTGTGGCAATACGCCCCGGCTACTCCACAATCAAATGCGACCCGAAGAAGTACATGTGACGAGTGCCTCTCTGGAAGCCCAGAACTTCGCCGTTTCGAAATGGCAACATTGCCTTGCGTGGCTCTGAGGTAGCAGTGCCGGTTGCAGGGTCCACGCATGGGAGAGAGCAGCGATCACACGCCTTGACATTGCGGAAACGCAAACCATTGATAGTGAAGCAATTCCATGGCTCATCGGCGAACACAGGGCCTCCTGTGAGAATAATGCTTGAGAAGTAAAAACAAAGTAATGAGCGAGGGTCGAAAACATCAATGGGTTACTATAGATCACGTACTTGGGACGGAAGCGATCCATCTTGATCTGAGTATCATCGAGCGCCTTGTTAATCACATCCACTGATGAATCCATCGCCAGTAGATACGGGAACTTGTCGGCAAACACTGAGAAATATGCGGTGAGCTGGGTGAAGGCCGGTTAAAGAACAATATTTTGCACATACCAGTCTCGTGGTCGGGTGCGTACTTGAGATCGACTGGGCGGCGGAAGGGGTCTTTGATGCGCACAAAACGAAACTCTTTGCCTTGGCTGTCTTTCTCCAAGAACTTCGTGATCCATTCCGACGCAGTGTCACCTTGATCCACGGCCACAAGATTCGACTGCCACACCGTGACGTCTGCCCCGCGACCTTTTCCTTCCCGGAGAATCGGGACTCGAAGTTCTGGCATCCCCTTGGCTGTTAACGTTAGAACCTGTATACAGCAAGCACCATCATAAGACTGGACAGGCTTATGATGATGGATATTTGCTCACCGCCGGGTTCTCGTTGTCATCCAAGATGGGAGCAATGAGTGCCATCGTTGGGTAGCGACGCTGAGTGATGAATTTGCCATTTGTGTCACAGAACATCCATACACGATCGTTACGTAGGCCCTTGGCTGTAGTGCCAGTCAATGTCAGACCCATAGTGCCACAATCCTTGCCATTTATACGCACCAGTGGCCACGATATGGTCTACGCGAATGCCTCGACACGATTTGATAGGGTAGATATAGATCTCACTGACAGTCACATGGACAAGTTCATCTGCCTTAAGAATCTTCGCGGTCTTCTCGTCGTTGATCGACACTTGCACCTGATACTCATCAGATGCTACATCGTAGTTGAGAATGGTCCCTGGTCCGAAGTTGTGCGTGTTCACAGCACTCTCAATAGGAAAGAGTTGCTGGCTTGCCAGAGCGGTGGCTTCGTTCTCAGGATCCTTTTGGATCACAGACTTGACTGGCGAAGAAGAAGGGTTTAGGGTTTAGTTCCCACTCGCGTGACAACCACAAACCGACGCTTACCACGTCTGGGCTGATTTCCGTGATCGGAACCAATGCTGGAACTTCTCCACACCTTACAATATTCAAGGATCGCATCCATATCCATCGATAAGAAGAATTGACTTTCCCCCACCAGACTCCAATAATGTGAGAATTCTCTTGATCTCGATGCGCAACGATCCCAGGTCAATATAGGCAGTCGAATTCTTGTTGTTCTTGAAAAGAACGAGGTAGAAAGCGCCTCGATCGCTTCTATATCGCATCCACAGCACATTCCACTTCGATGTATCGATGAGACCAGCTGCAAATGCATACGATGCCACCGATTTGCCACAGCCCGGCGACCCGTAGATAACAGACAGAGCTTCTGAGTCGATCGAGCACCGTTGAATCTCTCTCCCATAGCTCCTCGACGCTTTCTCGACGGAACAGCACCAGACTGTCGCGTCCAGATGAGGTTTGGAGTCCGGACCCTGCAACAAATTCGCTCGAAAGACGAACCAACTTGCCCGAGAACTCGAGACTCGGCACTTTGCAAGGGTCACTCCAATCTATGGGCCGATGTTCAACGGCGAGGCGCTTGAAAGGTCGATTGACGAGAAGTTCGCCTGGTGTCTCGTTCTCGCGGTGGCAACACCAACACGTGGATTGCATCCCCTGAGAGCACCTCTGGTAGAGCGGTGTCCACCGTGCCCCATTCTTGCAGTTCGTTTCCTTTAACTATCACATCGATCGCATCATTTGTCGTTCCATTCTTCAGGTTTTCTGCTACAGCTGATGCCTTCAACCAGCCTTGCGCTGGTTTCGTGGAGAAGAGCTGGATGTCCACTTCTGGCGCGATGCCGCACTTCTGTTTGATCTTGTCCACCAAGTGTGCCACCTTCTTGGTCTTGGCGATATCTACCACAAATGGCCTACGAGGCCACCCCACGACTCCGCATATGAGCTCCACCTCTGTCGAACTCGTCTCCTCTGCTGTCTTGGCTTCCATCTTGATGCTCACTGACTGAGAAAACGGAACTGGGGACTTGGGATGTTCCAGTTGTCCATTACCTTCAAGGCCATCGACATGTACCGCACATCTCCACAATACAAGCCCCTTTCGACCACACTCTTACGATTCTAGCAGCTCACAATCCGGAAATTACACATAGCGACACCACGTCCATCCACCGAGGAAACCCAAGAGCTACTTCTGACCGATGATGACGGACGACCTTGAGTTCCTCGTGCATTTCAACCGCGCGCTGTGTCTGTCGCTGCCAGCGAGCGAGGCCTCGGTGGAGGGCATCAAGGCGCATCTGCAGCAGCGCGAGGGTGTGCCGGCGGAGCGTCTGGAGCTGCTGGTGGACGGCCGTCGTCTCGCGGACGATGCCGACGTGCCATGCATGCCCACGATGCTGCGCGTGCGCATGACGGACGGTCTGCTGGGTGGCAAGGGCGGCTTCGGTGCCATGCTGCGAAGCATGGGCAAGGGATCGTCGGGGAAGGCGACGACGAACTTTGGTGCGTGTCGCGATTTGAATGGACGACGTCTGCGGCATGTGAACCAGGAGATCGCCATGCAAAAGTGGCGGGAAGAGAGCGAGCTACGTGAGCAGCGCAAGAAAGCGGGCATCACGGAGCGAGAGATCATGGACGAAGACACGCCGAGTGGCATTGCCGGGTGGTATCTCGCGACGCCGTCGTGGGCGGAAGGCGTCAAGGTGTCGTACATGAAGCGTCGTCGGAACACGGTGCTGTGTAAGAACTGGGTGGACGCGCGTTCGAATGGACGCACGGCGCCACCAGATGCGCCGCGATGGTGGGGTTGTCCTCGTGGTCGGGATTGTGACTTTGCCCACGGGGAAGAAGAGCTGCGGGGCGCTGGGTTGACCGACCTTAAGAAGCAGAAGAAGGACGAACAGTATCAGAAGCAGCAGCAAAAGTTCGACAGCTATGTCAACTATGAGAAAGAGATCCCTGATGACATCCACGACGCTGTTCGACAGGGGATGCGCAAGCGCAACGCCAAGAACAAGGCGGTGGGAGCGTCCGCCATTGACGAGGAGCTCGTGCTGCCTCCGGACGCCCTGCGTCCACACGTCCGTTCCTCGGTGGAGATCCCCGACGGTTGGCTCAAGCCAGTCCAGGACAGTTTGTCGACGACGTTCAAATTTGGTCTGTGTGAGCTTCGTGGCAGTGGGAACTTTGGCACGGCGACCATGGACGAGTGTCGTCTCACCAGTGGCAAGTGGTACTATGAAGTCAAGTTGATCACCGACGGTGTGATCCAACTCGGCTGGGCTGACCACACGTTCGTGGCCAACTCCGAGACAGGTGATGGTGTCGGTGATCACGCTCGGTCGTGGGCGTATGACGGCTGTCGACAACTCAAATGGAACGCTGGGAAGGAGGAAGAGTATGGTGTTGCGTGGGAAAGTGGCGACATCATCGGCTGTTTACTGGACGTGGACGCTGGGAGCGTCCAGTTTTCGCGTAATGGTGAGCTCATGGCGACTGCCTTCAGTGGAATGAAGTTACTGGACGGCGCGGCGAAGGGATTCTTCCCTGTGATCAGTATGGAGAAGGCAGAAATCGTCTTGGTCAACGTTGGTGCCCAGCCACTTCTCCACCCCGTGGATGGATATCGACCGATTGTCGAGGCGCTGGACCCACCAGCGCCAACTCCTGCCAGCGAGGTCCTGGCTGAAATGAAGCCATTAGAGAACAACGAGACAGCAGATGTGACGGAAGCAGAAGCGAAGAAGGGGGAAGAGCTTGTGGAGCTAATTGATCTCGACAAGTACAAGTCGGCTGCTGAACTGGAAAAGCTGGGATTGGAAGGACTGAAACAGCAACTCAATCATCGTAAACTCAAGTGCGGGTATGTACTCGTGACGCTCTATTTATTCTCTGTATTATGAGCCAATTCTGATTGATGTCGGTTGTGATTGTAGAGGAACGCTGCAACAGCGGGCTGAACGATTGTTCAGTGTGCGTGGCAAGACCTGGGACGAAATTGACCCCAAGATCAAGGACTTCAAGGCCCTGCGGAAATAAAATTTTCGTGCTTCATCTTTACCTGGCGATATAGGTGCGATGGTGGTGCCAAAGCGGAATGGATAGAAAGAGACCAATTCCTTCCATCTTGCGGCGCTGAGTAATGAATTTCTCGGTTGTAATATTGTTGTGTGGTGTGGCTTGCTTGCCTATCTACTGTAGAAGCTCTCGGTCTTCACTTTTCCTGTCACTATTTTTCTGTTTGATGTCCGTCGCACTAGTTTACGACCTTCTTCTGGCGCGTCGTCGTCACCGACGTGTAGCTCATGCTCGGCTTGAAAGTCGACGCTGGCTGCATTGGAGGTTGCATTCCGAATGGCTGAGGTGGTGGCGGCATTGGTGGGAAGAGACCCATTGGCACTCCTGGAGGGAGTGGAGGTGGAGGCGGCGCAAAGGATCGATGTGCGCCTCCCATGTTGAACGCTGGTCCTGGTGGAGACGGACGGGCGTGGAACTGCATCGCAAGCGATGAAATGTCCATCGAAGGACCCGACTGACTGCTCATGTGCGATTGGCCCGGCATCGGAGGCATCGACGAGTTTGGAAGAGGGGGAGCAGCCAAACCTGGCTGGTTACCACCGTAATACATTGGCATTGGTGGTGGAGGTGGAGGGGCACCATAGCCCGAACCTGGTGGTGGAGGTGGGTTGTTGAACGGCAGTGGAGGCTGCTGGAAGTAACCACCAGGTCTTTGCGATGTTCCTGGGATACCCTGCCCAAATGGAGGCTGGGGTGGGCCTTGCGAGTTGGAAAACTGTGGAGGGTTTGGTCGCTCTGGTGGTGGTGGAGGCGAAGAGAGTGGAGTGCTCGCGCCAGTGTCATGGAGAGCAGTCGCGAAGTCAGCAAAGTTGAATCCAGATGACGATGGCTGAGAAGAAATCGTCTGAGGATCGGAACTGGCGAGTCCGGGTGGCAGACGGCTCGACGTTGGTGGCTGTGTTTGGCTCTGGCTTGTTTGTTCAGTTGATCGGGCAAAGCTGAATCGTGACTGGCGAGGCGCTTCTGCTTGGTCGCTGTCACCCGAAGATCTTCGGTTGGCAATCACTTCGGCAGCTGGTACTCCTTCGCGCAACTTGATCTCCACAGTGCTCTCTGTCGTTCTGATGACTGGCGCTTCTTGGGTCACCTGAGTCTTTGGCTTTCTTGGGACCACTCGCTCTTCTACTGACACGACAACTTCCACTTCTTGCACTTGTTGAACACGTTTCTCGTTCGAATTCAAGCCGAGCAAAGACGCAAGCTGGTTCTGGATCAGTGGGTGCTGCTGCTGGGCATCTCGTAACGCGACGAACTCTCGGAACTCCTTCTGCATTCGAACTTGCTGCTGTTCGATCAAGCTCAATTCGGCGACGAAGTTGTCCTTGAGTTTAAGCTTCTTGATGTATGTGAGCGCGACATGGAACTGTCCACTCGCGATGGCTCGACGGATGAGAAGCTCGGTGTCGTACACTGACTTCTCTCCTGTCTCTTGCTCTTCTTCCGACGGTACGTTCAGTCCAAACTTGATCGAGTACTTGATCGCCTTGTAGAACTCGCCGTATGCAATCATCGTGTCGACAAAGTACTTGAGTAGAGCACCATTCACGTCCGGCTGGTCAAGCTTGAACTCTCGTAGGTAACGCAGCGCAGTCAAGAAGTCTCCGACGCGAGCCGCTTCACGGACGAGCGCCTCACTGTACTTGTCCGTCAACTCCTTCGATGGGAGCTTGTTAATACACTTGACCCCACTGTTCCATTGCCGATGCTCGAGGAGCTTGAGCACGAGAACTTCGAGTGGAAACTCGACAAAGAGTCGATACTCGAGCACACTGGACACGGCATCTTCCCACTGCCGCGCTTGGAACATACTGGCGATCAACTGAGCCGCTGGGAACACGTCCAACAACCCAAACTGCTTGGTAAACTTGAGTGCAGTCTTGAACTGCTGGGCACGAATCATCGCTTGGATCAACGCCTGGGGCGTCCACGACGGCTGGGCCTGCTCGGGCGTACCCGCCTCCTTCTTGCCAAAGTTCGGCACCATCTCCTGAGCACTGCGCACCGCCGCATGGAACAGCGAGGCGCGCACCAGCTCCTTGATATACAGCGTCACCAGCAGCTGATCACCCTGTAGCTTCATGTCGCGAATGAGCTGTCCGGCCTTTTCGTGGTGCTGCATGTCCAACATGAGCCGAATGACGTCCGAGACCTTGTACTTGGCCTCCAACAGCGGCGACACGGCAATGAGGTACGCGGCGGATTCGAATCCGCCGCGCTGGAGCAATTGCTGCAACATGAGCCCCAATTCCTCTTCGCTTTTCCCACTGCTCGCCGTTTTCATCTTGGTGACCGCCATCTCGAACGCGGACTGCTTGGGCTTCTCGACCACGGGGCGTCCCCCTCCGGGCCCCACACTACGTGCGCGATTGGCATTGCCTCCCGTGGCCGTCGCGCGTTGCTTGGGCTGCGAACCCGCGCGTGGCGCCGTCGTGGCGGCGAAAGAGTCCCCTCGTACGTCCCCTGCGCGCTTGACGGGCGTGCGGTTGCCCCTGGGCGTCACAGAGCGCGTGGCCGAGGAGCTCCTCGCCTCATTTTCGTTGGCCGCTGAGCCCTTGCGGCGACTCGCAGCCTGCATTCTCGTCTCGAGCTTCCTCCCTTGTGTCCTCGTGGCGACTCACTCGATGCTTGGTGCCACATGGCTTTACCTAAATTTCTCAAAAAGGACACAATTCAACGAATTGCACACCCAAAAAGCCACCTTAGTTGAATTGGAAATGAATTGAACGATGTATATAAACATAATTAACTACGATCTTTCCGTTGGATTTCAGAATTTAAAAGAATAGAGTGCGTAGATTGGTAAAGACAGAATAATACGAAGGGCAACGCCCGAAATGGGCAACATGACGGACTGGAGGAAGCGCATGGCACGCGACGTGCTTGCCGCCTCAATATGGAGTTGATGGGAGTGTAGAGGCTATTTATACGTAGTCTAGATGGTTCGCTTTCGAATGGTGTGCCGTTTGTGGCCGGTCGTACGGTGAGGAAACGGATGCGAGGGCGTCCAAATTAGGACTTGGGGCCGAGTCGTCGGCGTCGAGAGGGCGGCGACGTAGCGCTCGTCCGGACGCACTTGGTGTCGAGCAGACGAGAGGAAACGAACCGTCAGCATGTTTATGAATGACGCCGCCTTCGAGGACGAGAGCCGGAAGCCGCGGAAGAGCTCGCCGCCGCGTGACGAGTCCATCTCGGACGCCGTCGAGACGCTCTCGCTCGACGATTCGAGCAAACGCAAAGGCTTCCAGGCGCATCCCAACTCCCTCAAGGACGATGACGAAATTGACGCGCTGGTGGACGGCGGAGGGGACTATATGAGCGGCTCCCGCTCCACCGTCATCCAGCAACAGCGCGATCTCCAGAAGAAGAAGCTGCAAGAACGCATGAACGGCGGTATGTTGCGTGTCAAACGCGTTGAGAGCGGCTGTTGATACTGGGGTTTTGTTTACAGGGGTCGTTCGGACGTCGTTGCCCAAGCAATACTCGGCGCCGCGCTCTATGGACGTGGACGACAAGCCCTCGTACGTTGCTTTCTGTCCTAGGTGGCGGTGGTGATTGGGACTGACTGGTATTGTAGCCGCTTCGGCCGAGATGATGACGACGATGACGAGCCGCCGCGTCGTTCCAACTCGCGTGGCGTAGAAGCAGCCTTCTCGCGTCGCCCGCCCGCCGACGACGACGACCGTCGTGCGCCACCGCGACGAGAAGGGAGTTATCGTGACTGGGACCGCGGTGCTCGAGAGAGTGAGTACGATCGCGACCGCGACCGAAGCACTCGAAGTGCTGGTCGAGATCGTGAACGGGAGACGGACCGAGATCGTGGGGGACGCGCTGGACGAGGTGACTGGGACCGTGAACGTGATCGAGACCGTGATCGTGGCTCAGATCGCGATCGAGAACGTGAACGAGAACGGGAACGCGATCGAGAGCGCGAACGAGAACGTGAGCGTCCTCATGAAAAGGATCGGGACTGGGACGATCGTGACCGAGGCGCTCGTGGTGGCCGTGGAGGTGGCCGGACTGATACGAGAGACGTTGATGACTATGACCGTCGTCGAGGGAAGACAGCGGAGAAAGACTACGATGCTGGCAAGAGCAAGCGAGCGTACGTACTCGTGTGATGACTTGTTATAGTATGTTGTACTGACGTGAGTGGTATCCTTCGTGTAGTGGTGGTCGTGACCGTGATGACGACGACGCAGATTATGATCGACGCGGTAGTGGAACCCGTGGAGGCTCCAAGAATGTTCGTACTTTTGATACACTCAATGGATCCTATGCATCACTGACTCGTCTATTTCGTATAGCACGCGAATGCTCGCTCCCGTTCCCGATCTCGTTCGCGTTCTCGATCTCAATCACGCTCGCGGTCGGCGTCCTCGGACGTTTCATCCGATGATGAGCGCAATGACGACAACGCCGCGACCACGTACGACCCCAACTCGTCCAAGCCTCGCTCTGCGCCAGCAAAGAAGCCGAAGCTGGACATCACGGACATGCGCTCGTTCCTCATGCGTCCTGTGCCCAAGGCGTATGACGTCGTCGAGTGCTATATCGAACGGAACAAGTCGGGCGCCAACAAGATGTTCCCCGAGTATTGCTTGTACATGAAGGAAGGCGATCGATTCCTCTTGACAGCCAAGAAGCGACCAAAGAACCGCACGAGCAACTATCTCGTCTCGATGCAACGTGGCGATCTCTCTCGTTATGGTAGTGAGAACTACTTGGGGAAGCTTCGAGCCAACTTTTTGGGGACGGAGTTTTCCATCTACGACAATGGTTCGAATCCGAAGGAAGCCGATCAACACACGATCACGTCGAATCCAGCGGGTATCCGTCAGGAGCTGGGCATTTGCATGTACGCAGCCAACGTGCTGGGTCAGCGTGGTCCTCGAAAGATGAAGGTGTGTGTTCCTCGCGTACGTGAAGACGGCACGCGTGTCGTGTGGCGTCCACTGTCGAAAGAAGACGAGATGATCAGCAAGTGCAAGGAGCAGGACCACACCAACCTCACGTATCTAATCAACAAGCCACCGCGTTGGAACGACCAGGTTTGCGCCTACGTGCTCAACTTCAACGGCCGTGTGACAATGGCGTCGGTCAAGAACTTCCAGCTCGTGACGCCAGAGGACCAAGAGACCGTCGTGCTACAGTTCGGTCGTGTCGGGAAGGATCTCTTTACTATGGACTTCCGATGGCCATTGTGTCCGTTCCAGGCGTTCGCGATCACGCTAAGCAGCTTCGACTCGAAGCTTGCGTGCGAGTAAACAACCCTGGGGACTCAGATCGACGCAATGTTTCTCTATTACCCGTCTACATACGCCACTTCAGCCATCTACTGAGCATTTCTCATTTCCCTATCCGCGCTTTACCTCGTGTAATGAATATAAACGGCCATTTTACACCAACTTCACCGTACTAGAGTTACTTCCCTCCCCAACAGCAAGTCGCGATGCGTGATCTTGACGCGAAACATCAGAAACCCGACCAGATTACCTCGTTCAAAGCGTACAAATGGTCGCCTACGGTCTCTAGACGTGGAAATCGGCACAACTAAACGCACGTACACTGTCTGGATTAGCGTTCGTAGCTGGCATTAGTCATCAAACGACACGGAAGGCGACGATAGAGCTGTGCTTCGACTCGACGAAGCTTGTGACTCGCTTCTAACATGCGTCTTCGTCTTCTTGCCATCAACCGGAGTCTCCGTTGGTTCGTAATGTGTGATTGGAAGCGCTGGGGTGGGTGAAGCTTGAGCAGGAGGTCTCGTTCCTCGCGGTCTCCGGTAGGTCTCGCGATGCAACTCGTACGGCAGCCACAGTGCTGCGATGTAGCACAAGCAGAGCCCCAGGAACAAACTGCCGACCTTGAAGCTCGCGTGGTGCATGTCCCCGAGGTACGCACCGCGACATGTGCTGTATGGACTGTATTGGAAATCTGTCGTGAGGTTTCCGCCATCGAGAGCAAGTTGCGAGTCATTCCATGCTTGACACCAACCGACTGTCTGGCTATTGAACTCGCAGTGGTTCAAAGTCCAGTTGAGGATCTTGTCGACTCCAGGACTTGGCTCGAAGTCGCCACAAGTGGCGCAAATCAGTGGCCAGGGATCTGGTACCGACGTTCTATTGGGCCCGAAACGAGCAAGACACGTGGAGATAGCGTCACTATCGGATGACGAGTTCCTGGAAGTGACGACGCTGCTTAGATTCATACTCGAGAGCTCTTGTGACGTCGCGTCCACGCAGAGATAGGTGCTCTCGGCTTGGCACAAGAGGTTGTTGAAAGCTCGAGCGACAATCATCTCAGTGTCGTCGGCCATTGCTGGGAAGACATGATGTCGCCATGAACTAAAAGCCTCTGCGATACACCACGTGACGATGGTGTGTGCGACTAGAAAGCTGGCGATAACCACAAGCACCCCAGCGACGGTGAACATACCTCCTTTTTCACAAAAAGCACCGCAACCACAGGTGATCGCTGGAACGAAGAACATGACATAGAAGATGAAGCGCCATCCACTGTTGGCGAAGTGCACACCAGTGTTGTACCGCGTGCCACGAAGAAGGTCCGTCCACGCTGCGTCGTCGAGGCGGGGCTTGGCCTTAAACTGCGCAAAGCTTATCCCAAGAGCGATCACGTGGAGCACAAAGAAGACGCGATCGATACGGAGTATCCCCATTGCGAAGAAGAGGAGACAAAAGGTATTGTGAGATTGCTTGGGTGTACGATCCCTCTGTGCCTTTCATTCGCAATGTTTGCTGTGTTATGGAGCTGACTGTGAACCCAGAAGGCCCTTCACTCGTGAGCTTCGCAGGATGTTCTGCATGGTTTTGATCGAAGATTCAGCCAGTGTGAACCCATAACGACGTGAATTTTAGCAAACGACAACCGCAATGAGCCTTTTCGATCGCAAGTCGGAGAGTGAGTGGCAGACAGGCATTTCCAACGGTATATGACCAGATCCTGCCCTCTTGTGTCCACTAATAAACACTAGGATACTGCCATCGGTTTCTATTCCCGAAGCCCATCCACTTGCACTCCAGTCACCAAACCGAGTGCATCATGCCGGCCAGAGGCACGCAAGGCGTCAACCATGACCGTACGGCGGCCGCATGGCAACAAGTGGCGCCAGCAACGATCTCGGAGCGACGGATGATGAAGAAAACGGCTCAGCCAGAGCATTCGTACACTGGTTACGTCCCGAAATGGCTTCAAGAACCCGAGCAAGACTCGAAGCCACCGCCTCGTCAGCCACCAATCCTCGGATACACTGGCCATGTCCGTCGACCAGAAGACCGCATTGGCACGACGTTCACAAAGGGGCTTGAGGTAGCGAGGCAAGCAGTTCCTACCCAGCCTACGAACCAGCAGGAACGTACTAAGGCGCGGATTGACGCGAAGAAGCAAATGCCGCCACCCGTCATGTCCAAGAGGTCTGGTTATGGAGCCTTCGCCGACGCCAGCGCGTATGGCCAATTCCTTGAGGCACCAGATATGATGTCACCGCGCTCAGGATACGGCGCATTCGACGGTGCGAGTGGGTATGGTGAGTTCCTTCAAGCGCCATCAAGCGGGTATGGAGCATTTGCAGACAATCGGAGCGGCTATGGGGACTTTGCCATGTCGCCAGGCTCTGGATATGGTGCTTTCGAAGGTGCTAGCGGGTATGGTGAATTTCTAGATCGGCCAGAAACGAATGGCTCTGGATATGGCGCTTTTGATGCCGGGAAGAGCGATGAATATGGAGATTTTATGTCACCTCGGTCCGCATATGGTGAGTTTGACGAGGCCGGTGGTTATGGAGCCTTCATGGAAGCGCCGTCGGTGACTGCTGCGTCGAAAATGGCCGAGGAACTTGCGAAGAAAATGGTAGTTAGAGCAAACGACACGCTTTATCGGCAGTACCAGCTATCCGTGAAGACAATCGGAGGAGAACAGCAAGTATCCAAGCTATTGAATGCGTTTGCTGCGACGATAGCCCAGCGATATCACAAACGAACGGAGCTCTTGCAGGCGCTCAAGCGGAGTTTTGAGAAGCATGAAGCGCAGAGTACGTTAAGGTGGTGGGTTTGTTTTAGCAATTCGATCAGCTGACATCGCGGTGTTATCTGGGCAGATCACGGCCAGTTAACGAAGCCTCACTTGAAAGAGGCATTGCTCCAGCTCGCTTGCGTTTTCACAGACGACCAGGTATGCGGAGTACTATTATTTCTGCCAAGGACGGTGCTCACCAGTACGATTCGTAGCTCATGGCTCTGATGAGTGTGTATGATCACGAATGCCGTGGTACAGTTCGGATGGATGACATGCTCACCGAGCTTGCGCGTCGTGTACAATAAATAAAGCACTACTACGGTCGTGATACGCTATATAATATCGAAAAGAACCCGAGTCCATTGAATCACTGTATAAATCCGCCAGAGAAGGCGATGAATAAGCACAAAAGGCATACTACTAGTGCTCCAATAGGAGTATCCGACGTGTTTCGGTCTAATAAACTCGCTCCTGCCCTTTCTCCAGCTCACGCAAGCTCTGATGGCGCTCTTCAATCCGTTTGGAGGTCGTAAACGCCCCTGATCACGTTTGCAACGATACATATGGGGACGATAAGAATGCACGAGAGGTTTTGGCGACGTTGTAGCCAGACTCCCATCCGTGTTCGTGTTAGTCGTCAAGGGTCAAAGACGGACTTGGTATTTCTTGTGATGGCCTTGGCGAGCTGCCAGAATCTGAGCTGCTCTTGGCCCGCTTCGCAGAATTCATTAATGCTTTTTATACATCACGTAGGCGTTCCATAGCATTCCGAATGAGGAAAAGAGCAAATCGAGACACATTCCCTGGATGTGTTGACTGCCGTTGTGTGTCGAGTCGACCTGGATCATCTTCTGTGCGACGAAGATCAGCGAGAAGGTAAAGATGACAATCACTGGGTACAAGATCGTCGCAATGCCGTAACTTGCGCTTGTGATGTGTGTCCGCATCTTCATCGTGATGAGATGAGAGTCGTGACTGGAGGAATTGATTCTGACAGAAATAGGATGAGGATCGCCGCTCGTACCCACGATGTGCTCGTCTCAAAAACACGAACAGATACCTTTTGTGATTGGTGGCTGCCATCTGTCCCATTTCCAAAATTCTAGGATACGGATTTTGCGCCAATTATTCAAAACTCAGTGGCCTTCCTGACCACAGCAACTACTCTCGGACGTTGTGTTTCGCCTTTCACTTGATATACGCATATCTCTATCATCGACTTTGCAGGAATGACTCCGTCAGGGCCACTGGGGTGTCACCCGCCTCACTCATTGTAGTAGACAGTTCTAGGGTATCTGAGATCTTGTAGACCTCCATCGAGTCTTCGGTCGGCGTTTCCGGCTCGTCATGTATTTCTTGTGGTGGTTGGCCCTGGATTAAGGGAGCTAGCGACTGCAGAGAGATCCCCAGAATCAACACCAACAGCAGGATGTTACCAACGATCAAACCTCCATACGTGCGGCTCCAATAGTGCGCAAAGCCGAGAAATGACTCGCGACAGAACAAGTAGGGACTACCCGTTGCTGTGCCCGTCTCGGAAGAGTAGCACCAACCCACTGTCTGCGAGTTGGGCCGGCATTTGAAGTTATGACCTTCCAAAATCCAGTTGAGAAATCCATCACCGTTCCAGTTCAAGCCAGGGTCGTTGGTTGCGCAGTCCACACACACTTTCACCCAGGCTGGGACCATGTCCGAGGGGTCTATGGCGTTGAGACCGTAGTTTACTCGACATGACGCGAGCGCTATGAAGTTAGCATCCGTGACGCTAGCTTGAACAACTTGAGTCAAGTTGATACTGAGAATCTCGCTGTCGCTCGCGTGATCGCACAAGAATGACGACTGGATCCCACAGTAGCGCGAGTTAAAGTGGTCCGCAGCGAGGAGTTCTACAGCGTCGGGCTGGCTTGCAAAGTCGTCGCTTTTCCACGAGTCGAATAAGCGGGAGAGGCTGAACGTCATCGTAGCGAAGAGAATCGACATCGAGAACATCAATATGACCACGAGGAGCTGTACTGCGGCCGCGCTGATGGTCCTTTTGCAGCTAATCGCCATCCCCACAAACGGCATAACGGAGAAAACGACCATGCCGCACACATACCAAATCGAGCCATACTTCAAAGCGCGTGCCTTTGCGGCGTACTCCGTATCACCAAACAGATCCCACGTGAACCAATGCAGCTTTGGTAAGGGGAACATGAGCGAGAAGGAGAGCAAGGCGATGCAGGGATATATCAGCACGACGGACACGACATCGGATCTTGACATCGAGTTTGCCATCGTGTCGAGGTGCGTGTTGGCAGTGTAGAACCGAAATGGATCCTGACGACTCTTTGTCTCAGGTGCGCAGTCATTGTAGCCAGAAAGACAGTAGAAGAAAAAGAATGATGTACAGTACAAGTACTAGATATGGTGGCGGAAACATCCGCTCTCGAACCCATTGATATTATTGTCAACTCTACATCTCGACCGAAGAGGCGCCTTTGATTCTTCATGGCTGCTGTCACAGACATCGTAATGGTTGGCGATTGTCGTGCTGACCTCCTTGGTTCCAGCCTCTCAGTGTGAAATCTTTGTTGAAGCTCAGACAGATATCGTCAGTGGCAATGACCGTTGCGATAGAGTATGCCGGCAACTGGCCACGCCTAACAGTCATTCTTCTCCATAATGAAAGTGTCGAGATCATCTTGCACCAGAAGAGCGTAGCACTCCGACATGAACCAAGCACTCGAAGAGGAATCGACAAGCATCGCGTGTTAAGTGTGGCGTGCGAGTTACGTTGTCGTCGATGGTGGCCACCTTGTCTTGACTAGTCATCCATGTACCACGAAAGAGACGAGAGGGTGGAGGTACCTGATTGGATATCGCTCTCGTCACTCTCAGCTGACGTTATGGAGGCACTTCGAAGAGACGAGATGTCGGATCCCTTGACCACTTCCACGTATTCATACGTCGGCGTCAGCGGTACCTCCGTTATTGGCACAACCTCCACTGGTTGTGTTGGCTTCCGTGGGATGAGTGGATACAGAGAACTCGCCAAAATTCCGAGCAAGCAGATCACATTGCCCATGATCAAACCACCGAGTGTACGCGTCCAATAGTGTGTATAGTCGAGAAATGGTGTGCGGCACACGTCGTAGGGACTGCCGATTGTCGCGCGGGCGCTGTCAGCATCAGCTTGTGAGCCTGTACACCAGCTAAGAGTCTGGTTCTTGGGTCGACACTCGTCGGAGATCCAGTTGAGAAAACCCTTGAAATGCTCGGTGTCTTCCGACGCCACACAGTACGCACACACTTTTGCCCACGCCGGCAGTTCCTGGGTGACGTTGAGACCGTAGTGTGCGAGACACGACGCCACTACTTCATCACTTTGCTTCTTTGACGAGTTGGCAAGCACGACTTGGCCAAAGTTGACTTGGAGGAGCTCACTCAGAGCCGCCCGATCACAGAAGAACTCGGTCTGAGACTCACAGTAGAGAGAGTTGAACTCATGGGCGACAACGAGCTCAGTGGCGTCGAGTCGACTCGAAAACGAGTAGTTTCGCCATGATCCGACCAAACCCACAACACCAAACACCATGACAACGTAAAACAACGAGACCACGAGCATCACAACGACACTGAGGAGACGAATCACGAGTTTGCTGACGACTCCCGAACACCGTAGCGCCACGACGACTGGGACGGACACACTAATAACCACGGCACACACGTACGGAATCCATCCGTTGTCCACGATACGAGCACTCGCAGCGTACGAGGTCTCGTGGAGCATGTCGAGCCACGGGAACTCCGTCATCTTGCGCGCGACGAAGATCAACGAGAAGGTAAAAGTGACAACTAGTACATACAGCAGACGAGTCCAGGTGACGCTCGCCTTGGCGAGCAGCACGGCACGCATCATGACAAGACGTCGGTCGCGGAAGTAAGCCGTTCTGTCGAGCCTGATTCTCGTCGTCTTCGGTCGCCTGGGTTCACGCCACGACAGAAAAATGGAAACTGCTGAGCAGACGCCGTCTCTGCACGACGATGGAACCAATCAGTGCTTGCAGATACCTGATTCCATCCGACGGATACCACTCTGCTGCGGTGTATCCTATGGCAGTCATCTGCATAGAGAAGTTTGCGATCGAAGAATGAGAGAAGAGCTGTTCGAGGTATCCGAGTTGAATAGCATCATGCGTGTTCATTCATTCACTTACAGATTACACCTTGGAGTAAATAGGCTGACTAGTCTCAGGGGTGTTCACGTTGTGGTTCTGTCGGTGCGCTGGAGTGTACGACAAGTCGTCGTAGTTCTGCTCCTTGCGCTCCTTACGACGCAAGAAGCACGAGAAGGCGATGACCAAGAGAGCACCAACAGCGACCAAGACACCACCCGCACCAATCAAGAGTGTCGTGTCGCTGACGAGACCGAGGAACTCGGATCGGCACTGCGTGTATGGAGCAGTTCCAGTTGATCCAGCTTCACCAGTGACCAGGTAGCTTCCGCACCAGAGCATCGTCGAATCGGTTCGTGGGCACTTTTCGTTGGCCCAGTCCAAGACGTCGGTGATGTTGTCGGCGTTCTTGGCCACCTCACATGCTTCACAGAGAGGCTTGATCGTTGGGATCAACGTGAGGTACGTGCCGCAGATTTCACTCACGCCCTTTGCGTCGCCGAACTGCGAGAGGATCGACGAATCGATGCCAGGCATGAAGAGCGTGGCCGCGTCCTTTACCGTGATCGAATTACAGATGTAGGCGCCCTGAGCGTAGCAGTAGATGCGGTCGAACTCGGTCTTGACCTTTTCTTCATCCGATTCCGCTGGATAAGCCTGCGACTTCCAGTTTTCCGACTTGTTGCGGACGATGAACGCCAAGACCGCGATGATAGCGAAGAGGATGAGCATGATGGAGACCACAAACGAGTAGATGAGGAGACCGAAACGCCATCGGCAGATCGCCGCAATGGACCCGAGCACCGCCAATCCAATGAGGATACCGCCGATGATTTGCATCGCCAACAGGAGCTTGTCTGCCGACGACCAGTACGCTTCCACGACATCAAGCCAGCCTGTGTTGCGCAGATGGATACTCGCGTACTCGACCAGGACGCCGCCTGCGAGCAGCAGCATGTTGATGGCGATCAGCAGCAGCGTCGAGCATATTTTGGAGGACTCTGAGAGACAGCCCATGGTGAATTCCGAGTCGACTTGGGCTCGAGGACGCCGATTCTTTTGTGGTGGAGCTCTTCAACCAAGGAGAAGAAGTGCTTTCTCGATGACTGTCATACACGTCAAGAAGTGGCGAATCAGACGCTTACCTATTTCTCTTAAGTTCGAATTTGATATGAGAGGTTACAGAAGATACTTAGTGGGTTAATCCCTCGATTTATAATAGCGGTTATCAAATCAAATAGGTTAAATCACGGCTGCGACATGAAAATTTCAAAGGTGGAGGTCAGATCTCTGGATTTTTCGCACGTCTGGCATGGCTACACTGTGGATTGAATGGGCACCAGAGTCGCACGAGTGAGCATTTAGTGGACAGCGATCGGTATCAACGGAGATTAGAATAGTTTGGTGTATTTTACTTGTTAAATGGAGTCGACGTTGTTGAAGTGGGCTTGCTCACAGTGTCTGGAGCTTGGTTGCGAGAAGGATTGGCCACTGCCTCATGCCGTTGCATCTCGACATAACTTGGGTTGGACTCCAACCCCACAGCTCTTCTCTTCTTTGCCACGTAGTTCGCAATGAAGAGGTACACCACGAATATCATCAGGATGAGACAAACGACCAGAAAGAGCACACCACCGGTGATGCTCCACATGCGCAGGAAACCAAGGAAGTCGTCGTGACAGAATTCATACGGTGAGCCTCGGAACTCCGTCCCAGTTTCGATATCGGCTCCTTCACTGTTGAGATACTTCAATCCAGAGTCAGATCCTTCACACCAGTTCAACGTTAAATCTGTCAAACGCGCAGTTCTTGTTGGCCCATTTCCTCACGACTTTGTAGTCCGCTTTCGACACAGAGTCGACACAGAACGCACACATCTTGGCAACCGCCACTGGTGCATTCGTCGAATTGAAGCCATAGCGACCGAGGCATGACTGGGCTTCGGTTGTGTTGCTCTTCGACGTGGTCGAGTTGGCCAGAATCACACCGTCGAAGCCCGTGAGGACTTCATCTAGCGATGCTTTATCGCAGAAATGCACCGTTTGAGCATGGCAATAGAGCTTGTCAAACTGTGAGAGGCCTCCCCCTTTCCAGCTAGACGTAGTTGCCGCAATGTCGAGAGCCCACACTGTGAGCGTCATGAACGCCGCAAACATCACGGCGGCACTTATAATGTATGGGTAGGAAACCACACCATCACTTCTGATCGCGATCAGCGGGTAGTCGGTGCCAATCGCTCGCCTTCTTCTTCCTTGGTCACTCTATTCAGACTGACCCAGTAAACCACGGAAATCACCAAGAGCAACCAGACGACCAAGACGATAACTCCACCAACGATGCCCCAGTTCCGCAAGAAGCCGAGGAGGTCTTCGCGACAGTGCACATATGGTGAGCCACGAACTCCGTCGCAGCTTCGACATTAGCGTAGCCACCGTCGAGATACACCAACCCAGAGTCCGATCCCTCACACCAATTCGACGTCGACTCATCAAAAGTACAGTGCTTCTTCACCCACTTCGTTACATTCGCGTAATTCATCTTCGATGCCGAATCAACACAGTATGCACACATCTGACCAAACGACACGGGTGCGTCCGAAGAGTCCAATCCATAACGAGCGAGACACGACTGAGATTCGGTCGTGTTGACCTTGAAGGCTGTGGAGTTGGCCAAGATGACACTTCCAAAGTCGGTGGCGAGGATGGTGTTGAGGGACGCCTTGTTGCAGAAGTAAGCCGTCTGGGCGTGGCAATAGAGTTTGTTGAACTGTCTTCCGAGTGCGAGTTCGTTTGGATCATATCGGAGGAAGTCATCGCCCTTCCAGCTGGACGTCGTAGAGGCAATGCCGAGGCACCACAAATATGGCAAATGGAATGGCGACTGCACCGACGACGACCATACCCGTAAGAATGCCATCCGAGTTCACCTCCAACGTCGTGTCTTCAAACACCGTGAACCACTTGGTATTCTTGAGATTAAACTTGTAGGCGGTCATGAAGATGCCCGAGATGAGGATCGCCATGTGCAGGAAGGCCAGGAGACCGCCAATGCCCGGATAGCGGGATGACACGTTTCGTGAATGTGGTCGGTGGACAGCTGACAACGGTAAACTCAGGCGTTTTGTTTTCTAGGTTATTTCAGAATTAGAACCTACCCCTATACTTCGAATAATCAATATTCTGGTGATGGCAGCTTGATCTCACGGCTTCACTTCTCTTCCCAATTCAACAAGACATCAGGGCCCAATGGACATGTTGGCGTTTCTCGCCGCCCTTTCACTCAATAGAGTCCTAGCATGAGGTAGCTCACTTTTCATCTTTCCATTGGGCAGTGACAGACTCAATTGGCTCGACGGGTCCAACGGGATTGTCAATGGTCGAGCTTTATTTTGCTGCCAGTCCGAGCTAACATCGCCAAATCCTCAAGAAGTTACGGCGAAAATACATCAGGGGAAAAGGCTTCGATGCAAGACTACGTTTAGCCATCGAAACACTGCACAATGCGTCCGCAAGAAATACACTCGAGCACACTTATTCTAGCATTATGACGCATCAATTCTCACTCAAACGGACCAGTATTGGACCCACGGTACCAGTTTTCCCTTACGATCATTCTTCATCCGGGCAGAGGACGGAAGTGCTTTGTCCACCGTTTGTTAGGCTTTTGGGTGATACACTATGTGTCACCGCGCGTGACCTACTACTCGCTCTCATTGCGATCAACATCGCAAAGTTACTATGATCTGGATGTTCCAGACTGCCTCGTCTGGCAACTCGGATTCCTGGCTTGGATTCCAAGCCGAGGAAGGTCAACGATCACAAGGAAATCCAGTCTCGAAACACAATTTTCCATAACGCGGAAGGTTAGATGCATATTGTACAGATGGCTACATTCTGATTTACACTCTGCCATAAAGGTATTGACTTGTATCCCGAGATCGAGGGTCCTCATGATGACCATACAATGGAGTGCCTGTCATGTCCTGGTACCCTCTGTTTTGCTGCTTCTTGGGTGTTTCCAGGTCCTGATTGTACGTTGGAGTGAGGACGTCCTGGTCGTTGTCGTCGTCATCATCATCATCGCTTTTCTTCCGGCAGCCCAAGCAACACGCGAAGACGATAGTCAACAGGGAGCCAACAGCAACCCCGATACCCGTTGCTCCAGCAATAAGAGTTGTACTGCTGATGAGATCGAGAAACTCAGGACGGCACTGAGTGTACGGAGCGGTGCCTGTCGACCCTGCTTTCCCGTTCACTAAGTAGTCGCCGCACCAGAGCAGGGTGTCGTCGGTTCGTGGACAGCGATCATTTGCCCACTCCAAGACGTCGGAGAGGTTCTGGGCTTGCTTGGCGACGGCGCATCCGTCACAAAGTGGCTTGATGCTGGGAATCAGCGTCAGGAATGTGTCGCACATTTCATTTACCCCTCGCTTGTCATTGAATTGGGCCAACAGAGTCGAATCAACCTCTGGGATGAACAGTTTCGCCGCATCCTGGAGCGAGATCTCGTTGCAAATGTAAGCACCCTGTGCATAGCAATAGACGCGATCAAACTCCGGCTTGATACTCGCTTCGTCAGAGTTTGCAGGGAACTCCTGAGACTTCCAGTCTTCGGCTTCGTTGCGGACAATGAACCCCACGACACCGATGGCTCCGAAGACGATGAGCATGATGAAGATTACGATCGCATACACGATGAGACCAAATCGCCAGCGACAAGTCGCCGCGACATATCCGAGGACGGCCAGTCCGATCATAACTCCTCCGAATATTTGTAGCCCGAGTATAACCTGGTCGATTGACGACCAATAAGCGTGGATCACATCGAGCCAGCCCGTGTCCTTGACGTGAACGCACACGTACTCGACCAAAACGCCGCCAGCGAGGAGCAGTGTGTTGATGACGACGACCCACAGTGTTAAACACGCTCGTGGCACCTTTGATCCGCCCATTCTGCTTTCTGTTCGATTACTTGTCTCCTTGGGAAGGCAAGTTGTGTTGTGACGGGCTTTGACGACAGGGCACGAGTCCAGTCGGATCTTGACGCACCCAACGCCAAAGGCCCAACCGCCAAATGCACCACTCAGCAGTGGGTGCTTCCCATGTGGTGGGACAGATTCTGGGACAAATATTTCGGGCCAGTTGGGTACACTTGGCCGTTTCCAGCAAAATTCCAAGCGCTAATGACTGATTTACACCAGTACTTGGGTGGTATACTTCCATAGTTTCAGTGTGGCTACAAATTGTATGATGGTCGACAATGACATCTTACAACGCATCTAGAATGTCGGCTTCCAAGTCATCAAGCTAGGGAATAACACAGTAGTCAGATGGATGTCCAGAGTTCAGGTCAAACATAGCACGTACATCGTCTTCTCCGTCGTCTTCATCGTCACTGAGTGTCACAGCAGCAGACTCGCTGGGCTTTTCGCGCTTTACTCTTCGCTTGGCTAGCATGTCCTTGACATCATCGGACTCGCGTTTCCGCTTTTGTTCTTGAGCCGTTTCTTCCTCTTCTGCCTCGATAAGGCGTAAAAACGCGTCGTCAATGTCCTGTCGTAACCAGACACAGATCATCAGCATCCTCTATACACGCATGCACAATAAACCCAGCATCAATGTACCTTTGGCGCACTAGCAGCCTCCTTCTTAGGCGCCTGTTGGGCTGGCGTCTTCGTCTCCGCAGGTTTTTGCTGTTCTCGCTTGTGCTGAGTGATCTTGGAGAGAAAATCAAATGTCCCACCGCTTGCAACGGTGCCTTTGTTCTCAGGAATTCGTGTGGCAACTCCAGTCACGGGTCGATTCAATGGACGCCGTCCGACCAAACGACGACGAATCGTACCAGAGGTTGGTGAGTTATCGGCCACTTCAGGCGAAAACTTGACACTCTTCTTAGGAGTCTCACCGTTTCGAGGCTCCTTCGTCAAAATGGGCGGAGGGAGTGGCTTATTTGACTGTACCGTCTCCTTTGCCTCCGAATGCTCACCATTCGCCACACCAGATCCATTTGGCTCACTCGTCTCATTCGCTTTGCTCTCCTTATCGTCAGCTTCCGGCAACGACTTGGCGCTATCTTCTGTCTGCGCTTCTTCACTTGCCTTCTCTTCGGCCATGGTCCGCGCCTCTGCTTTCTTACTCTGCTTGAGCTTCAACAAGTCCGCGAGGAACTCTGTCTCGGGTACCCGCTCCCATACGCGAGCACACTTGAGCATCCACTCGGGTGTCACAACCTGGACATTCGGCATACTTCGGGCCTGATTGTGTTTCTGGGTATCGAGGCGTCCTGGATGAATCACCAAATGCGTAATCGGGAAGTTATCCATCGTTACACTTGGTACAGCTCCGAGCTCGACCGCTAATCGCCATAGGTAGTGAGAGTCTGGCTTTCGAGGGCCCTGGATCGGGAACAAGCCACTAAAAACGATGTGGCACCCCGTTAGAATGGATTTCTTGTGCTATGACACGCAGCAAACAGTTTTGATGTCAGCACAAAACGATCACAATGTCCAGTACGAGCTCAGGTGGTCGTACCTCGACTAGCAATTGCTTGACATCACTGCCTTTACCAGCAATCTGGTCTTCTAAACTAATCTCCTTGGTTCCATTCTCATAAAATGCTTGATGCACGTGCTACCACAACAGAAAACACGTCACAAGTCTCAATCGATATGAGAATAATAGCACCACAGCCATTACGCACCGTGAGCACGCGCTTGGCATGAAAGAGGTGCTTATCTATATCAGCATCTGCGTCCTCGTCTTCCACGCCCACACTGCCTTGGCCTGCGGCGTTGTTGATTTCAGCAGCTCCCTTGAAAAAGCGGTACGGCTCGATCAAAAACACATTGCCCACGTTTTCCTACACATCCGAACACCTTTTGGTCAGCAAGTTCGCTATGAACAGCACTTGAAACCTCTTTCTTACCTTCCAGACATCGACTCGGTCGTCCAAGACGAGAATCATCGAGTCATCACACGAGGGGAAGAGCAGTTTGAGCGACTTGTGCTGCATATCCGGCGTATCTGTTCGCGCAACGATGCGGTGTCGGAAGAATCGGCCTTCCGGATCGATGATTTTCGCGATTTCTTCGGCGTACAAACGTGTGCCGTGCGTGTAAATGAACAAATCGTAGGTCAGCGAGAGCTCCTCGAGGAAGGACGTGAGGCCTGGACGCAATTTCACAACGTGCTCGTGCTGTGGAGTGCCCGGGATGTAGAAGAAGTGCGTGTCCGCTGTGTGAGAAGGCAACAAACGTCGTAAGCAAGCAGATTCGACAGTGTCTCGCAGCATAATGACGTACGGGATTCGCGAATCTCGCCGACAACGTCCTGCACACGGACAGCGTGGAGTAGTGTATGGTCCAAGTCCAACACGAGCGACAGTCTCTTGTTCGTCAGCTGTCGCTGGAGGTTGGCCAAGTCGAATTTCTCTATGGACAAATGGGTTAATGAGACCTCATGAATCCGTTGCAGGTCACAAGTACCACGCCACGTACTCGCTTCTTCCACGTTCAAGCGGAGCTTCTGTCCATGCGACACGACACTCACTGACCGATGCTCTTCCTCCATTTCCAAGTCGTTCTCGTCAACGATCGCGAGACACATGAGGCACGTCCGTCCATTCCGGATGGGATGGATGCAATACTCGACGTACGCGACGACCACCGCGGGCTCCTCCCCACTCTTCTCCTGGTTCTTGTCGCTCTCTCCATCTTCCTTCCCATTCACGTCGCCATTCAGCTCCTTCTTGAGCTCCTCTTTCGCCACGATCCGGAGACTCCCGTGCCAAGGCGCGACGAGTTGTTGATGCGTCCCGAGCTCCAACGCGCCCACCGAGCCCAGAACTTGACCCGAACTCACGACAGCGCCTTCCTCGACATCCCACGCAGCCGTTTCCGCCAATAGCGGTGCGCAGACGACCGCTTTCCGTCGAATATGGTCCGCGCCGTCCATCGTCTCCACTACTTGGGCTGGTGGCGTCGTCAACTCCTCGACACGCCAAATAAGACCAGAAATAGTACCCCCTTGGTAGAAGGGGGTAGTATAGTGTATTCTACAGTACGGTTCGCCCCTACCTCGAATACAAGACCCTCCCAGGGGCTACTATTGAAGAGGCGTCCCATGCCCTGACCTGGTGGTTGGCCATCGGGCATTGGAGCCGACAAGACCAAGCGGCTTGCTACGTGCCACGCAGAGCGCAGGAGACGATGGCGACGGCAGGCGAGTTCAAGCGCTTGGTGCTCAAGCAGTTCCCGTCCACGACCGAGACGGAGACGGTCGAAAACGCCTACTGGAAGAAGTTCCAGGCGCCGCAAGAGCTCCAGCAGATCGGCCCAGTGACGCACATTGACGTCTCGCCCTCGGCGCCGCACAACATCGCCATCACCACGTCGACGCGCATCCATCTCTACAGCACGCTCTCCAATCAGATCATCAAGAGCTTCAGTCGCTTCCGCGATGTCGTCTACTCGGGCACGTTCCGTTCCGATGGCAAGCTCATCGTCGCCGGTGGCGAAGCGCCGCAAGTGCAAGTGCTCGACATCAACACGCGCGCCATCCTGCGGACGTTCAAGGGCCACACGGCGGCCATCCGCAGCACGCGCTTCTCCACGGACAACACGCACGTGCTCTCGTGTTCCGACGACAAGACCTCGCGGTACTGGGACTTGCCGACGGGCAAGCCACTCGCGTTGCTCGGCGAACACACGGACTACGTGCGGTGCTCGGCCGCGAGTCCGTCGTCGCAGAGCATCTGGGCAACGGGCTCGTACGACCACACGGTCAAGCTCTGGGATTTGCGTGCCTCGGACCAGACCATGTCGTCGAGCACCATGTCGCTCGACCACGGCGCACCAGTCGAGGCGTGTTTCATGATGCCCGGCGGAGGCTTGCTCATGTCGGCCGGTGGCAACGTCGTCAAGGTCTGGGACTTGCTCAGCGGTGGACGCATGCTGCACTCGTTCTCGAGCCACCAGAAGACGATCACGAGCATTGGCTTGGACGGCACGGGCACGCGGTTGCTCACAGGTTCGTTGGATGGCCATCTCAAGATCTACGACCTCAAGACGTACGAGGTCACGCACGGCTTCAAGTACAAGAGCGGCGTCTTGGCGTTCGGCATGTCGCCGACCAACTCGCATCTGGTCACGGGCACGGTCGACGGCATGCTCACGATCCGTCGTCGCAACATCAAGAAGATGGAGCTGCAGGACCTCCAGAGTCGACAGGTGATCATCCGCGGCGGCACGTACAAGTATTTTATTCGAGGCAAGAACGCCAAGCCCGCGCCCAACGACTTTACGGTCGCCACGACGCGGCACAAGCGTATCGCGCCGTACGACCGCGCGCTGCGAAAGTTTGACTACAAGAAGGCGTTGAACGAAGCGCTCGACACACGCTCGCCGATCATCGTCGCGAGTATGCTCGAGGAGCTCCGTCTCCGTGTGGGATTGGAGCGTGCGCTCGCTGGGCGTGACGAAGACTCGCTCGAGCCATTGCTCTCGTTCCTGATCAAGTACGTGACGGACCCCAAGTACTCGTCACTGCTCATCCAGGTGTGCACGCTCGTGTGCGACATCTACGCGCCCAAGCTGAGTCAGTCGATGGTCATCGACCAGCTTTTCGTCAAGCTCCACGAGAAGATCAACGAGGAACTGCGCTCGCAGAAGCAGATCATGGGCGTCGTGGGCATGATGGACACGGTGATGGCGGCGCAGTCGAACGGCACGGTCGTCGGTGGCGACCTCGACATGGCTACATCATAAATAGAGACTACTACGTTGTGTTTTTTTTTCTTTTCTTTTTTGTTTTTCCAAAGTGGTTGCTGCGTTCTGGACGACCAGGGAACAACAGAGGCTACAGGACAAAGAATCTATCTAGACAAGGTGTGGATGGCCTTGAGCACATCGTCAAACTCAATGTTCTCGCGGATCTTCTTTGGTCGCATCTGGTTGTCGTCGTTGGCGGGCACCTGCACGACGTCGCCCTCGAGCGTCCACTTCTTGGCCGCCACAATGTCCTTGACGTCCGACACGTTGAGCTTGGCCTGGAGCACGGCCGAGGAGATGCTGCTGTGCGTCTTCTCCACGACAGTCAAGACGTACGCACGCACGGCGTCGGCAAAGTCGGCGACGGCGCCCGCGAATGCGAGGTCGAGCTGCCAGAACTCCTCAAAGCGGCACGCGTGCAAGAGGAAACCAGCGTCCAAGATCTGCTTCACGGTCGCATCCTGAGGAACGATAGCAATCCATCCGTCAGTCGACAGTCCATCAACGCAGTCCGTGTACCTATGGAGCACCTACCTCTCGGAAGCTTTCTGGGACGATCGCCGCGGCACCGAGGAAGAACGACGATGGCAAGGCCGTGATGGCCTTGAGCAGCACCTTCTGGATCTTGTCGACATTCGCAGCCTCTGGGTAGACCAAGTAGAGCTTGAGCAGCGCGAGGTTGGCGTCGACGTCGACGGTGGCCGTCTGGATCTGCTCGTCCACGTACTGCTCGAGCGTCTGGACGACGCTCTGGTCGTAAGCGGCGTTGCTCTCAAAGGCGGCGAGCAGCGTCTTCTGCGTGGCCGACGGGCTGGCCACTGTCGTGTAGTCCACGATCGTCTGGGGCTTGAACGCGACCATGGTGATGGCTCCGGGGAATGATCCGTGTGGAGCTCTTGGTGCCAATTGCTGGCCAATCCCCTCGACGCCCTTCAGAATTGGTTGAACTGTCACAATGCATATTTCATCATAATCTATCCAGTAGGTCTATTAGGTGGGATAGTATTCTATATCAAATATGTTTCCGGTATAAATGTATTGATAGAGGTTTTTAGGACAGTTGACTTCGGGAAACGGACCAGTCTGAGTTGGTTTATATGCATTTTGGGAGGTCGTTAGGACAACATGGCTTCACAAATGGCCGCAATGGCGCATGGGCACACTATGCAAGCAAGCCTACGCGTGTGAGGACGTGATACTGCGTGAAGAGCCTTGAAAACGTAGCATAGTGTGCTTGGTATACGAAGTCACGGAGTCAAGTCTGCGTCAGCTCAAGTATCTCGTAGCTCCCTCTCGTCGGCTGCTGTTGCGTCATGGTACTGCTGGTACTCCGCCACAAGGTCGTTCACGTTCGATTCGGCTTCCACAAGCTCGATCTCGTCCAAACCCTCACCCCCATACCACATCACGAACGCCCTACGACGGAACAAGGCGGTGAACTGCTCCGAAATTCGCTTGATCGTCCCCAGAATGGCAGTCGAGTTGCCGACGAAAGTCGAGCTCATGTTCAAGCCCTTTGATGGGACATCACACACGCTGACCTTGATGTTGTTTGGAACCCACTCCACGAAGTACGGAGAATTTTTGTTCTGGACGCTCAGCATCTGCTCGTTGACTTCCTTGGTGCTTACACGACCACGGAACATACAGGCGGCGGCCAAGAAACGACCGTAACGAGGATCACCGGCATTCATCATATTCTTGGCATCGAACTGCTGCTGGGTCAACTCTGGGACGGTGAGAAAATGGTGCTGCTGCAAGCCAAGCGGCGTCAAAGGAGCGAAACCAATCATAAAGAAGTGGAGACGAGGGAATGGAATCAAGTTCACGGCCAGTTTGCGGAGATCCGAGTTGAGCTGACCTGGGAAGCGCAAGCACGTAGTGATACCCGACATAGCCGCAGATACCAAATGGTTCAAGTCACCGTAGGTTGGCGTCGTTACCTTGAGCGTACGGAAGCAAATGTCATAGAGAGCTTCATTGTCCAAACACATGACTTCGTCAGCGTTTTCGATGAGCTGGTGCATTGATAGGACGGCGTTATAAGGTTCAACGGCTATATCCGACACTTTTGTCGAAGGGAACACCGAGTAGGTACACACGATGCGGTCCGGGTATTCGTCACGGATCTTCGACATCAGGAGAGTTCCCATACCCGAACCGGTGCCACCACCGATCGAGTGCGTGATCTGGAAACCTTGAAGGCAGTCACAACCCTCGGCTTCCTTACGGACAACATCAAGGACCGAGTCGATCAAATCCGCACCTTCCATGTAGTGACCTGTGGCCCAGTTATTGCGAGGACCAGCGTGCCCGAAGACAAAGTTGTCTGGGTGGAAGAGCTGACCGTAAGGACCGGTGCGAACTGAGTCCATTGTACCAGGGTCCAAGTCCATGAGGATGGCACGTGGCACATATCGACCACCAGTGGCTTCGTTGTAGTAGACGTTGATGCGCTCCAACTGCAGATCCGAGTCGCCGTGGTACGAGCCGGTAGGGTCGACCCCGTGCTCGTCCGAAATGACTTCCCAGAACTTGGCACCAATCTGATTACCGCACTCGCCAGCCTGGATGTGAACCAATTCTCTCATAGTGACTTGCTGCGAGGATCCACACGAGTAATGAGCAGACGGATCACCACCTCAACACGGCGCCAACTGCGACTCAGCCGGACGACGAGGGTCGCAGTCCATTCGCCTTGTCGCCACCGGATGTACACGCATTCTCCGAGCGAATGTTTGCCTTACCTTTGCGGCGTGATTCTTTTCTGTTGTCTCAAAAGAGCTCTTCTCTCGATGCCTTCAGAATTGGTTAACCCTCCACAAAGCATCAATACAGTCCTCTAGATTATCTATCGGATACGTGGATTCATCAACTATTGATCGAAATGTGTTGTTAGAGGCTTTATAGAAGGTAGACATTGGGAACAGCACTGGTCTGAGTTGGTTTGTATATGGTTTAGAAGGTCTCTGCGATAAGATGGCTTCACAAATGGATCAAAGCGAGAGAGTCAATGGAACGCATGGACACAATGCAAGCGACCTCAGAGAGCGCGTTGCGGCGGCGCTATGGATTCAACAAGCCCTCTACACGATCCATGGCGACGGTGACGACCTCCAACCAGCAGGACGAGGTGCAGGCCGTCGCGTCGCCTCGTCAAGCGGACTCGCGAATAGAACACAACGCCCCGATCCAGTCCAAGCCCAAAGTCGTGGTGCTACGCAAGTGCGAGGACGTACACATCCGCACAGGGGGCTTCCAGCTCATCGAAGAGGAGTCACGCAGGCCATTCGAGCTGCGCAAGCATCGGCCATCAAGTCGAGGAGGGCGTGAATGACGTAGGTTAGGACAATGTACTAATATAGGACTTACATAGGACCGTGTTGTGGTTTGTATCCTGAAATTCGAGAATACCGGAGACCGTGAACATGTCGGACGACGAGCGTGATGTCGAGGCCGAGCGCCGCGTGCAGGGCATGGTGTTTGGGATGAAGCAGCAAGCGGACCAGCTCATGATGGCCACCAAGTACCCGGACGCCATTCGCTTTTACCGCGAACTTTTGATGAATCTGACGCGGTCCCAGGTCAACGTACGTGGCCAAATTTGACGCATAGTGTTGTGATCCGAGGTGTTTGGACTGAATGATGCGGTTTCCGTGCGTGTAGAAGGCTGTCTACAAGGACCTGGTGATTTCCTGCCGCATGAATGTGCTGGCGGCGATGAGCAAGCTCGAGCAATGGCACGACATCCCACCGGAATGCGAGTTGGTGTTCTCATTCCTGCGTGAAGTCAAGACGGAGACGCAGCAGAACGCCGATGCGCAGATCCTCGGACGCTTGTACTATTTCCGTGGCTTTGCGCTTTCCAAGACTGGCGCGCTGGCGCAGGCCGACCAGGACTTTCGAGCCGCCACGCAGCTTTTGCCTGACGTCGAGTCGATTCAGAACGACTGGAAGAGCGTCCAGAACAACATGCAAGTCGAAAACCACGGTACGTTTTCCGAAGAGCTCTTCAATTATTGATATCGCCACTAATCTGTGCACCAACTGTAGTCAAGACGTTGTTGCATACGTCGATGACGCATTTCCAGGCCGACAAGTACACACTGGCGGCGGAAACGTGTCACGAAGCGCTGAAAGCAGCCGAGCATTTGGAAAATGCTGAGCTCACGGGTCTCATCCACGGAAACCTCGCGTCCGCGTACAGCAAGGCCGAAATGGACCAAGACGCCATCAAGCACTACAAGGCTGCGATCGATTTCACCAAAAAATCCACGAACCCACAGAAGCATGACCGAATGTTTGACCTTCTGGATGGGCTCACGACGTGCTACATGCGCCAGAATGACCTCGCGGCCGCACTTCGTATCTTGAATCAGTCGGTCGTCGTGTTTCCCAAGTGTAAAGATCGTCAAGATCGCGAGGTGCCGCATTTCCTCAACGTTGGACGTATCTGCTTTGCGTTGAACAAGTTTGACGAGGCAGAAAAGCACTTTGCTCGCACCGAGAAGGCGGCGATGCGAAGCAAGGACCCTAAGAGCGCGCTGCATGCCATGCACTGGCTTGGTCGGGTCTATCTCGAGCAGCGTGAGGTCGACAAACTCGCCGCTGTGCTCGAGAAGGCGCTTCCGATGTCGACGGAGCAGGACGATGATGACACGTACGACAAGTTCCTTGTCCTATGGTTGAGTCTCATGAAAGTCAAGAGCTCAGAGGGTGCGCTCGATGCACAAGACGAGAAGAAGCTTGACGACATGGTCGCCCATTTTGCCAAGACCAAGTATGTCCAGGGGCAACTGCGGGCGATGCATGTGCTGGCGTCCGTGTGGAGACAGTCAGAGGCCAAGCAAACCCAGCTTGATGAGCTATTGAAGCGCCTGGACGACCTCAATGCGCGTGATTTGGTGGCTCCGGATTCGGAACTGTTCGCTGACTTGATTCTGACGCGGGTGGAGAGGTGCTTGGCTTCTCAGCAACTTCGCCTCGCCAAGGCGCTGCTTGCCGATGGTGCCCAGTGCATCAAGCGCGATGACGCGTCAGCCAAGCACGCACACGACTTGTTGCTTGTCCGATTCGCCCAGGTCTACCTCTTGGCAGCCGGTGACAGTGACAATGAGAATGAAGATGAGGACATGGTACAGCTGGAAAAGGCCGTGTCAGTGCTTCGTACGAACACGGAGTTGACTGAGAGCTCGACGATTCTCGCTGACGTGATGACGCGCATTGCGCTATGGGAAGCACGCCAGAGTGATGGCCAAGTAGCAAAGACAGAGCGTCTTCTGGAGGAGAGTGTTCAGATCTATCGCAAAGTCAACGATGACGCGTCCAAGGATCGTTTCAGCGAAGCACTCGCGGCTCTTTGTATCCTGCAGGTCAAGAAAGGGAACAAGCGTAAGGCCCAGCAGTTGATGAAAGAGATCGAGTCGATGGTGAGTGCGGCTACGTGGGGTGAGCTCAAGGGAATCCGCGAACAGATTGAGCAGTTGGACGGGTCAAGTGGCAGTACCGCCACTTCAACTGAGCCAGGGAACACCACTCGCACGTTCTGGGATCAGTGGTGGTTTAGTATCTGTTTGATCATCATCGCCATCCTCTCAGGATTCGTGACTACGCAGGAATAAAATCGCGTTTACTTGTCTTCTTTATCTTCTCTTTGCTCTGGCGATTCCTCTTCTTCGTCTTCGTCGTCGTCATCATCTTCCTCTCCTTCGCTGTCCTCTTCTTCCTCTTCCTCGCTCTCTTCGTCGTCCGTCTCCAGCTGGTCGTCTAGCCGTAACAACAGTCGTCATCAGAACACACCACATTCTATGAGCTGTATGCTTTTGATACCTAGAGCGCGTTGCTGCTTCATGGCGATGATCAGGTCCTGCACGAGGCGATTGTACGGCTCTACCGCCAATACTACAAGATATGCCGTTTAGATCTTGCATCATTCGTCACAAGAGGCACAAGAACTTACTCTCTTGCGCTGTCGCCTCGGCTTGTTCAACTTCATTGTCTTGTACGAGCTGCAAGAACTCGGTGAGTAGCTTCAGCGGTGCTTTGCCTTCTGCCCATGCACCATCAACGGCTTCATTCCACACGTGCTCCACATGTTCTGGACTCCGGACGTCTAAAGAGTCATCCACATGAGTAATTGCTGATGTCACGCTCAACAAGCCATGACAGACATACCCTCGTCCTCCTTTTCCTCCGGCCGAATGCCCTTAACCGATGCCACGCGCTGCATACTCAACCAAACGTCCTAGGATTCCCTGAGGCGACACACTGACGGACGACCGTTCACCAAAAGCTTTCATATATTCATTCATCGACTTACAAAAACGAAACCAAAGCCGTACCAACGACGAAAGACTCTAAGGCTTGTAGTGGTCGTCATCGTCGGCGGAGCTGCCACTGCGACGCGCAAAGCACGAGAGCGCCAGCAGGAGGGCCGCCGCGACCGCCGCACCCACGCCCATGAACGCCAACGAGCTACTCCACGAGATGACCACGTCCAAGAACTCGTCACGACACTCCTTGTACGGCGAGTTCTCGTATACTGGACCCAAGTCACCGCTCTGCATGAAAGCGGCGCACCACATGGACGTCGTCGCCGTGCGGGGACACTTGTCGTTGGCCCACGTGAGGATCTTATCGAAGCGGGCATACTTCTCGGCCATCCCACACGCCTTGCAGACACCATCCAAACTACCGACGATCGACGCGAGTTCCTGTTTCTTACACAGCGAGTTGATACCCTGGAGTTCTGGCAGCAAAGCACCAGCGGCAGCAGGCACCGACGGCAAAAAGATCTCGAGGATATCCGCCGTCGTGGCGTTGTTGCAGAAGTACGCGCCCTGGGCGTAGCAGTAGATCTCGTTGAACGTTGGGGCAAAGTCCTTCTCCATGTCTTCCGCCGGGAACTCCTTGGCTTCCCATCCCGTCATCTTGCTGCGGAACGAGAAGCCTGTCCCGCCAATGATACCGAAGATAACGAGCGCGAGAACCACGACAATCGAATACACGAGCAAGAGGATGCGACTCCCCAGGATGGCGCCGGCCACACCCATGATGGCGACGGCACATGTGGCAAAGCCGATGGCCTGCGCTATCGTCACGAGCTTTGAGGCCTGCGACTCGTAGCCCGACTCATTGAGCGCCTCGATCCAGCCCGTGCCCGTGAGGTCATAAGTGAACTTGACGAACAGCACGCCAGCAATGAGGAAGCCGAGGTTGACGAGAATCAGGAGGCCGCCGGCCGCCGTGAGTCGCATGGTGGACCTTCTTGAGCTCCTGGGTCAATTGGTCGAATGATGAGAGCGAGAACCAACGTTGGTTAGTTGCCGACAGAACGAACGAACCAACAAACCAACAAACGCCCACAGCAGCTGGGTTGCTGTCGCTGAACGTTTTAGATGGACGATTTACGATTGGTGGAAAAGAGAAAAGAGAGTGTTTGATTGGGTGAAATAGAACAACGGGAGAATAGTCCGGTTGTGACCTGCCCTAGCCCTGTCTTGCTTTTGTGGGTTGCTGAGTCAGTGTACCCGGAAGATGGTACCTCGTAAAGTGAGCTAAAAGTGAACCCATCCAAGCGGCACCAAGGAGATTCACCGGCGTAACATGGGCTCACTTGTCCTCACAACCGCGTCGCTGAGGGGTTCAGAACCTTCTTTCCAGCTCCAGCAGTCCACTCTTTCAAAGCACGTCTTTTCGTTCGTTTTTTATCGTTTTTCGACATCTCGGTGAGCATCTGAGCTACATCCCACGCCACAAAGGGATCACTACTTACTACTACTGCCAAGCCTCCCGTCCACCCAAATAATAAACTAGCAATCGTGTGTCGCTTGCGCCATTGCTCTCGTTCTTTTCTTCTTCGCTGCTTTTCCATCGCGCCATCTTCCTCATCTATTCTCGACATGTTCTGTCGAGAATGCATTTTCGACAGGCTCGTGTTTGTGGGTGAAATGATGGATATGTCTTGAAGCTCTCTCGTCGTCATGGGGAAACGCGGCGCCGTCGCCTCGCTCAGCGGCAAGCCCGGCACGGTCTACGAGTCCGCCGTGGGCATCACGCCCGCTCCGGAGGACGCCAAGCGCCAGGATGGCCGCGGCATCTGGGAAGAATACTACCCGCTCATCCAGCCAGCGCGCCAGTATCATCATCATCGCGACGGCCGGGGCGCGTCTAGCTACTTCTTCCATGGCATGTTCTCGACGGAAGTCGTGTGCGCGTACCGAGACGCTGTCTTCGCGTACCTCGTGACCATCGTCTCCATGACGATTTTCTCGCTCACGGGACTGATCTTTTGTCAGCTATGGGGGATCCATCCACCGAGTCGCATCATCTTTGGCTTTCGATGTCTATGGCTCTTGAGTCCGACGATTGCGGCACTCTCACTTCGACATAGTACGTGCAAATGGCTATCAGTGTATGAGGTTGGTTGATAAAATGGGCTGATCGGTGACTGTTGTAGTCGCGGACGGACGTCTCAAGGCATGCAACACACCAACAACCTGGAACATTCCGCCGCTCCATCATCTCTTCAAGTGCTTCCCAACACGGGCCATGCTTCGTCTTTCGTTGCTGAGCTATACGATCCCAGTCTTGTGTGAGCTCGCTGCGTTCTCTTTCACAGCCGCCACGCGGATGGTGAACCCTGTAAGTGCAGACCCTTCCTCTAAGCGATGGTGGTATCCCTCAATGCTGCGTTCGTCGTCTGCTAGTTCAACCGCAAGTTTGTCCATGAACTCGAAATGGTCTTCAGTTTCAATGACGTCGACGCCTTGGACTCGGGACTCGTGTTTTACGTCTTTTACACTAGCATTTTGGGTATCTTTTGGGATCCATTGCCTCCACCACGCTACGATTTTGGTCGCATGTTGAGTTTACGACCAATGGGTACGTCTACCAGCCTGCTTTGATTCTTGACTCGCGATATTGACGGCATTGTGCAGGCTGTAGCTGGTTTCTACTCGCAATTATTCAAGAGATCGGCTGGAGCGGCTCCCTCTTTCCAGGTGCGCTACTGCATTTCTTGGTTGGACTAGCACATTCTGTGAGCTTACTTTTCTGACTGCTTTGCTAGCCCTGGAAATTGTCTTCAGCCATAGTTCCATCCTCGCATCGGCCATCACGGGCCTGATCTGGGCATTGTGGCACTGGCCGATGATCATCGCTGACGCCATCGACGCAGTGCCCGCTGGCTCCGGCTACCCTGTCGTGGAGACTCGCGAATTTCATTTGCTCTATGTACTGTCGGCGTTCACATTGCTGCTAATCGGCTCGCGCATCATTATGTGCTGGATCCAAGGCAACTCCTGCTATATCATCTGGTCCAGTGTGATCTACCACGCTACTCACAAGCTGTACGTGCCTACCTCTTTGTGTCGCTTCACTATGTGCCAACAAACTGAGAATCCGTGGTTTTGTGTAGGTTTATCGTCAGCGTCTTTGGTCAGCTGACGGCGCCGATCTACCAGAAGGCAGAGCTCTTCAGCTTCTTTAGCTCGGAAGCCTCCATCTCGGTCCTCGTCACAGTGTGGTTCTCCACGTGCATCCTCGCGCAAATGTTCCGATGGAACGACCTGGTGCCTCTGTTCACGCGTCGTGCTCGACGGTCTCGCTCTTCTCTGGTGTAAAAGACCCCGAGCAGAACCCAGGACACCAACGTACTGACGAAGATGCCTTTTGGATGGTGTACATGTACTGAAATAGTGATCGATTAACCAATTCACGCAATTCCAATTTGAATTGATCGCTAAATGAATTGTGCATCTGAGTAGATCCGCGTCCACTCAATTCACCAAAACACGGTAGTATTCGGATTCTAAAATCCCGTTTTATAGAATTAAGCGACCTACATTTAGAATTTTGTCTTGCCTCCTTCCACCTGCTTCTGTCAATCTTCAGTCGCGCGTCAGTCGGAAGAGACGATGGACATAAGCTGAAGAGCGCAGGTGGCCACGAGCGTTTTCTGCTGCTGCCGCCGCGTCTCGAGTGGCTACGCACTCGCGGTTGCCCTCTTTAGACTCAGCACATCATGCACTTCTCATCGCGCCTGCTGGCGCTGTTCTGCGCGCTCTGGACGCTGCAGGTCGTCGCCAAGAAGCCCGAAGGACCAGTCGTTTTGCTCGTACGTTGTTGGTCGCGTTATACTCTCTAGGCAGCTCAAGACACTCACGACTGAATGGATTCTGTAGACGCCGACGGTGATCCTCGGTCGTGTCCCGTTTGCGGCGACGATTGAGCTCCAGGAGCTCAAGAACGGTGAGTCAAACCCATTGGACTGGTGGCTGGGCTGGACTGGGCTGACTGAATGGATATGTAGGCACCGTGTATCCGCGCTACTTGTGGTACAGCATCCAGGACGAGGACGGCGCGCTGCTGCGTAACGGCACGGTGGACACGGTGGACGGCGAAGGCAACTTCCGTACGCACTGGGAGATCGCCGTGAACCGCATCAAGATCCCGGCGTTCGGCAGCCACGTGCTCACGACGACCATCATCGAGCAGACGCAAGACAACACGACCATCCCCTTCATGAAGACGGTGCAGAACGAGGTGTTCGTCACGCCTGGCTGGCTCTCGTTGCTCCCACCGCTCGTGACGCTCGTCATTTCGGCCGCGACCAACCAAGTGCTCATCGCGTTGCTGGCGGGTATCTGGTGTGGTGCGACGATTGTCGCGCAGGGTAACCCACTCACCGGCTTCCTGCGTACGTTTGATCAGTACTGGGTGGACGCCTTCGTGAACGACGGCCACGCCGGTGTCCTTCTCTTCACGATCATCCTCGGTGGTGCGATTGGCGTTGTGCAAAAGGGTGGCGGTGGCCACGGCTTGGCGCTTTTGGCCAAGGAGTACATGACGACGTCGTTGCGCATGCAGCTCTCGACGTGGCTGCTCTGTCTTGTCATCTTCTTCGACGACTACTCGTGCATCTTGATCATCGGTAGCTCGCTGCGTCAGGTGCTGAGTCAGACTGGTGTGAGTCGTGAGAAGTTCGCCGCCATCATCCACACCATCGGTGTCTGTCTGCCATCCATGGCTCCCGTGAGTTCCTGGATTGGCGTTGAGATCGGCTACGTCGCGGCTCAAATCCGTGATCTCAACCTCGACTGGGATCCGTTCCTCACGTGTCTTTCGTGTCTGCACTACCGCTTCTTCCCGATTCTCTTCATCGGCTTGATCTTCATCACCATTATCACCGAGAAGGACTTCGGACCAATGGTACAGTTCGAAAAGGACGCTGCTGCCTCGCCAATCAACGCCGATGGTGCCTATACACCACTCGATCTTGGGCCTTGCGCCAGCCCAGAGCCTGAGCTTGGTGCGCTCGAACCAGACACTCAGAAGCCATTGCGATGGCAGAACGCTGTTGTCCCGTTCGTCAGTATCATCTTGCTCACGTTCTTTGGTATGATCTACGATGGCTACACGCGCTTGTACGACGAAAATCCGGAAGGATCGTTTGATATGCTCGACGCGCTCAGCAACTGTAACTCGGTGTCGTCGTTGATTCGTGCCTCGGCCGCCGGCTGGGTCATCGCCGTCTTCATGCTCCTCGCTCAGCGCATTGTGACCATCGACGAAGCCACCAAGGCTTGGCTCGAGGGTGTCAAGGACATCCTCGACCCAACGCTCATCCTCGTGCTTGCGTGGGCCCTCGGTACGGTCATCGGTGAAGTCAACGTGGCTCCATTCGTCGCCTCTGTTGTCGGCGACGAGATCCAGAAGGAGTACTTGCCAGCGATTGCGACGGTTCTCTGCTTCATCGTGTCGTTCGCGACCGGCAGTGCGTTCGGCACCATGGCCATCATGTTCCCGATCATCTCGCCGCTCTCGTACTCGATCAGTGGCGGTGATCGCGACAATCTGCTCCAGTGCTTTGGCAGTATCCTCGGTGCCTCGGTGTTCGGTAACACTTGCTCGCCCATCGCCGACACGTCGATCCTGGCCTCGCTCTCGGCGCACATCCCACTGGAGAACCACATCCGCAGTATCATGCCGTACGCCTTGCTCGTCGCGACGCTCTCGGTGGTCGCCGGAGCACTCCCGAACGGCTTGAACCTGCTCAGTCCGTTCAGCGCCGTGGGTGTCTGTCTCGGTCTGATGCTCGTGATCGTGTACTTTTGCGGCACGCGCATCAACTCGCGCTACCGTCGTCTCTCTTCGTGTAGTTTCCTCACGGCATCGCCGCCAGCCAAGTACGAGACGCAGGCGTTGATCTACAAGACCGAGTAAAGTGAGACCATGCGACCCAGGAGCTCCCATTCCTGAGAATCTGCGACGTGTGACGAGATCACGCACTCGTTGATTGGCTGAAAACATTTATTTCAATAATAATCAGTTTTGATTCGTCGAAATTCTGTTTAGACCGCACGTTTCAACCAATCATTGAACGGAAGAGCGCATTTGGTGGCTGGAAGACGACGAGCAGCATGACGGAGACGACCGAGGCCATGGAGCTCACGGCGACGAGCAATCCGTACTTGGATTTCTACAACGAGTACTGCAAGACCTCGCGCGCCGATCTTATCAATGTGTTCGATCCAGCCATCAGCGAGAAGAAGCGCAAGAAGATGTACAAGGCGCTTGACGTGAGCGTCGCTATGGTATGTGCCACCTGACGGCGTAAATGCTGGTTTGACTCCCACTAATTGAATAATGCGAGTAGAAATACGCATGGGGGATCCCAGATGAGCGAGCGCTTCGTATTATCAAGCATTTCGGTCCGGTATGTGGCTAAAGTGCTGGGTCTGATGGAGGTTTGATCTCTGAAGCATGGTTATTGGGGTAGATTGTGGAAATGGGCGCTGGTACTGGGTACTGGGGCCGCTTGCTGCAGCTTCGAGGGGTGGACATCATCTGTTACGATCTCCACGTCGCCGATGATGATGACGAAGAAGGTGAACCGGAGCCTGAAGCTGAAGAAGAGGTCGCCGATGGCGTCGAAGGAGAGGACGAGGACGAATACGAAGACGAGCAAGAGGAGGAGGAAGAAGAGAATGATGGCGAAAACGATGGGGAGGAAGACAGCGCCGAGGAGCAGGAAGAGGAAGATGATGACGATGGTGAGGGGGAAGAAGACGACGAAGAGGAGGAAGTGGAGGTGGAGCAAGTGTATTGGATGGACGTGAAGAAGGGCACGCCAAAGGTATGCGTGACCTGGCTGGTTCCTTTGCTGGCTGAAAAGCCCACAATTCATGCTGTGAACGTAGGTGCTTCGTGAGCACTCGGATCGTACGCTCTTCCTGTGCTACCCGGACGATTTTGAGGACAGCAGCGAGTCGATGGCGCTGCAAAGTTTGCAAAACTACTCGGGGGAGTACGTGATTCACGTCGGCGAGCTCTTCGGACAGACCGTGTGTCTCCCAGGCCCTTGGTACGTGAACAGCCAATATGTCCATTCTCTGGGTAGCGCGCTCACGTCTTTTACAGGGGTCGAACGTCTTCATCAGAGTTCCAGATCCACCTGGCGTCCGTCTACCACAAAGTCCTCCAGGTCCCACTGCCGTCCTGGCACTCGAGCATTGACACGCTGACTGTGTGGAAGCGAACCAAGACTTCGATCATGGACAATGCATTCTACGCATTCATCCCGGCGGAAGAACGCCTGGACTTGGTGGAGGCGTGTCCAAGCACGCGGCATTTGCTGACTGAGGCATCGAACGAGTCGAACAAGAAGGAGAAGCGTGTCACCCCAGCAAGCGGAAAAGATGACGAAGCGAACAATCAGTCGAACAAACGTCAGAAGAAGAGCAAGAAACAAAAGAACTAGGTGAAAACTAAGGTTAGAATGCCTATGAATAGGATATTGCTCCAGTTCATTTCTTGTCCAGTCGGATGGCTTTGCTTCTTGTGACGTCGTAATGCGGAGTCCGGGCAAGCCACCGCTCGCATACGCCGCTGAATACAAGTTTGGCGACGAGAATGTGCTCACGGCGACTCATTTCGAGGAAGTGCGACTGCGGAATGAGCAAAGGATCCGGAATGCCCAGTCAGTACTCAAACTCAAAGAGCTTACCGTCCAAGACGACTCAGCGTCGCCCTCAGTTCATAATCCCAAGCGCATCCAGCAAGAGCATGGTACGTCTGAGACGGACGACAGCATCTTCTCTCGAACTAACAGCTCTGTACAGACCGTCAGGACCTGATTGAGCAGCACAATCTCATTTTGCTCCAGCGTCTGGAACGGATTCACCAGCACCGTGTGCCCAAACAGTTCGACGTCTCGCACCATACTGAAGCCGTGCTCAACGCGCCACGAGCATCAAACGCTGGAACACGACGTCGTGAACAGGAGAAGATCGCGATGGAGAACAAGAAGATGAAGAGACGGCTGAACAAAACGAAAGGCACGTTCGATCTCAAGCAACTCGCCGTCGACGCCGACCGGCATCGGTATTTTTCCGACCAGATTTCCAAGTTAACACGAAGATGCAAAGTCCAGGAGACCTGCAAGCAGCTGAGCGATGTTGCTGCTGTCAAAGCCACCCATTCAGTGTCTCCAGAGAGCTTTTACGTGTACAAACACGGTGTCAAGGGCGCGAGCCAGACCAAGTACACCCAGGCCTTTGATGATGACGACGAAGAGAACGAAGAAGACGACCGAGAGAGCGAACCCAGCAAAAGGATAGGACCACCATCGTATCTGCTCCCTCCAGTGACGAAGCAACGCTCCAAGTCGACGACGTGTACGCCTCCCATGCTCAAAAGGACCAAGATGGTCTCCGCATCGGATCTCCTCGGGTTGAAGTGAGCTCTTCCACTTTCAACCAATCAAATCTTTCTATGAAAACATTCCAACCAATAGATGACGTTTGTTTGGATGGAATGGTCTCACTTGGCAACACGCTCGCCCGACCAGCAATGCCCATGCGTGTATGGCGCGCATCGCACGCGCTCCAGCGCTCCACAGCGCTGCCCTGGACGTCACAGGGACTGATCTCGAGACGCCACTTCCACGCCACCAACCAGCAGCCCATTTGGTGCGTCTAGCATGCTCTAGAACGTGCCTACCTACCCCGCCTTTCTCACGTGTTCGTGAGCTTTTGCTCTAGGTATGTTGCGGTTGGATTGGGCTTTACCGGCCTCTATCTCGGTTCACGGTACGTAATGCGTGCCCAGGAGCGCATGCGTCGACGAGAAGCGGGTCTGCCAGAGGAGGACGACGAGGATGAGTATGAAGGCGACTATACTGAGCGTCGACGGATTGACCGCATTCTCGGCCTCGACGTCGGCTCTGCGAGTCTGCGTCTCGCCACAGCTTCGCCATTTTCTTCGACTCCAGCACGTGTGATCGAGAGCGCGGAAGGTCTGCGAGCTATCCCAGCGGCGGTTGCTGTGGACAATGACACGGAGTTGGTCGGGACGCTGGCCAAGTCGTTGCAAGGACGCAAGCCTCGACACACGGCGACGGCGACGCGGTTGCTGCTTGGTCGATCGACAGAGGTTCGTCTGCTGTAGCTGCTAGATAATGATGGTTGAGACTGACGACCGTTGATTGCAGAGTATTGCCGCAGACGACTTTGTCAAGACACTTCCGTACACGATCGACACGTCAGGTGAGCGCGTGACCATGGAACTGGACGGCAAGGAGTACAGTACAGAGGTAAATACCGTTATGATGTGCCCTCAGTAGTACTCACTGTACTCACAAACTCGTGTCTGTTATAGTGGGCCGCGGAGGTCATGCTGGATCACCTTCACTCTGTGGCATCACGGTCGCTCGGTCAAGACCACGACGGTTTTCCTGCTGTGATCACCACGCCTGCTAGTGCGGACGAGCGACAGCGTGTGGCTCTCGAGCGCCTTGCCGTAGCCGCCGGCTTTGATCTCGTCTCGTCCGTTGAGGAGCCTGTGGCCGCGTTGCACGCAGTGGAAGAGCTGGTTGAAGCGGATGACGAGGACGAAGACGTCCGTCAGGCACTTCAGAGTGGAAAACCGATCGCAGTCTTCGACATGGGCGGCTACGTCTCGTCGTTCTCTTTGCTTCAACGTCAGCCATCAGGGTACTCGATTGTCTCCACGCAGTCTACCACTGGTTTCTCAGGTGCGCTTGTCGATCGCCTGCTCTTCCAGCGAGTCGTCGACAAGTTCTACCAGGAAGTCGGCATCGACCTCTCTATTGACCACTTGGCCAGTTATCGCATTCTAGAAGCTGTTGAGACGGCCAAGCACGAGCTCTCGACGCGCAAGAGCACGGATCTCAACCTCCCATTCATCACTGCGGACCAGAGCGGTGCCAAGCATCTTGTCCAGAAACTCTCGTCATACGATCTCGCTCGAGTGCTAGAGAAGCCCATGCGTGACGCTCTCACTCTTTGTGACGCGGTGCTGAAAGACTCTGGTATCACGAAGCAGGACGTCGCGGCACTTGTGCTCATTGGTGGTGGTGTGCGCTCCGACTTCGTGCGTACGGAACTCGAGCGGTTTTTCAACACGACTGCGTTCGCTAGCAAAGACTTCCGCCCAGAGGAAGCGGTGGTCGTCGGTGCCGCTGAATTCGGACGAAAGCTGATTATGGAGACGGAATAGACAGCAAATCCGAGTTGTTTGTATTGATTCTATGCTTGCGAGACGCGCTTTTTGATCATCATGCAGTGCGGCACGCCCTTTTCCAGATATGTCTCGTCGTCCAGACGCTCGTAGCCACACTTTTGGTAGAACCCTTTGCGCTCGTAGATCACAGAGAGTACGAACGCGTCTGCCTCGTGAGCCATCGCGTCTTCCACAGCCAGCATCAACGTCAAGCCGTGGCCTTTGCCTCGACACTTGGGCAGCACCGCCACGCGCCCGATTCTCACCTGGCGCTCTTCAGGCGTGGGCAACACACGCGCTACAGCAACGTACTCGTCTAGATCCGTGTCCTTGCCGATGAAATGGCGCGTGGTCTCGGCCGCGTCGTGCTCGTCGACATCCTTGGTCGGGTCAAAGCCCTGCTCTTGGATGAAGACTTGGAATCGCAGCGCCTTGGCGATCTCAAACTCTTCAGGCGTGGTAATACGCGTCACGACGAGTGGCATCTTGTGAAGAGTCTTGGCGGAAGAAGGAGAAATGGGAAATGAGCCCAATGGTCATGTATCAAAGGTCTCACCAAATGGAGAGCGCCCATCTCCCTGCCGTCTCAACCCAGTTGCCTTCCCATCCGCCAAACACGTGGTACACGTATCGGATTCGGAAGGGATGTTGTAAACACGCAGTTACATGGCAAAGACACAGGATCAGCGCTCCGTGTATTGACTTCTATGGGTGGGCAATGCGCTGCTTGACCATCATGCAATGCGGGACGCCTTGTTCAATGTACGACTCGTCATCCAGACGCTCGTAGACACACTTCTGATAGAACGCCTGGCGCTCGTAAATGGCTGAGAGCATGTACGTGTCGGCTTCATGAGCAACAACGTCCTTGATGGCCTTGATCAATGCGATACCGTAGCCTTTGCCGCGACACTTGGGTAGCACAGCCACACGACCGATCTTGGCCTTACGCAGCTCAGGAGTGAGTAAGCAACGTGCAACGGCAACATACTCGTCTAAGTCGGTGTCTTTGCTGAGGAAATGACGCGTTGTCTCGGCTTGATCGTAGTCATCGATATCCAGGGTCGGATCGATTCCCTGCTCTAGGATAAAGACACGAAAGCGCAGAGTTTGTGAATCTCAAACTCTTTAGGGGTGCTCAGTGTTGTCACGACGAGCGGCATGACTGGTGATCTTGCGCGGGAAAAAAGGAATGAGCAAGTGAAGGACTGCGTTGGAAGTGACGCGTGGCTGCCGTCTCATCAGCACCCACGTCCGGTCGATTACGATCCTCGGCGTAATCTTGGTGGGTGGGATCAGACGCGGACCCTATGCCCATTTGCGCTTACGGCAACTCACTCAAATGACAGAAGCACAGGCCAAGTGGAGATTCAACCCCTGCGTTTTATTGATATGGACACTAGTTCTTCCCGACCGTCTTGATCATCATGCAGTGCACGATGTCTTGATCAAGGTACACCTCGTCATTCAAGCGCTTGTAGCCACACTTTTCGTAGAAACCACAGCGCTCGTACTGCGATGAGAGCACGTACGTGTCCACTTGGTCGGCGACGGCGTCTTCCACGGCCTTCATGAGCATGGCGCCGTAGTGCTTTCCACGACACTCCTTCAGAACGACGACGCGACCGACCTGAGCCTTGCGCTGATTGACTGTTAGCAGTACACGGGCGGCAGCGACGTACTTATCGTGCTCGACGTCCTTGCCGATAAAGTGCCACGTTGTCTCCGCGGCGTCATGTTCATCGACCTCAAGAGAACCATCATTGCCCTGCTCGTTGATAAACACTTCGAAGCGGATGGCCTTGGCGGTGGCGAGCTCCTCTGGAGTAGTCACGCGGGTCACGGTTAGCGTCATGGCCGTACAGAGGGTATAAAGAGAGCGTAGAGAGAGCAAAAGAGCAAATGAGCCCCTCATTGACCATTCCTCATCATCTTCAACCTCGCCACTTCGTTACGAACACCAAATTCGCCTCGTTACGAACCATAACCCTTCGTATCGCGTTGATTACCTGTCCAATTGATGAGACGCCACATGCTGACCATCACTCTTGCATGTCAAAGGGCTCCGGTTAGTCCACACGGAGCTCTTCATTTGCTCTTCCGCCGCGTCGCCTTCTCCGCTCTCTCTACGACGATGACGCTGCTCGTGACCCGCGTGACTACTCCAGAGGAGCTCGCCATCGCCAAGGCCATCCGCTTCGAAGTCTTCATCGATGAACAGGGCTTCGACGGCTCCATCGAAGTCGACGAGCACGACGCGGCCGAGACGACGTGGCACTTCATTGGCAAGGACGTCGAAGAGGACAAGTACGTGGCCGTGGCGCGTGTGTTACTCACCCCACAGTTGCGCAAGGCCAAGGTTGGTCGTGTCGCGGTGTTGAAGGAATGCCGTGGTAAGAACTACGGTGCGGTGCTCATGAAGTCGGTCGAGGACGCCGTGGCGGACCAGGTCGACACGTACATGCTCTCGTCGCAGTACGAGCGTCGTGGTTTCTACGAGAAGTGCGGCTACAAGCGCATGGACGACGAGATTTACCTTGATGAAGGCGTCGAGCACTGCATGATGATCAAGAAGGTGGTGAAGAACTAGACTTGTTTGTCTTCATACTAATAGAATGCGTGTTGAATCTTTCTTCACTTGGAGTGTAATTCTGACGTTTGAACGGGCTGGCTTACGATTTCCTAAATGAGGACGGAGCTGTGAGGGACTTGTGCATCCAGCATTGTTCGATGCGCTCAAAGAACGTCGTGTCGTCCACGCGTGTGTAGCCACAGCGTGTGTAGAAGCCCACTTTGTCTAGTACCGCCCCGAGGATGATGGTATCGCAGTGTTTAGAGACCATGCGCTCGACTTGTTGCATGAGTACGGTGCCATAGCCTTTGCCTTGGTGAGACTCAAGGACGCCAACACGTGCGAGCGAGTTTCCCTTCTCGAGTCTCTTGATCGATTGTGATACGCGCGACCGCGACGAATTCGTTGGTCTCAACTTCACGCCCGAGGAAATGGATGGTGTGTTCGGAGAAATCATAGCTTTCGATGTCGGTGGTCGAAACCGCGACCGAGGACAAAGACCTGGTGTCGAATGGCCTTGCAGACCTCGAAGTTCTGGGCCATCGATGCTTGTACTACTTCCAGTGTCATCATGACCGCTTGAGGCGGCTTGGACAAGTAGAAGAATGAGTCAGGGGACAAGTGTCGACTTGTGCCCACGGTCATTTCCGCAGAGTTGCCTTCTAATCAGAAGTTGAGAAGTCAGACGGACTTTGTTCGACGACTTGACAATGCGGATGGGTCTCTGCAGCTAATTGGGTGCAGTTTACACGTGCCAACGTAATCGACAACTTGCTTCAGTTGGGAAAGCACGCATGTCTATATGATAAAGGGCTGTAGACAACCTACTAGGCATCTTAAATACTCCCTGTTCATGACTACACATTGCTGATCTTCTTGGCCATCCAGCACTGCTCGATCTCATCGATGAAGGTCTCGTCATTGATGCGCGCGTACCCCAGCTTCTTGTAGAAGCCGATCTTGTCCATCACGGCTCCGAGCACGATGGTATGGCACTCGTCCTTGACCGTGGACTCGATCGCCTCCATCATCGCAGCACCATATCCTTTGCCTTGATACTCCTTGAGCACACCAACGCGTCCCACCTTGCCAATTCGGCTCTCCGGATCCGCAAAGCACCGCGCCACCGCCACGAATTCGTTCGTCTCGGTATCCCGACCGAGGAAATGATACGATGTGGGCTTGATGTCGTACTCATCGACGTCAAGCTCAGGGTCAAAGCCGCGTCCGAGGATGAAAACCTGGTACCGGAGCTTCTTGCACATGTCAAAGCCCTGGTCAATCGTCGCGAGCGTTACTTCCAAAGGCATGGCTGGGCCAGGAGATTGCTAGTGGTCTTGTACACGTGTGGAGAAAGTGGGAATGACGTCCATTTGACCACAGACGACGCCAGTGGCGGCAGAGCGTCGCGTGCGCATTGCCGCCCGCCACAGTCTCAACATGGTGATTAGACTGCAATTGTAACAAAATGATTTGTGACAATTGCCACATGCACATAACGAGATTTATATGTAACAGATCACTTGAGTCAGTAGCCACGGCAACCTGGGCTTCGTGTGAGACTTTCATTCGTTTTCGGGTGTTTCCGCGCTGTCTGCAGCTGTTTTACTGCACTGTTGGTGATGACTAATGCTCTTGGCCATCCAGCACTGCTCGGTTTCGTCGAAAAACGTGGTTTCGTCGACTCGTTCGTAGCCTAGACGGCGATAGAAGCCCACTTTGTACATGACGGCGCCGAGAAGGAGGCGATCGCAGTCGTTCTTGACGTTCTCTTCGACCGCCTGCATCAATGCCGCGCCATAACCTCGACCTTGGCACTTGGCCAGCACTGCGACTCGTCCGATCTTGCCTTCTCGTCGCGTGGCGTCCACACAGCATCGCGCGACGGCGACAAACTCGTTGGTGTCGACGTCTCGTCCTAGAAAATGACGTGTTGTGGCCTTGAAATCGTCCGCGTCGACGTCGAGATCAGGGTCGAAGCCGTTCTCTACGATCATGACTTGGTATCGAAGGGCCTTGCACGTCTCGAAGCCTTCGGTAAACGACACTTGCGTCACATCCAACGGCATTGCGTCTTGCGAATCAAATCAACGAGTGACAGATTGGAACACTTGGAATCTGTGGACGAATGCCGTCTCAACACCAGATGAGACGGCGTGGAGGAGCCATTTGTACCAACCGTGTTACAATTCCACCGTTCGTTCACAGGACGGTCTGGTCAAAGGACGCACCGTGGCGGTAACAACTCTGCTCACGTTGGGCCTCGCTGTGTCGAAGGGTGATAGTGGACAACGCTGAGTTGTGTCGCGTCCGCCATATTTTCTTTCGGCCAGCCAGCACAGCAGGCGTGAGCTCGTGCACTTCCACGTCCAAGCCCAGGTTTGAGATGGTGATGGAACCCAAGTATTCGATAGAGAACTCGATCTTGACGGACGAAGCGTTCTCTTCGAGCCACTGAGCGACTCGCTGAGTCACTAGGATCTGTCCACCAAAGCCGATTTCGCCCAGTTCGCTAGCAATGATCTCAGATGCACCTGTGTACGACATCTTGCCTGTGATAGCGTGCCGACTGCAAACCAGATGACCTTCCGATTCCACAGAGTCGTGAATTCCCATGCGAACTCGAAGTCCATTGAAGATCAGGCGATGCCCTGAGCGTTGCTTGGTGGTCGCAGCTACAAGTCCGCGCAATTCGCGAGGCCAGGGAGCGACGAGCAACTGGAGCTGGACGTCCAAACAGTATGCAACTGCGTCTTCGATCGAGTGGAACGCCAGTTGGAACGAATCACCACATGTTGTGATCTCGTATCCCCTGTGCCGTAGCAACGACGAGCGCAAGATCAAATCGTGGAGATCCGTTGCTGCATCCATCACGCCAGGTGGTGCCTTGGCCCAGAGTGCACTCGATGACTCAATGTCCGTGTGTACGAAGACCTGATCTTTTGATGGCGGACCTGTCGGCTCCTTCTCGGGCTCGTTGTCGAGAAAGCGACGTTGCATGAACTGTGCTTCGAGGTCTTCGGGCATGCAGCTAGTACACGTCTGAAGGATACACGACTGACTGCACCCAGTGACGATCGACAGCACGATACCAGTGCAGTTGTAGATCACCATGCCTGTCCCAATGAAATGGAGCAGCGCCGGTGCTCGGTTGTGCGTCGTGCAGAGAACAACGGACGAGATCTGGAACGGCGTCGCGAAGAGCGCATAGACGACCCTAGCCAGTCAAGGAAGCGGTCAGCCCATGCATGGTGGCGATTGATCGAGGGCAAGGACGTACATGGTGCGCTGCAGACGTTGGTAAACGGGTGACGGCAGGAACGTCCCGTGCATGGCTTCATACTTGCGTCCTTTGATCTTGAGGTGGATAAGCGATCCCAGCATGTACAAGAGACCACAGACTTGCACGCCGTAGATGAGTAGCAGCCAGCTGTGCGGAGCCATGGTGTAGCCTCCATCCCAGATCGCAAACGAGGCTTCGATCACTGCAAACGCCAGGATGAGGCCGTGGATGAGGTAATTGTAGAAACGGATACGCTCGCCTTCCTTCTCTGGACCTCTGTCCATGGATTTGATGGCGATACAAGAGAGCTCGTACGTCAAAGGGATCAGCCACAACGCGATACCAAGCAGCAAGACGTCACCAATGATAACACAGACGGCAATCCACGGATTGTGCGCGTAGAGCGAGAATGGAATGGCGTGAATGCCCAGGCGATCGATCTCTTCGACGGAGAATGGCTTGGGGATGGATGGGTCACTGATGCTATCACGTGGTGTGGCGAGCACCCAGACGAAAAAGACAAAGCGCGCCAACGCCCACGCCATAAAGTACACGAAGAACATGAAGAAGAGCCAGCGCACAGTGGAGATGTGAAGCACCCAGTTGCGTCGCAGCTTGAGGGCGATCGTCGCGGTGGCAATCACTGACAAGCCGCACGTGATCGCACCGAGCTCGGAGTAGATCATGTTTGTTGTCGCTCGGCTGACGGAATGATTTGTGGGAGGACGGTCGGGCCGGGTGACTCACCTCCAGTGTCTGGCTCCTCCTGGTCGCTCCCATCGCGACAGGGACCGACTCGTCGCTTCTCGAACACTGACGAAACCCACGCGGACCGGAACACCTCGCGCTGTGTTCCATCGTCCAACTTTGCATGGGAGAGGTATTCGGACACGCCGTATCCCAGTTTAACGTGCGCATCCCACTTAAATGGCGATACCTCCCACTCGTCGGTCGTGGTGAGCTACTTCTTTGGTTCCACGAACGTTCGACGGAAATGCGGAGCAGACGCAGTAATGGGCTTGCGCTGATGTGGCATCGCACTCCAAGGGACATTGCTTCGCGGCAGGACGACGACTTTTAGCATCTCTCGATCGTCGAGGTCTTAAGGACGAAGATGAGTTGGTGGCATACGTCAACGCTGCGTCTTCGGTCTGCGGAGCGGTCAGTGGCTGGTCGTGTCGTCTTCGTCGTCAATGTGAGTCCAGGGACGTACGCAAACCAAGAGAACCAAGAGCAAGTGGACCGCACGAGCTCTTCGGTTCAAGGAGCTACCGCACGTTCGTACTCGGAGTTTCGCTCGCTCTGGCGGTCGCTGCTACGAGCGACTTCATCGACTACGCTCTTTGAAGAAGACACACGTAGGACGAGTGTCTACGATCGCCTGAGTCGCACGAGTGAGTCGTGGGTAGCGATCTCTCGTCGAGTCCTCGGGACAATCGACAAGCCAGGAATGTTTTCGTCGGGTCGTTGCCACTGCTCGCAGGACCAATGTCCCTTCGATCGACTGCACGTCGTGCTGAAAGACTACCCGTTTCCACGGAAGAAGCTTCTACTCACGCAGTTGGACGAGTATGCACTGGAGAGACGTCGCCAGGAGCTCGAACGCTTCCTTCTTACGATCCAAACGTACTTTCGAGGCTTTGCTCTAGCTTTTCTGGACCAGGTGGACTCGTGTGAGGTGCTCCACCTGCTCAACGCCTTCCTGGGGATCGACGAAGGAGCAAGAACGAGTGTGATCGCTTCGCCTGGTGCAAACGTAACTGACTCCAATCGACTCTCGACGCCTCGCGGGTCGTTGGCACCGGACTCTACTCGCAACGCACGTCATTTGCCCCAGCTCCAGATCAAAACGATCGATGTTGACACATCTCGAGCGTCGTGGGCAGGTCGCTTCAGTACTGTCTTCGACGTTATTGGTTCTCGCGTCATGGGATCGATGAGTAGTGGCGGTGACGTCGCCCTAGCACTGTACACAGCGAGCACGAGGGGTCATTGCGGTACCGTAGTCGAGCTTCTTGACCGAGGAGCAGACCCAAATGCCGTGATCGGTGATCTCTCGTCCACAGCATTACATGCTGCCAGTCACAATGGTCGTCTCAAGGTCGTCCAAGTTCTTCTCGCTTTCGGTGCAAGCATGAACGAAGCAGACGCACGCGGGATGACGCCTCTCATGTCCGCCGTGGGCAACGGACAAGTCCAAGTCGCTCAGTTCCTCATGCGGGCGGGTGCTGACCTCAGCAGATGCAACACGCAAGGAGAATCGGCGCTTCACGACGCAGTCCGCAACGGTTCTGTCCGTATGATTCGCCTTTTACTTGATCAAGGCGCTGACGTCAATGTACAAAACGCCCGCACTGGCCAAACACCGTTGCATATCGCCGCTGTGACCGGAAACCTCGCCAAGTGCCGTCTTCTGCTAGGATATAAGGCCGATACGGAACTGTGTACGCTTCGTGGTAGGAAACCCATCAACTTGGCCATCGAAGGACGCCATAAGAGTGTCATCCAGCTCTTGGAGCAGCACGAAGACCCCGAATACACGCTTCACTATCTCCATGACGAGAGACAGACGCAAATGATGGAGAGTTCGGTCGATCCAGAAGATATAGTGTACGATATGACCCCACCACAGGACATAGAGCTCGTTCAAGAAGAAGACGGAGCAACGTATGCCGTTCTGTGAGAGAGTATACATCAGTAGCCGTTTTCCCCTCGCTAAATCCGTCTTACCACGGTGTCGTTGCACATTTCCATTGATTAGGATGCAGGCGGAGCGCTGCTCCTCGGGTGTTTCAGGCAATGTTGGCCCCACTCCTGCTGGCGGTGGCCCCGGCGGAGCCTCAGGAGAATGCTGGGACTCCATCTCGTATCTGGAAGGCGCGTTCCATCATGGGTTCATGCGTAGTCGACTCAAGACCGGCGAGTTTGTCTTCCAGGAGAACACACGACTCACGCGAGAGCTCGACGAGTTCTGTGACGTGGATGGCATGCATCAACCAAAAGGCCCAATCCTCTTACTAGGTGAAGGTGGCGTCGGAAAGAGCGCTTTCCTCGCGAATTGGCTCGTGCGTCGGAAGAAAATGTTCCAAAACGGCCAGTCGACCTACCCGGAATTCATCTTCCACCATGTTGTTGGGTGTTCGCGGCAGTCACTCTTTGTTTCCAACCTTCTCGAACGCATCTTGCGAGAGATCAAAGAGTACTTTGAGCTGCAAAAGGAGATCCCCGATGTCGAAGAGCGCTTGAGCTGGCAATTCCCACGGTTTCTCGAGGCCGCATCCAAGAAAGGCCGCATCATCTTGATCATTGATGGTCTTCAACGCCTTCGCACAAGTGACGGCGAGAGTATCCTCAAGTGGGTGCCGCTGGTCTTCCCGCCCAACGTCCGTCTCGTTTTCTCTGGCACGAACAACCATCCAACGTCGAAATTCCTCCAGGCAGGTGGGAACGCAGTCAATGCCAGTGTGATAGCCGCATCGTCATTGGCTTCATCTTCTCTCTCGCCATCGCTCTCTCCTCCTCGACCTGGCGTCCAGAATCTGGACCAGATCGAGCGTGCTAATGTCAATGCACAAATGATGGAGCGCATCAAACTGGAAGCCAACCGACGCAACTGGACGTTGCTTTACTTCTCGCCCTGGATGGAGGAAGAGCGTCTTCGTGTGGTCAAGAAGTTTATCCACAAGCACCAACCTGTCCGCACAAATACCGCTAAACCCGCACCTGGAACGCCCGGCCAACCACCTGCTCCTGTCCCCACTCCAACACCGGGGGATCGAGCGCTACTCACCGCTCACGGTCTTCAGCTCTTCGAGCTCCAGCAGCGCGCTATCGTCAGCATCGGCACAACTGCGAGTCCTCAGTTCCTCAAGACGTTCCTTACGGCCTTGGCCTGGGCTGTGAACGAAGGTGTGAACATCCACGTGGTTTTCGAGCAGTGGCTCAGCGCCGAAAGCTCAAGCCAGCTCATCGAAGCCATCTTGCGAACAATGGAGACTGGGCACATCCCCAACGAAGCACTGACGGAGGATGCGAAGCAGTTCTTGCAAGAGAATCGAATCGGTCCGCGTGTGGATTCCCCGCACTCATCATCGACACGCCGGAACACGAGCGCAATAACGGTGTTGACGGCAAAGCGTCAGCAATTCGTGTCGAATGCGACTGCCGATGAGCTAAGTATGTTGCGTGGCGCACCAAGTGCAGCCCCGCTAATGAGCCCACATCGTCAACGCAGCCAGCTGCAACTCGGCTTTGGCGAGATCGACGAAGGTATTCCAACGATTCCAGGTCTTCCCCACCGCAATAGCGTCCATGAGACGGCCGAGGTGATTCTTCCCATGGCGCCTACGCGCCAGGAGGTGGCCAAATCTGTCATCCCACCTATGTTGACGGCTTCGTCCTCGAGCGGATCAAGCGATGCCAGTTCGATGCAGGCCGCGGCCTTAGCAGCCACCACTGGTACTGGTAACACGTCGATCCGGCTCCCACCAAGCGATAAAACCTTGTCGTCGTCGCTTTCTGCGCGACCTGTGACGTCACGTCGGACGCTTGAAGCTACCCCACTCTATCTCACGGGTGGAACACTTGTTCCATCCTTGAATAACCTTGTGGGTCCTGCATTGGCCTTGCTGTACGTGTCTCGACATGGCTTGCTTCAGAATGAGCTCAAGTACATCTTGAACGCCGTGATTCAAGAGGCAAACCAGGCAGAAGAGATCTCGCAGCCTCTTCTTCACCGCAAGGCAACGTTTAGCCACGTCAAACACCACTTGGCATCTGCTTCGACGATGGATGCGCCCCAACCAACGTCATTCTCTGAAATCGAATGGCGAGCGTTGCTTCGCGCACTCAAACCGGTTGGTGTTCTCTTTGTCCAGTCAGTCATTGTTCTCCCAATCTGCGAAGAAGCTTTACGTGACGTCGTGTGGTGGCGATACATCGGAAGCGAGCGCGCCGAGCAAAAGTACCATCAGTGGCTGATCCGTTTCTTCCGGATCCATCCAACCACCTTCCGTCGAGTCGAGGAATTGCCCTGGCACCTCAAGCGCTGCTATCAATGGGACGCTTTGCGGAATGTGCTCGTGAATCTGGCCAACTTCCAGCTCTTGTACACCGTCAATTTCAAGAATGAACTCTTCGGATACTGGAAGCTGCTCACGGACGGACCGCTTCCACTGTACACACATGCGAGTGCTGAAGAAAACAACGTATCGCCCAACTCGGAGCCTTCATTGAGCTCTAAAAGCCAAACCATGGCCAACAACAGTCACTCGCTGCTGACAAGTGATGCATTGGTGTACGCAACGCCGTTTGATGTCGTGAAGGAATACGGGCGAAGCCTGGAAGACTGGTACAAAAGCACACGTCCCACGACGAAAGCATTCACGGCCATACTCCAGCTGGTCACCAAGTTCATGCACGAGTTCTGCATGTACTACCAAGGCTACCTCCCCAACTTCACGCACGCGCCGTTTGGATTACGTCGACTTCACCAGGACGGACTGACGTTCGCAGAAGATTTACCGCATGTCCAGCAACTCACGGCGTCTTCCAGTGCGATGACGGCCGCCGCGGCAGCGTCTGGTGCGCTTCTCAACTCTTCAGGCGCGTCGCCTATGGCTTTGTCGGCAGCGGCAACAGCAGCTAATGTTTTAGGCTCGGCACTGGACGCTTTTCTGACTTTGAACCAGCAATCCGCCACCAATGTCGTCCAAAAAGACAAAGAGAGCAACGGCAACTGGTTTTACTTCTACCAGCGCTGGATCTGGATCCAGTTCCCATGGTTAGCCCTCGGTAAAGAGATCGTCATCCGTGAACCGGTCGTTGAAGGAATCACGTCGGCAGTGGCAAGAACGTCAACTCTGGAGGTGGTGCCCTCAGTGTCAGTGTCGGTAATTTGCTGTCACCATCACCAGAGCCTCCGTCACATTTTGGTTCGGTGAAAAGCCAGGACGGGAATGACCACCCAGACGAAGAAACGATGCGAGACGGCGGCGTCTTGTCCGGTGCAGGCACGACCGGCAACCCGGGCTTGAACGGTACGCTAGGAACGGCTGCATCCTCTAGCCACCACCGTTCAATCCAGCTAGATTCGCGATTCTGGGACGTCAAGCCGAGTCTAATGGACGCAACGCAGCAGAAGCAAAAGGGTTCGTTGAGTCCAACCAAAGTGCGTGGCCTCCAGAACTCTAGCGTTCTGCCTCGTCACGTCACGACGACACTTCAAACCGAGTCCTTGATCTCTCCCGACAACCTCTTCCGGAAGAAATCGACATATGCCGCCGTGAAGAATGTGCTGTCGTCGTCAATGCGCGCTCTGCCCGGAACATCTTCGTCCATGACAACACTCCCAGCGATACCGGAACGTCCTTCGAGTGGTGCTTCTGTTACATTCCTCACCGAAGCCGGCGTCCCAGCGTTCGCAAATGGAGATACGGAGCCAGACGGATCGAAGTCGGGGCCATTGTCGACGTTCACTAAAGACACATCGTTGGTTCTTGACAACCTGACAGGGCCAGACAGTGTGACGTCGTTGACCACAGCGTTCGGACTGCCTGCTCACTTCCAAGACTACCCACAGAGCGAATGGGGTCTGCGACAGTCGTACAACCGCGAGCTCGTTCTGAAATTGCAGACCTTGTACGACAGTGCCAGGCTCGAGGCGAAGAAGAAGCAGTCGCAACTCCAGCATCTTAAACACAAGATTCGAGAGACCCAAGGCAGATACGAGCTGGCGATGCGCGACTGTGAAATGGCCAAGCACGCAATGGAAGAGATGCAGAACCGCATGAACAAGATCGAGAATATGCTTCAGCAGATCGATCGCCAGGGCAAAGGACACCGTAAACTCCTTCGTAGTTGCGAGATGTTTCCTGCTTCCGATCCTTCGCACTTTGAGACACTGAAGAAAGAGCTCAAGCTACTACAGATGAAGCACAAGGACCTCACCGAAGAGCGCAAGGTTCTCCTGACAAAGCGGACGCACCTGAAGACCGTCGAACTGCCGATCTTGCAACGCGAAGTGGAACGAAACAAGCTTCTGCTGAGTGCAGTTGTGGAGAAACTCGAGAAGGCGCGCGAGAAGATGGCGCAAGATCAAGCAGCCACCGACAAACTGTACCATCGCCGCCTTGAGCTGATTGATGCTGTCCGCAAGATATCGCCAAAAGACGTGAAAATTCACGGCGACGATGACGACGAGCCCGAAATTGGAGGCGGCGCGAGCAACGTTGGTAGTGGGTCGATTTCCACGCCAGAACCCAGCTCAGTTGCTCAACTCGAACGCAATACTTCTACCCGTTCGATTGCCGCGAGGATGGCGTTACAACAATGCGAGTCCATGTGCGAGAAGATCCAAAAAGCCACAGGATATTCCAAACTCGACCTGATCCTGGAGAAGTTTGTGAGTCGCGAAGAGCTCAATCGAAGCTTTGAAGAGCAAGCCAAGGTCTACGAGGCTCGACTCAAGCAGATCAAGCTTCATCAGACAGAGCTTGAGCAGCAGCTGCACGCACTGGAGATGTCCAACGCGGTGACCAACACGGATGACCCGCGTATGCTGGAAGAAAAGCTTCGCGTAGCAGAAGTGGAGCTTGCTCGAACTGAACGAACCCAAAACGCACTCTTGACAATGTCGAAAGAAGTGATAGCTGGCGCTTCGCGAGTCGTCAAGCTCCTTGGAATCACTTCTTGTCGCACACCGCATCAGAGCGCTCTCCCAGCCGCTCAGCTCTGGCCGCCACCTGTCGACAAGGCGAGTACGTTCACCTCCGAGTTTGAAACACTGGAGGCAAAGGAGATCGCAACACTCTTACAGATTTGCCAAGAACGAGCTATGACTATGGTCGATGTGGTACGTAGCAAACTCACCTACATTTTCATGAAGAAGCTCAGGAGGTTTGTTATTTCGTGGCGCAGGTGGAGGGTGGTCGCGCAGATCCGGATGCTGGTTTTTCAATGGTACGTCGCTTGGGAATTCTAGTGGTAAGATGCCCGTCATGACCCTAAAATGCATTTGTGTATTAGACGAAGGAGCGCTCCAAGAATCGTCGACGCACCGATGAGAGTACTGCCAAGGCAGCTGGCAGTAAAGCCAAACGCGTCGTTCCAACGAAAAAGCGGGGGAGTGTGACGATTGTGACGGTGGGGGACGTTGCTGGAAGTCTCGATCTGTTGTCTCCTTCCATGCACGACCCACCAGCTACACCCGAGCTTGACGACGACGACAAAGGCGTGGACGTCGTCACGCGCGAAGCCATCAAGGCTACCAGCAAGAGCAAGATCGCAAAAGAAGCGCGTGAAAGACCAGCACGCCACTGTGAACGGCAACGACGTCGAGCACGACTGAACGAGTGAGATAGTTGTGGAAAAGTGCCAATCATACATGACTCTTACGACATGCATGGCGGCTACATTACCGACCTCAATGATATGCTGTAAGTCTCGATCTCCTAAGGTGCTTTGTCGGCCTTCTTGGCCTTCTTCTCGTCCTTCTCAGCGGCAGGAGCGACCGCAGCCGCGTCCTTCTTTTCCTCCTTCTTCTCGCCATAGCCCAGCTCTTCGATCTCTCGGTACTTGATCTTGTTGTTCACGAGGTTGTGCAAGGCGATCGTGCAGCGAATCAGCGACGATAAATAGATGACCTAGAAGAGAATAACAACCCCATGAGCATATGATGCACCTTTACTAGCCTCCTGACCATAGCCTGGAACGTACAAAGTGCATATCGTTCGTCTTGACAAACATGGAGCGCACGAGCGAGTCGACGTTCAAGTTGGGCAGCAGGTTGAAAATCGTCTGCATGTTGTAGATGATCTGGTGGTTGGGCGGCAAGCGACCGGCGAGCACGTTCTCCAGGTACACCTTCATCTCCTCGAGGCGCTCTTTCAGGCCGGACAGCGCCGTCATCTTGTGCTTGACCTGTCCTGCCAACGAACTGACCGACGGGTCGTTAATGTCGCGCAACAAGTGCTCGACGCCGACTTCTTCGGCTTCGTACGCGCCAATGGTCGACTTGATGTGCTTGAACGTGCGCTTAATGGCCTTGCCATCCTGTAATTAATGCAATAGTGGTCATCAGTCCGCTATATTCGTCGCTGAGCCGTGGAACACGGGCGTCGTACCTCTTCGACTTCTTCGATCGATCCGTACGCCGTCGTTGGCAAGCCCTCGACGTTAGGACGCACGTCACAGATCACGAGCACTGGGTTCGGGCAGTATCGACGGAAGAGCTCATCAATCTCCAAGTCAGCCTTGCGGATCTTTGGGCCCGTGCTGTAAAAGCCGACGACGCGTTCCTTGGCTAAAGTGTCATATCTCCGTCACTATCCATCCGTTTCGGTCCGTTCTTTCACGTCTACGCACCGTTAATCTTCTTGAACATGGCAAACATGCTCTCGAGGTAGTCATGATCCAAGTACCAGATCCCTGGGTTGCGGAGATCCTCGTCGAAGGGCACGGCAAACGAGTTGGTGATGTCGCACTTGCCCTGGAACGTCGAGCCGAGCAGCACGCCGACCGCGCGCTTGCTGGTGTCCTTGGCCACTCGATTGTAGTGGTCCACGATGCTCAGCAGCACCAGCGGATGCGTCACCACCTCCTCCGGCAGCTTCCACTTGCTCTCGGTCGTCGTCATGATCTAAATCCCCCTTTTGGTTCAAGCTCTCGGGAATGGGGAAAAGATTGAAAAGTGACGGTATGAAGTAAGCCCACGACGTTCGTAACAGGATACAGCGAATGTTACGAACGGGGATCCCGATCACAGGACGAACCCGACCCGTTTACGGAACGATCCGTAACTAGAGTGGTGCCGTCTCATCGGGAGATTGGATGACCCTGCCATCTCATCTCAAGATTGGACGAAGGAACGGATACGATGCGTGTACATTCAACCAATTTCCAATTTGCATCAAGACGAGAAGTCGACCAATATGCCGTTGGAAGTGATTCGAGTGACGACGCCAGAGGGCTTTGAGATCGCCAAGCAGCTGCGCTACGAGGTGTTCACTGGCGGACTCAACTTTGACCCGACTCGGGATGTGGACAAGTACGACTTCATGGACACCACAGTGCATCTGGTGGGTCGTGATGTTGAGATAAACGAGTACGTTGGGGTGGCACGATGTGTTGTGGATCCGGTCAAACGAGAGGGCAAGGTCGGACGAGTGGGGGTGCTGACCAAGTTCCAAGGCAAGGGGTATGGTAGAGTGCTCATTAAAGCGATCCATCGAGCCGTGAAGTCACAGTGCGACACCATCTCGCTAGGCGCAATGCCCAACAAAGTCGGATTCTACAAGCGCTATGGATACGAGTGCACGGGTGACGAGACGTTCTTTGACGAAAATGGGATCGAACTCTGCATGATGGTCAAGCGCCTGGATGATAATGATGAGTAATGTGACAAGTATTCATGTTGGCGTTCTACAGCTTTGGTCTTTATGTGTGATGCTACGTGTTTCATCAAACACTCGCCCGCTCGACTACCGGATGCCCAAGAGGATGATTCCTCTGCCAAGACCGGTGATATGTCGCCCAAGATCTCAGATGTGTGAGTTCAATCTCAATGGGAATTCAGAAACAACTTCGACGAAGAGTGGTACAAAAGGATGAGCTCTCAATCTCTGCCCAATGGCCTCTTCCGTCTCATCACGGCTCTGAGCGTTCATTCATGCATCCATCTCCTCTTGAAGGCGTAGAACCACTCACGAGCTCGCACAGAATCCAATCTACCAGAGAAGAACACAATGCCGCTGGAAGTGATTCGCGTGACGACGAGCGAAGAGTTTGAAATTGCCAAGCGTCTGCGATACGAAGTCTTCGCTCTCCAACTGGGCTTCGACCCCGCGCAAGACTTGGACAAGTATGACTTTATGGACACGACGGTCCATTTGATTGGCCGTGATGTCGAGACAAACGAGTATGTCGCAGTGGCGCGCTGTTTGGTCGATCCCGCGAAACGAGAGGCGAAAATCGGACGCGTGGGCGTGTTGACCAAGTTTCAATGCCGCGGGTACGGCGGATTGATCATCGCAGCGATCCATCGAGCTGTGCAAGCTCGTTGTGACACTATCTCGCTGGGTGCTATGCCGGACAAAGTCGGATTCTACCGTCGCCTCGGATACGTGCGCATCAACGACGAGACGTTCTTCGACGACAATGGCGTCGAGCTCTGCTGGATGATCAAGAACTTAGATGACAACAACACCGAGAGCTAATAATCATCCATCCGCTCAAGCTTCGAGACTTCCACCAATCGCCCATGCCTGTTCGATTATGTACGAAATTCATCGTTGGGTCTGGGTCGGAGGATCCGGGTTTAAAACATTCAGACCCGGCCCGTTTCCGGACCGACTTGCGCCTTCTCATCACGAGATTGGACGTAGTGTCCAGACCTCTTCGTGCGTCCAATCTAGCAATGCGCTCAACACGCGCTGGGTGTGTATGCGCAGTCTCCAATCTACCCGACAATAACAAGAGAGCATGCCATTGGAAGTGACCCGCGTGACGGCGAACGAGGGCTTTGAGATCGCCAAGCGTCTGCGCTACGAAGTCTTCATCCGCGGACTCGGCTTCGACCCCAAGGTGGACGACGACGAGTACGACTTCTTGGACACGACGGTGCACTTGGTCGGTCGCGATGTCGAGACGAATGAGTATGTCGCTGTGATTCGCTGTGTCGTGGACCCTGTGAAACGAGAGGGCAAGGTCGGACGCGTGGGGGTGCTGACCAAGTTCCAGGGCAAAGGCTACGGCGGTGTGCTCATTGAAGAGGTTCATCGAGTCATCAAGTCGCAGTGCGACACGGTCTTGCTAGCTGCCAGGCCGGAAAAGGTCGGGTTCTACAACCGCTACGGATACGCGCGCACGAGTGACGAGACGTTTCTAGATGACTGCGGCCTCGACCTCTGTTGGATGGCCAAGAACCTCGTGGACAATGAGTAATTAGAGAATTTACATTTCTTGTGCACAGTTGGCTCTATGCCGTCTCCATGTCTGCCTCTTGGACGTCGTCCTTGTTGAGGATACGGAATGGGTGCGCTTCCGTGTTGAAAACGTACTCATCTAATGGGATCACGTCCTCGGGGGCTTGCAGAAGATAGTGATACTTGAGCGTTTCGGCAAGGAAGAAACTCTCCATCTTGTCTTCAACCACCGCTGGTAGGGTCGTCACATCCACAATCGCACCATAGCCATACTCAGTCTTGGCGTGCTTCTCCAAGCTCTGGAAGATCTCCCAGCCCCGACGACGGTACTTTTCGTCCTTGGTGACACGGTACATATAGAAGAGACTCTCCACGGTCTCTGGACGAAGACGATACTTTGGATCACTCACTCGCATCTTTGGGAACGTGACCAAGTCGGGAGACAGCCCCGTTGGCTGACGGTGGTACATCTGGTAGCACGTTTCCATGAGCTCCTTGGCGAGATTCAAGTGACGCGTGTTCTTCTCCGTGTCTTCTTTCTCATGGAGTGTTCCCAACGCCAACATGCCAGGGACGAAACAGAGCAGATGATCCATTCGTTGCATGCCCTGGATGACACCACGTTAGCACGTCAACAGGAGATGAATAGGAATGAGCGAGTCACTCACCGCCATGGATGGGATGTGCAGTTCCTGGAGATAGTAGAGATCCACGCTTTCCGAGTATTTCAGCAGGTATTTCTCCATGCCCGCCACTGCATCGTCGTACAACTTACGGAGAGACGCGTCTTTCTCTCGCTTGCCACTGTAAATGTAGACTTTGATCAAGTACTCGTAGAACGAGTCGGCCAACGCCCCGATAGTAATGGAGCCCGAGTGCGTGTCGAATTCACCCGTCGTCGAGTCAAAGTACGTCGGGAAGAGACCAGTGCCCTTGTACGATCCCTCACGACGGACGATGTCGTAGAACGCTTCACCCATCGCCGCATACTTCGGATCGCCGGTGATGTCTGAGAGGTAGCGCGTCTCAAGTTGCAACGACCCAACATCAGCGATATGCGCCCTACATCACAAGTCAAGTGGTGAGTCTCCACATCACAATCAAGTGATCGTACACTAGACATACCTGAGTTGCGCCCAGATCGCAAACGACTTTTTCTTGGTCTGGGGGTTGAGGAACGTGTAGAAGACGCCTTCCTTCTCGTCGAATGCCGGTACAATGAGATCCATGAGTTCTTTGGCTTTGACCTTGAAGACTTCGTCCTTGGACAAACTGTAGGCACTTAGTAACCCACCGACTTCTCGAATGATCGTCTCAAAGACGGAGATCTTGGTGTTCTTCTCACCAAGATGGTCGAAATGCAATCGCTCGGCGATGTAGTCACGCGCGCGATAGAACTCGTCCTTCATGTTCATGATCCAGAGCGTGTCGATAGCATCGACCATGGAGCACGAGATGTTGCCCCACACGTTCTCGCGGCGCGCGCCGTTGAGCGGACCCAATTCGTCGGCGCCGAACGCGTACTTCTCGTAGTTTCGCCACACGAATTGCATGGCCGTCTTGACGGCGAAGCGTCGATCTTCTTGGATCCCAGGCGTGATCACGTCGTCATAATGCACTGGCGGCAATTGACCAAGTGGTCGACCTCCTTCACCTTCCAGGCCTTGATACCCAACGGTCGGCGATGGGATCTTGGGTACCCGCAGATGCGCGAGATGCTCGCTTGACGGCGCGTCCGTCAGCTGCTCGCGGCCACTCCCCGTCGTCGGCACTTTGAGCAGGCCGGCCGTGAGCACATTGTACTGCATCCAGAAGAAGACACAGACGCAGACACAGACCGCAAACATGCCCAGTCGTTGCCAGTAATAGCGGGGATTGCTTGACGAGAGCCCCATGTGGTCAGGCAGCAAGCCACCGACGCTGGCGCGCGGCGCGCGGCGTTTGTCTCGCGTCGGTGAGCGCATGGGATAACGCTCACTGACTCGTGTTCACCTCGCCGTTATCGTGGGTGACTGTTTATTTAATCACCCGACCACGGAATAGTTGACGAATAGTAACGTAATAACGCGTGAAATAATGAGCTTGTCAGTTTCGTATAGCAGTGTATTCGGTAATAATTAGTTTTATTTAAATAGGTCGGTCGCGTCTTGTCACCCGTATTCTTCCGACGGAATACTGCCTTAAGACATTATTAGGCGTGCAGGAGCGGCGGCTCCAGTGTATGGAGTCGATCCACAGTGTCCGAGGACGACGGAGGCAGCAAGGACGGCGAGCGGAGACGCCGCTGCGAGGCAGAGCGTATCCGCACAGCCGTTGTCCCAGTGCTCGTGAGCTTGAGCTTGCGGAAGAGTCCGCGCGAGCTCAAGATCGGCGCGCGCTTGCGCTCCAAGTCCTGCTGGATCATCTCACAGATGGTCTGGTGGCCGTGGATGGTGGCGATCTCGAGCACGTCGCTGCCGCTGTTGGTCTGCTGCTCTGGATCAGCGCCATGTTTGAGGAGAAGCTCCGTCATGACAATGGAGCCGAGCTTGGCGGCGAAGTGAAGAGGCGTGATGCCGGAAGAAGTGGGGATGTTGGCATCAGCTCCGCGCTTCAAGAGGAGCTCCACGATCTCGACGCTGTTGGACACGATAGCCGCGTGTAGAGGACGCGTACCGCGGGTACTGCAGCCGGAGATGTCAGCGCCAGCGTTCAAGAGCATGCGAGCAATCTCGAAGCTTCCGTTCCGACACGCCGCGATCAATGGCGTGATGCCATTGATGTTGGCCTTGTTCGCGTCAGCGGCGTGGGACAACAACATGAAGACAATGTCCTGGCGACCTGTGCGAGCAGCGATGTGCAAGCAGCTCGTTTCGTCGTCCATGCAGACGTTGGCGTGTGCGTAGTAGTGCAAGATGAGGCGAGCTCCGTACGTGTGCCCGATACGACACGCCACAAACAACGCGATCTCCCATCGTCTCGCTTCCGTGAGCTCTGGGGCTTGGAGTTCGACGATGTCTTCGGCAAAGTTGGCCAGGAGATGTGTACAAAAGTCTTCCAGGAACGTCTGCATCGTCTTGACCCCGACCGGCTTGACATCGAGACGTGGCAATCGATGACAGTCGTCTGGGCCGAGGATGACCATTTCGTCCTCGTCACTGTCTTCGTCCGAGATGGCGCTCTCTGGAATATCGTCCGCTTCAAGCAGAGGAATGGCTTCCGCTGCTTCCTTCTGCTTCGCTCGCCATGCTTTCAGTGCGAGGGGACGCTGGAGGGCATGCAGATTCTGCACCGGGAAGTGTTCTCGCGCGCCAACAAACGTGGTGTACGCTCGCAACACAGCGCAGTCTTCACGACGCAGCTTGGAGAAGAGCAACGAGCCAGAGAAGGACGCAAAATACCTGTGCACTGTAGTGAGCCAGTTGTCAAGCTCCTTTCGTCGCGTCTCGATTGTCGCATCGCTACCACGGCGGAATTTTCTCGGTGGAAATGGCGTCTCGTCAAGAACAGTGTGGAGACCCAGAAACGGACACGACGTCGACCGGCCTTCGCACCCGCAGGTATCGCCGTGGAACATGTACTGCCATCGCTGCTGTGGTCGCTGTTTGGAAGATTCACTCGGTGCGCTCGTCAGTCGAAGAAGCAGCTTCCAGAGTCCGCGAAAGTCGGAATACGACCGCTTGGTGGCGAAGCGGCGCGTCGAAACCTCGCCGTTCACACTCGTAGTCTGCTTGAAGAGAACGACCTCATACGCCACCCTGTGCTGGTGCCTGGCGCAGTCATACGTCGGCACCTCCATGTGATACGCTTCGATCCACGAGGTCATGGTTGTTCATGTATGGTTAGACCAGACCCTCTTGTCCGACCGTCGAATTCGCCTGTGGTTAGTCTGTGACGACGCGGTTGGTTAGGCCGACCGGCACGTGATGTTGGGATTGCGACGGAGGAAAAGAGAATGACTCTTGACAAACTGTCGTGCTGGTCTATCCGAAAAGGGCAGCCACGCACCCACCACCACCACCACGCAACGACGCGGGGTTACACGCCAGTGCTGGCGCAACGGGAAGATTGCTGAATCGTTCTGCTACAACAGTGCGTGTGTGTACCGCGAGGGCGCTCGTTGAACACGCCCGTCTTTTGCAGCGCTAGAGTACAGTCTTGGGTTGCTCTCTGGATAACATAGAAGCCAGCTAAACGACGGAACGTTCGCATCTCAGAGGTGGTTAGACTTGATCAGTATTCCGTCCCTACGTCACTTGGACCTTGCCGCTCGACTAAGTACGAACGATTACCTAACGACCGTTGCCACGTTGCGACGAGAAGTGCGACCAAAATGGTCAAGTGGACGTGTTGCCGTTCCTTGGAGGCATATGGAGCAGCGGATCCGCGAGGAGGTCCGTGCGCTGCACCTGATTGAGCTCCGCAACTGCCCACTGCTGCTGAAGCAGTTGGAGCGGCTGGAATTCCTTCTCGATCACGTCCTGACGGTGGTCGCTCCACGGGTGGTCGCAATTACAGACCCAGGGACTGACGCAAACACGCCGAGACGATGAGTGTGCAGGAATCAGGACGGATGAGCAAGCATCACGCACCTGTCAAAGCCGTCACACGAACACTTGGGCTTTCTGCAACGGAAGGGTTGCTGCGCGGGATCGTGATCAGTGTGTTTGTGTTTGCATCGACAGCGTAGAATCCACGCGCCTTCCGCTACAACGTAGAAGAACGCATGACAAGGGCACTTGGCGGATGTACAGACAAACGCTTTGAAATGCGCTTTATCCTTGACGCGCATGTCTTCCTTGGTGGACGGATGCTCCTTGTAGCGATGTCCACTGCCCATCATGAGAACAAACCACAGATGAGACGACCGCAAATGAGATCAGTCAGAGAGCATCCTCACCATAAGCAGCGACTCTCTTCTCGAACAGGAATACACTCGCGTTGACAGCGCTGGCACGACCACTTGACGAGAAGCTTCTTGAAAGTCATCTGTGCATAATTCTCAACAGCCTTGCTTGTGGAATCCACCGTTGACTTCGCCTTTGGCTCTTTGATGATCACAGTCATCTGACGCTGTCCAGGCACGATAACTTCGTCGCGGATCATTCCTTTTTGACTGTTCACTTCCTCACATGGGTTATCTTGTTCGGATTCGCGACCACATGCAGTGATGGGAGGAGATGTCCCAACGGGGTCCTTCTCTTCAGAGTCTCGTAGGGCACATAGGTGACCTTTCACATCCTTCTCTCGTTTTGATGTTGTGCTTTCGGCTAGCTTCTTCTTCAGAAGGCGCAGCGCATTTGATCGCTCGTTTCGTTCCATGGCTGTTCAAGATCTCAAAGTGTCAGCTAGAATGGTTACCTTGATTCAGATTGAGGTTTAGATTCAGATCTGAACCTACAGGGGGTCGATTCTTTTGACTTTGTCGTTTTGAAGGTGATGGAGTTTTGCATCACGGCAGACAGACTTCCTAGTACTGAATCAAAAATCCCCACGATGAGGTCTTCTCACTCGAGTTCAAGATCGACAACATACTAAAAGATTGATGATGTCAATCATCACCGAGTTGACAGGGAATTCAGCGGGTCAAAACTCATTTTTGAGTGATATCAGATCCCCCGAAGCTTCGCAACTAGACTTATCGCCATTGCCCGCCGTGCGTAAACGATACTCTTTCCAACCCAGTTCATCCTTCCCACTACTCTGCATTCACTCGCCGAAAAATTCGCTATTTTAGAGGGTAGAAAGGCGGTCCCTACTGTCCCAACGATGGACATGTGCATGCTGCCTACGCTCATTTGCCGAAACGACAGAAACAGAGGAACGCGGTGTAACAATGGTCGAAGTCCTCTTCGAGATTTGTTTCATGGCCATAGGAAGTGCCCGTCACGCGGTCGACCTGTACAACTTGTATCTGATCGGCCTCGGTATCGCCATGGTCTACTTTCAAGTGAAACTGGTCGACTCGAAATGGATCCAAGTGTTACGCGACACATATTATGAAGTAAAAGCTAATGGAGTCGCATATTGCCTGATTGCTAGCGGTTTATTCTCTATCGCTGTCGGATGTTTTGGGTTAAGTGTCGGTGAATCCAACAGAAAACATCGCCTTTGGATCTACCTCGTGTTCGCTCTCGGCTTCTTCATCACGCTGGCGAGTCTCGCTACTTGGATGCTCGGCACTGTCAGATTGACCGATAGTTGGAGTGGTCATCAATCCGCAGGTCTTGACCAAATTGAAATGGATGTCGCTCGCCAGTTTAACAAAGTATACTGCAGAGCACAACGCGATTACGTCTGCAACAGGGCCACGTTGGATGAGACCGATTTTGCTCAGCCGATTTTTGCCAACTCAAGTAACTTCGACGTGGATTCGGTGATTGTCCAACCATGCCAAACCCGATATGGCATTAACGTCTCGGAATTGCCAGTTGCGGTTGCCCATACGTGCGTTTATTGCCTCGACTCGAACAACGAAACAAACTACCATACGATCTCGAAGTGGGTCAACAAAACTGCGATTTCGAGACTGCGACGTTCAAGTGGTGTGAGAAAACGAACTATGGAGCGTCGGGCTCTGTACACGATGGTACCATAGCCGAGGTTCAGGACGCACCATACACCTACTGCCGCCAAGACTTCCTCGACCATGCTCGCTTCTGGGGTATGCTTTGTGGAGTGATCGCTTTGGTGACGCGTGTGTGCTTGGTTTTGTCTGTCTGCTACTTGATCCGATTACAAAAAGTAAAGGACGCGAAGCGCGCGTACGATCAAGAAAGAGAAGAATATTTTTAGGTGTCACAGAATACGCCAATCCCCGAGCCAGGGATCCTGATTACGTACGCTCCAGTAGCGGGCGCACGTGTGGGTGCTTCACAGGCTATCGCTAAGTAAATAAATTAACGGTTACCGCTTAATGCGGCGAGCCAAGGACGTAGATCGTTTTTCAGATGGGCATGTACGTTGGCAGTCCTAGCTCGTACAGCAGGATCTAGAAATTGCGAGCTGTGTCGACGATCCTTGGTGTGGTTAGCTACCAAGTCGGCTGTTATTGAACACTTTTGGGTGATGCGTCCCAAGTCGGATGTCGAGCAGGTCTGCCAGACGCTGTGCAATCGCGTACAATCGAAGTACACGATGATTTTCTCGCGCTCAGTAGGAGCACAAGTTCTGGAGAAGGAGGTCGATGCACCTGACCACTTCTAGGGGTTGCCAATTGCTTCGATGATCTTCCCGTAGGCCCGTGATGAGGCGTTGACACTCACCTTGATTATTCGTCGTTCCCAGACAAGCACGAATCATGGCAGCACATGAGAGGAGTGTTGCCCTGAGTGAGCAATGGTGCGGTGTTCTCCTGGCTTACCGCAACATCAGCAAAGACATGCATGCAATCGAGTTTTGGTACTTGTGGCATCCTACCCGAATCTCGAGTAAAGATAATACCATGCTCAATGCCTCGTCTGGCGCTGGAATTAATCAAGGTCTGCGTCAAAGGGCAAAGAAAACGTGGAAAATGAGCCGAGATATGTCCTTCCTCGGAGGTATATCTCGTGAAGTATCGGTCTATACACGTTTTTAGGGGCCTACATCTGTACAGGGGCCCTGGGCATTAATCGCTGCTGTCTTCGTCTCATCTCGCCCTTTTGCATATGAAACTCACTATTCTGAGACTAGCGACCATCGCTGTACCGGTATACATCGCTGGTAAGGGGCTCTCCCAAAGATGTGTGGACCACACACATTTGCGCCGCTCCTTGCCATTGATGGGGAAAATGCAAGAACATTCACAAGAAAAGAATACTGGTTGATGGCGGGATATGGGAAGGTGGAGATTGGATATTGTGGTGTAAATGTAAGCTGCTTTTGAGTCCGTCCGCACAGTTTGCGCAATGATCGTAGCCTCACCAGCTGAATGCTTGAAGGAGACGTTGGTACCATGGCTGGGCAGCCGATGAATAATGGTCTGGATTGAAGACATTGCGCTCACTGCAAGACAAGTACGCAGATGTCCAGACGGTAATCATTAATGAATATAGCGTGGTCTCGTGCGCTATGTTATTCTGGATCGACCAGCGAATTCGAGGACGTGACTTTGTTCTCTCTGATGACACTTTCGACTCCTGGATGTTTGCTCAATCAAATTGAGGGACGGAAGCTTTGGGATTCTATGGATAATGTTGTTTACTTTGCGATCACAGAATCGTGGAGTCAGCGATCCGATTTGGTACGACGCATTGGGCAGGTTCTGGGAGATGGTGCCGACAAGGCCGATATGGAGATATTCAATGCAATATATTGTGAGCCGAAGGAGTTGCCACTTTGGAAGAACGGCACCACCTACATCGCCTGCCGTCTCTTCACGATGTATCCCCAAACATGAAAAACGGGGATATCAATCGACTGCTCGACTTCATCGGTCAGCCAACATATCGTATTGGTTCAAACCAAGGACAAGTATCTCGGGCTGTCTTTCTTGCCCAACATATCCAAAGTTATCCGTGTCGCACCGATGTCAATGTCTTGACATCTCGTGGATCAACCGTCAAAATAACTATCACTCTCTCTCATTGAAGTCTATTGAGTCGTTTTACACGTGCTCTATAGCTGTTTGAACTACACTCTGTCAATTTACCGCTAAAGTTCTACTCCAGTAGCAAAATAACTATCACGGGATTCCACTTCGTCTCGCGTACGCTAAGACGATCCAGGACTGACCAATCCACATCTAGTGGTCAGTCCAAAGGTGATCCCAACTCTTATATTTGTTAGCGTGGGCCTATCGCGCGTTCGGCACCGCAACGACATCGTTCTCACGAGATTCCTCGAAGTCACAGACTTGTGACTGCCAAGTGCTCGGGACCCTGCGAGCCTGGACACTTTTGCCCACCTGGGTCAACCTCCGCGAAACAAAATATGTGCGGATCATCGCGCTTCTACTGTCCACAAGGCAGTGCGATGCGACTTGATGTCGATGCGGGGTATTATACCATTTCAACACCTTTTCCAACAGACAATATCGACCGAAGCCTCAAGCGCACAGCTGTGAACACCGCTTCCAAGCAACTTCAATGTGAATCAGGAAATTATTGTGTGAGCGGTGTCCGTCTCCCCTGTCCAGCTGGAACCTTCGGTAATCGGAGAGGTCTCACGACTCCTGCATGTGCCAATCCGTGTCCGAAGGGCTACTATTTTCCAGAGGTCGACAAGTTTCTATTGTCCCTGAGGTTCGATCAATCCTGTAACAGCACTAGTCGGCTACTATACCACGTGGAAAACAGCTCGAGGACTTCAAGCCGATGGCTCACGACTGGAAGATGGCTATATTGAAGACGCGATCTTCGCTCGACTCAACCTAACAACTCGTACAGGCCAGCAGCAATGCGAGTCAGGCACGTATTGCGTCGGCGGAGTGAAGCGTTGGTGTCCTGCTGGGACATACGTGCCTCCAGCGGCCTCGCTACGCCTCAGTGTACCGGATTGTGCCCGCCAGGTTACTATTGTCCTCTAGGAACTGCTGATTGTGTTCGATTTCCCTGCAACGCTCGCGATGTGTATTGTCGAGTGGGATCCAGCGCACCAACTCCAGTATCGACCGGATACTTCACTGTCACCGCCTCGACCGGGGACACCCGCATCGACCAGACGATCTGTCCGACTGGGAGCTACTGCATAGGTGGCGTGTCATATCTCTGTCCAGCTGGAACGTTTGGTACAACACTGGACTATCTACTGCCTTGGTGCCAAACGGTTATGTCTGCCCAAGAGGCTCTACATCAGCGACGCAATCCCCTTGTCCAGCTGGCCAGTATTCTCGCAACGGCATCACTTGCGCCCCATGTGCACCAGGGTACTGGTGTTCAGCCGGATCTCCGGATCCAAAGCAGAACGCGTGCGGCTCGGACAATGTCTACTGTCCACTCGGATCCAGTGAATCAGTGAACGTGGCTAATGGCTTCTACGCTGCTGGTGAGGTGGTCACCACCCACACAACTCAAGCGCAATGCCGAGTCCAGACAGTCTACCACCTCCCACAATGTCCAACACGCACTGTAGGAACCAATAGTGGACTCTGATCGACATAAAAGCACTATATTGTAAATGCTGACGCTCAGTGGCTTGGAAGATCTACACCGTTCTTGGGTGGGGCTTGATAGGACACAGATACTGTCTAGATTCTCTGGGCAGAGATTCAGCGTGTACATAATCGGGTTGACGTAACATTTAGTGGTCTGGCAATCACGCACCTTGCGTCTCAGTATTCCACCCTTTTGCCCACTTGTAGGGCCAGCGCCTGGAAGAGCGCGATCACGAGTAGGTGGAGGCCAGGAGGCAACGCGGCCATCTTCGGAAGGAGCTGTGAATTGGCTTCTGAAAATGACAACAGCAGATTCTTAACGCCGAGGCATACATCGCTGTCGTGAGCACCAGTGGGGCGATAATTGCGCTATCTAGCGGCACTTCCCACTCAACGAGCACGAGACAGCATTGTCCATCAGAACCTGTTATTCCAAATATTTGGTGTTTAGTTATTGCGGCCACTCATAAATAGGCTGGGTGAAGTCTGCATAAATAAATACATACAGTATATAATCATATTATACTACAGAGTATGAAAGTCTTTGAGTGACATCTGACCCGGACGCATTTTTTTTTCCTATAAAGCTCTCATCATCATAACAACAACATACCAGAATATGCCGACGACTCGGAGGATCTATCTTTTGGACCGTCCTCGTAGCGAAGCAGAGGGTGTTGGAACGAAGCGCTCTAGCGCACGGCGACCAGCCGTTGGGCAAGCCATGATTTGATTCGCTCCGTTTTGAGATCCACTGGACAACTCAAACCTTTCAATAAACCTGTGTAGCCGAGGTTTAAAGAACGATCTCGAAGCGACACGAAGATAAATGGCTCATTCATTCGCGTTCCCCCGACATGACGACACCACAGACGCTTGCTTCCATTGAACATGGCTGCTTTGACACCTCTGCACTGCAGGAGGAGCTGGTGAAGGCACTGGAAGACGACCGCAAGTACAAGCGTACGGACGCCATGAAGAAGCGCGCGATCCACACAGCGGCCAACTATGACGAGTTCCGCGTGCGTTTGACGGCATATCTGGCATGAAAGGAGAGAACAATGACTGATATTGGCGAGTTCTGTGCAGAATTTGGTGGCGTGTGCGGATCTCAAACCAGTGAAGCAAAAGGAGCTCCAGAGCTTTACCAAGACGGAGCGATCGAACAACTTGGGCTATAAGAAGAAGACTAGGAAGGCGTATGGGGCATCTTTCAAGTTTAGTACGCAGGAAGCAGCGACAGATGTGCCACCGGCGACTGCTGTGGACTTTTGCCGACAGTGGCGTCGATATCTCAAGAGCAGTGACGCAAAATATCGGTACGATCTGAGATAAAGTGGTTTCAATGTTGCAGATTCTGACTGTTTCGAACAGATACCTCCGCTTGACATCAGTGGAGAAGCTTGGCACCATGTTCAAGGGTGATCTAGAGGCGGATTTACTGGCTGAGATAGCAAAAGTGCTTCTCTGGTCCATGAATTCGACACCGGATGACACGAACTCGTACAATCCTGATAATACCGCCGCCTTTGCGCTGGATACAATGGCAGCGCTGTCGACAACCAGTCGGTTCTCCCTCATCCTTGACTTTCTCGATAACAATCAGATAGAAGTCATGCGCAGTTTGTTCAGCGAGATCGAAAAAGTTGTTGCAAAGGACGAAACACTTGTCTCGAAAGTGCACGCAACCGGTGCATCCTACAAAGTGTAATCAACAGAGCTATGAATTTCACAGTTATTAGAAGCTCTTGAACGTTGGAATGGACGGCGTGATGCGCCACGATGTGTACTAACACCAGAACAAAACACAATAACGTGAGCATGAGACGCCTCAACATAATCCTCAGCTTGTTTTCGTACCTCTTTGAGTTCTTCGACAAAACCTGCGGAAGGCTTTTCACTCGAAGAGAAAGGAATCAGTGGCAAGTCCGCTTCGTAGATCTCGCCGATGTAGAACTGCTTGAGATAGCGGAACGACTGTCGACTCGAGTGGTAGATCTCGAACATGACTGTACAATCCACGTTCACTGCTTCACGAGGGATAATAACGGAACCACCGGGGTGCTCAGGCAACCAGCGCGTGACGTCAAAGACCATACCCAGCATCACCAGCCAGATCTCGCCGCTGTTGTTGCGTCGCTGGACTTCTTCCCATCGAATCGGTTCCTTCCGCACACGTGCTTCGAACTCGCCAAGGCGCTTCTTGCAAACGTCCTGCAAACCAATACAACCCAACTTGTTTGCGGCCGTCAAGAGCTCCTCGGCGTGCTGTGGGTCGAACTGATACTCTGTGTCGTCGTTTCGAGCCTCGTGCTCGAGGTAGAGCAAGACTCGATCGAACGTCAAGCAGTCGACGTCCACTTCGATGGTGGTCGAGGCGTCTTTATGAATACCCTTGCCCGACAGCACCGCACTCGACAGCTTGATGCACGGGAAGAGCAGCTTCTTCTTAACCGGGAACTCTTCTTCATCGTTCGTAACGACGCTCACCACGTCCGAACGCATGGACGCCAGGCTCTTGTCCTCTGGTCGATGCACTTGGTTCGTGAGTTTGAACGCCGCGTCCTCGCTTTCCTGGCCGTCCAACGAAACAAACACCTGAGTTTCCTCGTCGACGATACCTCGGAATGAGTCGGGCATCGTGAACTCGGTCTCCGACTCGTCTTCCGCGTCGATCTCCAGCACACGCACAAAGTATTCGATGCCGTCCTTGTATTGCATTGTCAGTCGCTCGTTCTCGGTCAGAATGCGCTGCCACATGAACTTGACGAACGCGGCACCGAACTCCTGCGCGTCCACCGACACGGGCGCGTCTGGAGAAGGCGCGACAAGTGGTCGGATCTCCACGGCCATGGCGTTGACAGTCGGTACGCGCTCCTGGAAGAGCGACCACGTCTCTGTCTGTCCGACACACATCTCGATGTTGATCAACTGCGGCTGGGACAACGCGATGCAACCCTGTGGAACCGCAGGATGGGCGCGTGCAGGGATCACAAACTGCGCATGGACACGTGGATGGATGAATTCCATGCCAGTTGCCATGGACTCGCCCGTCAAAGATAGGAAATCCGCTGGATTCAGCAACGCGCAGCCTCGGGCCGACACGCGATCGACCTCATCGGACTCTTCGAGAGCGAGGCTCTGCAGCGCCGTGGACCACGCACGACGCTCGTGCGCATGCTGCTCCTCCAGCTGCTTCTTCTGACGCAGCGCCGCCGAGATCGCCGGCGCGCGGATCTCCCCGGCCTGGTTGTTGTTGGCGACCCACGGCATCGGAGCTCTTCGTTTTCTTTGGTGATCACACTTCCTCACAAATGACGCGATTCGATTGGTTAAAAATCAGAATCTAAGGATCGGATTGGCTGAAATCCTGAGAAATCACCACCAAAATGGAGAATTCCAATGCAAAAGGTGTCATTTTCACGGATACAAGAGAGACAGAAATCTAGATGATGCGGTTGCCGAGCGCCGAGGAGATGAGCAGCAGCGCCATGTCCACCGTGTCCTGCGCGCCACTGCCCGGCGCGAGCGTCGGGTTCACTTCCACCATGTCGAGACCGCAGAGCAGATTGGTCTCCCCCACGGCTTCGGCCACGTACACGGCCTCACGCCACGTGAGGCCGCCACGCACGCGGGTGCCCGTCGACGGAGCCACGAGCGGATCCACGGCGTCAATGTCGTAGCTCATGTGGAGCGGACGCTCCTTCTTGCCACACAAGTGGTCCAAGGCCATCTCCATGGTGCGCCCAATGCCGTAGCGATCCACCTCTTGCATCGTGAAGGCCTTGATGCCAAGCGAGCGGATGATGTCGCGCTCTGGACGGTCGACGTCGCGCAGACCGATGTACACGAGCTGGTCCGGGTTCATGCGTGGTCCGTCCGTGAGCCACTCGAGACCGGGGATCTTGGATGTGTCGACCAAGCCGCTCATCAAGAACGAGATGGGCATGCCGTGCATGTTGCCCGAGCCCGAGAGCAAAGGCGTGTTGATGTCGGCGTGGGCATCGACCCAGATGATACCGGCGTCTGGGTGCACCGAGAGCATGCCAGCGAGCGAGCCCGCGCCGATGGTGTGGTCGCCACCGAGCACGAGGCAGAACTTGCCCTCCTTGGCCTTCTGCGTGTACGTGTCGCTGATGAGCTTCAAGCCATTGCCGACTACAGAGCACACACGAAGGTGAGTGTACCAATCATCGCGTTCAGGTCGAGATTCACGGCGTACCGGCAAAACTGTGCTTGGCAATACCGTAACGCGAGTCGAGGACAGGGTCATCGGCACGCGGTGGCGTGAAGTGGAGGTTCCCGGTCTCTTCGACGAACCATCCCAAGTCCACGAGCTGCTTGTGGAGTCCTGTAACACGACCAACATCCGCATGAGCTCGCCCGTTTCCTACCGAACTCAAGTCAAACAGGTCAACGCACCACCAGCACGCAGAAGATCAGGACCCGAGTCCGTTCCCAAGAGAGGCTGACCATCTATCAGACCATCATCAGTCCGCTTCCTTTCACATAAACCATCCAGTCACCCATGCACGTACAGGTCATGGGCGCGCCAATGACGGCGACCGTCTTGGGCTGCTGCAAATGCGGATTGTCGACCTCGCCCGGGTGTCGCTGCGTGCGGACTTCGCCATAGGCGCGCGCGGGCGTCGTGCCCACCGAGCGGCGCCAGAGCGCACTCGTCTCTCGGCCTACAAGGCGCTTGGTCGCGGCGTGCAGAGCCATCGTCGTTGTGTGCTTCGTCGCCGTTCGTCCACAGGAGGTACCCTTACTGAGTGAGCTCTACGTCACATTGTCCAATGGCCGACCAACACTCTCGAAGACATTATTCTGTCGGATACAGTAAGGCGATTGAAGATAGACCAACGTGGGACGAACCGTTATCAAAACTTGACATTTGAAATATGAGGTTAACACCGTTCACGAATCCAATGCACGACTTGACCCCTCATTACTTCTTGCTCTTCTTCTTGCTGCTGCTGGCAGACGACTGGAGGAAGCCGCCATCTTCGAGTGCCTGGCGAGCGGCCGTGTTGATGTGCTTGAAGCGATCCGGACCCAAGAGGATGCCGCCAAACCAGCGAGTGACCACGACGGCGACGTTCTCGGCGTTGGTGAGTTCCAGCAAGTGCGACATCTTGCTACCGGCGCCGTCCTCGCCATCCTCGTCATTGTCCTTGACGGTGTACTCGCCGGTGATACGGTAGGCGAGCATGTTGTGGATCGCCCGCTCGATCTTGCGGTCGTCCAGCAGAATGGCCAGGAACGAGCGGACGTCCTCAACACACGTCACAGGACACGCGTGCCCCTGGAACGTACTCTTGCGGTCGATGATGGTCGTGCCGTGGTAGATCAGCGGTCGTAGTCGCTCTTCGCGTTCTCGGTCGCGTACTGTTTGCGAGCCACGCACACGAGGGCGGAGGGTCTGTGGATCCGAGCGAAAGACTTCCGCGTCGTAGATACTACTGCGCTTTGGCTCTGGCTCCTGTGCGTCCTGGAGACTCAGCGACTCGAGGTCTTGTGCTGGGTCGTAGTCGCTGTTGGCGTACTTGTCACGCACGTTCTCGATCCATTCGTAGAGACATACTTGGCCGTTGGCCCGTTGGAAGATGGACGCCTAGTCATGACACAGGACGGACATCAGACCCACACACCACACGATCAACACGACGAGTCGACGATGTGTACCAAGTCCTGTGTGATCTCGTCGCGTACTGCGTTGGTCAGGCCGAACGATTCGCTCACGATCGCAATCGGCGCGTCCTCGGAGGGGTACGTGGACGGCAGATGCACCGTCAAGAGGATCGAGTGCGGGCCTGGGATCGCAACCGTAAACGACCGGGAGCTGCCTGGATTGTCGTAGTCGTCGTTCAGCTGGATGTCGTCCTCGAAAATGGACTAGAAGAGGACACAAAGCGTCAATGACGAGAGGAAACTGCGCACGCAGCCGCATCTTGTACACACCTTGAGGACCTCAATCTCCTCGTTCTGTTGATGAGCAAGACAACAGACACACAGCACACGCTCAGTACACCGTGTCGCGACCCACAGCGTCGTCAGCAAGTGCGTCATTCACCTGCTGCTCAATGTTGTCGTCGGTCATTTTGAGCAACTGGGTGGAAATCCACACATTTTCAGCCAATCAGACAGCGTTCTATCGATTTGGACCAATCAGATCGTTGCATCGGTGTGTGGTCGGCCCATTTGAGTATGACGACGTCCAAGAAGCGCGAGATGGAGAGCTCCGCGACGGAAGAGCGCAAGAAGCGCAAGCAGGAGAAGCTGGCGGCCATGAAGAGCGGCGAGTGGGACCGCTGCATGTTCCGCATCGTCCGGAAGAATCGCTTTTGCAACATGGAGCGGTACGTCGGGACTGAAAGCGCACGCATGGACCCGCACCTGCTGACGTGCACGGGGGTGTAGGATCAATGGCGCCTTGTTCTGTGGCAACCACTTGCCAGCGGATGCACAAGTGTCCAGCAAGTCGTCTCAGCAGTTCAAGGCCGAGCTGCGGTCTCGCGTACCGTGTCCGATCGATGGCTCGCACACCGTGTACCAGTACGACTTGGAAAAGCACCTCAAGGTGTGCAACAAGACGCGCGACGCCGAGGCGGCCAAGGCGCTGCCGTACTACAGCGAGAACATCAACTCCGGCACGCACGCGGTGACGACGAGAGAAGAGCTCAAGGCTGCCGAAGTCTCCATTGAGGCGAGTGACGACACGGAGAAGGAACACGACGGTCCGACGGCACAGCAGGAGCAGAGCCTCATCGACAAGCTGGTGCGTATAGCTGCCTTGAGATAGCACTCGTACAGACAGCCAACTTATCTTGGTATTGGCAGGCTGCTCTTGACTTTGCAGACTTGGTCAAGCGCGTGAACTCAGCGTACGACACGTGTGTCGGCTCGATTCCGACGGAGAAGCTCCGACACAGTTGCTGCGATGCGTTACTGACCGAGAAGACGGCAGCTGGCGCTTCCAGAGCTGCGCTTCGTCATATTGAGCAGCAGGCCTCCATCATCGGCCACATGGAACGCGCTAAACTACTGGATTCGAAAGCTGCGTTCCTCGAACTCGGTGCGGGACGTGGCATGCTGTCTCTCGCATTGGCGCAGACTTTCCCGGACAGTTTGTACGTGCTCATCGATCGTGCTGGCAGTCGTGGCAAGGCGGACCATTTCATCCGTGACAACATGTCCGACACCGGTGCCCACAAGGTCATGCGAGCCAAGATCGACATCCGCCACCTCAATCTCGCTGGTATGAAGGAGCTAGTGGACATGCCCATCGTTGGCATGTCCAAGCACTTGTGCGGCGTCGCCACCGACTTGTCCTTGCGAGCGATTGCCAACACACTGCCCGTCCCCGAGAGCCATCCAGCCGGCGTGATCAGTCCAGCGTTCAAGGGTATCGCCGTTGCTCTCTGCTGTCACCATGCGTGTCAATGGGAAGATTACTCGAACCCCGAGTTTTTCCTCGCGCAGGGCTTTTCAGCTCAGGAATTCCCGCTTCTCAAGGGCATGACCTCATGGGCGACCTGTGCGATGCAAGCTACGGGCGATACAGTCGAGCAAGTGCTCGGAATCACGTGAGTACTGTGTGCTTCTACCTGGTTCGGATTCTAGGTATCCTGACGTTTGTTTTGACTCGTAGAAAATCCGATCGAGCGATTCTGGGACGTAAAATCAAGCGCATCCTGGACGCTGGACGCATCGACTACCTCAAACGCCTCGGCTTGCAAACCCAGCTCGTGCATTACTGCGAAGTCGACGACAGCGTCGAGAACTGCCTGCTCCTCGCCTGGCGAGCATAACCATTAGACTTGATAGTAAATACCACTGTAGAGAGAAAACGTCCCACATCGTCTTGTGGAACGCTCCACACGGAATGCGATCTTTGAGGGGGGCGTGCCACATGTCGCAAGGCGCGTCATTACGGAGCTCTCGGAAGTGCAGAAGCGCGTCATCGCCACGCGCGACGCGCTCGTTTGTGCATCCATCCCTTCATCCCCATCGGCCGGACGCCATTCTCAGATTCCCTCGCCTCAAGATGGCCGACTCGCAGCAGTTCCGCCAGGAACACGACACCATGGGCGTGATCAACGTCCCGATCAACGCGCTGTACACGGCGCAGACCCAGCGCGCCGTGGAGAACTTCCCCTTTGGCCATCCGTTCCAGCCGCGCTTGCTCACGTCGTTGGCGCAGCTCAAGAAGGCGTGCGCCACGGCCAACAATGAGCTGGGGTTGCTCCCGGAAGACATGATGGACGCGATCCATGACGCCGCCAATACGATCGTCCAGGACTTTGACACGTACAAGGACCAGTTCCCGATCTCGATCTTCCAGACAGGTAGTGGCACGAGTACCAACATGAACATGAACGAAGTGCTCGCGACGTTGGCCACGCGCAAGTTGGAGAAGAAAGTGCACCCGAACGACCATATCAACATGTCCCAGTCCTCCAACGACGTCATCCCGACGTCGATCTCCATCGCCGCGTACTTGGAAGCGAGTGAGAACTTGCTTCCTGCGATGGAACACCTCGTGGCAGTGATTAAGAAGAAGGCTTCTGGACTCGAGCGGGTCGTGGTGACGGGCCGTACCCACTTGATGGATGCCATGCCTATCACATTGGCTCAGGAACTCGGCGGATGGGCTTCGCAGATCGCCAAGAACATCGAGCGTGTCAAGTCGGCGCTTCTGCGTGTGCGTCTGCTGGCGATTGGTGGCACTGCTGTTGGCACTGGCGTGAATGCGCACCCAGAATTCGGTAAGAAGGTCTGCAAGATCCTCTCGAACCAGTTGCACGCGCCTTTCGAGCAGAACGACAACCTCTTTGAGGCTTTGAGTGCTCCAGATTCGATTGTCGAGCTCAGCAGTCAGCTCAAGGTGCTGGCCACGAGCTTGACCAAGATCTCGAACGATTTGCGGTGGATGAACTCGGGTCCAATCGCTGGTATCGGCGAGATCGAACTCCCAGCCTTGCAACCAGGCTCCAGTATCATGCCTGGCAAGATCAACCCTGTGATTCCAGAGGCCGTGACGATGGTGTGCGCTCAGGTGATTGGGAACGACGTGACGGCGACGATCGCTGGTCAGTCGGGCTCGTTCCAGCTCAACGTCATGCTCCCAGTCTTGGCCAACAGCGTGCTCGAGTCACTCCACTTGCTCTCTCACGCGTGCCGTCTCTTGGCGGACAAGGCCATCGCTGGATTCACCGTGAACGAGCAGCGTGTTGCTGAGCTCGTGGGTCGCAACCCGATCCTCGTCACCGCCTTGAACCCGATCGTGGGCTACGAAATGGGCGCCAAGATCGCCAAGACGGCCTACAAGGAAGGCAAGAGCGTCAAGGACGTGGCCATGGAGTTCACGCAGCTCTCGGCCGAAGAACTGGACAAGCATCTCGATCCATACAAGCTCACGGCCGGCGGCATCGCGGACTAGGCAACCTAGGACGCGAACTTAGGGAATGTGTGAATTTGGTTAACCGTACTTAATGTAGTTGTTACTTTAGTTAACCCGAACTTAGCTTCATGCTTAAGCAGCTCCATTAGGTGAGGTGACCGAGGAAGAGCACGAGTATGTCGACGGCCAGCGGCGCTACGAAGAGCGGGAAGAGCGCAGCGGCGAGCAAGAGCAATGGGTCGGCAGGCGGTGCGGCGCTCAAGCTTAAGCCGGGCAAGGGATTGCAGGAGGACGACGGCAAGGACAGCGAGACGGAGATGACGGACGCCGTGCCTCTCGATGTGGCTGTGCTGCAGCGCATTCTCGAGTCCATGGGCGCCGACAAGCACGAGCCGCGTGTCGTGAACCAGCTGCAGGAGTTTGTGCATCGTACGTTGCGAATCGGTGGTCAACAGGGTGGATAATCTGCTGAGGAGAGATGGGTATATTAGGTTACGTGACCGACATCCTCATCGACGCACAGGAGTACTCGCTGTACGCAGAGAAGCAGGCGGTCGATGCAGACGACGTGCGTCTGGCGATCGCATCCCGACTGAATCACCACTACGCCAACGTGCCGTCGCGTGAGGTACGTGCCGCCCTCGTCCGTTATGACTTGTTACATGGACTCAGTGACGAGTATGCTTTGTAGCTGATGATGGAGCTCGCGGACAAGCGCAACAGTGTGCCGTTGCCGCCCATTTCCAACGAGTACGGCGTGCGACTACCGCCTATGCAGCACCAATTGGTCACCTTTGAGAGCGAACGGCACCACGACGGACCGGTACGTCCTTACCGAGCATCTACCTCATCGCCCATGTCACTCACTCTTCTCGTGTAGACATCCCCACTCTCGATCCAATACGACGCGAGTGCGGACGAGGACGAGCCCATGGCGTTGGCTTCTCAACGCGAAGGTGCCCGCAACAAGAAGATCGCGCGCCAGCAGATCCCCATTCACATCAGCCAGCGATAGAGAGAAACGCATGAATGCCATTCTTCCTTTTTCTATCTTTACGTGTGGCTTGGCGCTGCTTCCCTCCACTTGTCGACTGCCTTGGTGTCCATCTCACTGTGCTACATGTGGGCCTTTAGCGTTAACGAGGATCAGCGTGGGAGTACGAGCTACTACGACGCGGCTCCGACCCGTAGCTTCAAGGTGACTTGTACTCATGTCCTGTCTTGACTTGATATCTGGACTGACCTCTCTGCACGCCCAGGCGTTCGATGTCGACGACTTTATCGGCTCGCTCTTCCGCCCTGAAGACGCTTTCGTCCACGCAGCCTCCCTCAACCAGACAGAGGTCGTGCAGCGCTGGTGTGGTCATGTTGTTCCTCGTCAAAAGGATGAATACACCGAGTGATCAACTGCTTCTTTGTTTCAGGATCACGAAGAACCACGACGTGAATGCTCTCGACAAAGAGGGTCACATGGCACTGGGAATTGCTGCGCAGAATCAATGCATGGACGTTTTGCATCTGCTTGTTGATCACGGAGCAAGCGTCGACCAGCCTCAGGCAGACGTACGTTCGGTTTGTCTTGATCACTTTGTCTTGATGCATATTGAGAGACTGACGACATTTACAGGGCAAGACGGCGTTGCATCTCGCGTGCATGTGGGGTCGCTACGAAGCCGCAACATTGCTGCTCCACAACGGTGCTAACACCTCGAATCGAGACAAAGACGTACGTGCCCACTGACACTGGGTGCTAAACGGAAGTGGCTTGACCCTTGCACTCGTTGTAGGGCCAGACACCTCTTCATGGAGCCTGCCGCAACGGCCACGACCGCATTGTGCAGCTCCTTTTGGCTTCAAGCATCGATCCGTTCGTTGCTGATGACTGTGGAGCGACACCATTCGATCTAGCGCGTGACTGGCAACGCGTCGAGATCCTCAAGACTCTGGATCAGTACCACAAGGCCATCTTCAAGCCTCTCATGCAATCTGCTGTTCGCTCAGCATTGAACCCAAGAAGCCACTCGAAATCCCAACTACCATCCTCCATGCAGCGTCTCGTTTGCTCCTTTCTCTGCTGATCCATAAATAAAGAGCACTTTTCCTTTTTGTTTGGTTGACTCACGAATCATGCAGCCCTCGCCGTCCATCTCGATGGAGTCGCTGCTCCGCATGGACCTCGCGACACTACAATCCGATGTGGTGCTCCATTACACACAGAAAGTGGCTCGACTTGTACCAGCACGCACCATTTCCACGGTGAGTTGTGTCAATATATGTGAACTCTGATAATTACTGAGGCTGGATGATGCACAGGACAAGCTTCAATTGCTCTTTGTGCTCTCACAAAAGCTACTCACGTAAGTGAACCGCGAGCAAACCCAAGCGGAGGCGCTTACCTCACTTGCTTTGCGTCCAGGTGGTTCTTGTCAGAACGACATGAGCTTGAGCGACTCAATCGTCGTACGTGCCTTATAACGTGCTGCACGTCCTCTCAAAGTCCGCTGACTGCCATTATTGACTCTGTAGGTCTTGAGAAGGAACTCGTGAACGCTCTAAGTTCATCGTCAACTTCGTCCCGGGATGAAGCAGGATCTCTCCAAGTATGTGTAAACGACCAATACTCTCAGACTGATGACGGAGTACCACATGAACATCAATGCATCCAGACCGAGCAAGTCCCCAGCGAACACCAATGCATTCAGACCGAGCTAGTCCCAAGTGAGCATCAATGCATTCAAACCGAGGCAGCTCCAAGCGAACACGTATGCGTCCAGACTGATCTTGTCACAAGCGAGCATCAGTTCGTCCAAACCGAACGAGTCTCACACGAACACCAGTGCATCCAGACGGACCAAGCTTCAGACAAATATCAGATCGTTCAGAAAGACGAGGAAATGCAGATAGGGGTTTGTGGTGACACCGCGGACGAAGCAGATGCCCCTTGTAATCCTCCTGGGAACAAACCTGTTAAACATCACCACGACCGAGCGAGTATTCCTGAGGCTAATTATGAAGCAACGCCTCACGACACAGCTTCACTAGCCAAGTCTCAGCCATTCCGAACAGCAGAGTCCACAATCGAGACATACTACCGAGTCCATTCTGCCATTATCCGACTGCAACGATGTATCCGCGGCCATGTCGTACGTATCTAGCTGTTAATTACTCCACTTCCGCGTCATCAATCCCTTGTGTTCATGGCCGCAGACACGCAGACGTTTCTTTCGAATGCTCGAAAAGCTCGTAAATGGCACATAGTCACCATCCTCACATCACTCGTTTTCGCATTGTTTTGGTTGTTTTCTTGCTTGATGGGTCTAGGGTGATATGAAACATCTACCTACACCAGCATTCCTTCTTCCTTCTTTTCTTTTTTGTCAATGTTGGGATTGCAGTCACACAAAGGTGAGAGCAAGACGCTTGAGCCGTTTATCTTCCTTTGTCGAAACGCACTTCGATGGTGCGGCCGTTCAGGTCTCGACCATTGAGTTGCTCTGCAACACGCACGATTCCTGTGAGTCGTCCTAGCACAAACGAGTGACACGAGTGCATTACGTACCAATCGCACGGATCGCGTCTTCTGGGTGGACAAAGCGGATGATTCCAAAGCCACGAGAGCGACCATCAGGCAGCTGTGGCACCTCGGCGCGGTCCACTTCACCGACAGTACGGAAAAGGTCCTTCAAGTTCTGCCAGTTGATGTCCCATGGGAGCTAGAATCATCACCAACGAGCGTGTCAGCTGTGTCTCACGTCACACCGTCGAGAGTTGTGCTTACATTGCCGACGTACAGCGTCGTTCCTTCGATGCCAGGAACAAATACACGCTGTGGTGGAGGAACTCCAACGCGACCGAAGCTTGGGGGTCCGCCAAAGCCACCAGCACCACGACCACCCGCCCGCTTGGCGATGCTCGAGATGCTGCCTCCATCAGGTTCGCGATCCTCTCGCACGAAGATCTTTCGGCCTTCAAGCTCTGTGTCGTTGAGAGACATGATCGCGTGTTGGGCCTCGTCTGGCGTGCTGTACTCGACGAGGCCGCAGCCCTTGGAGCGTCCATTTGGTTCCTCAAGCACTGATAAAATAGCATACCGTCTCAGCACCATGCGATAATGCCGAACTACTCAGTAACCGAACGCTTACCATCCGCGTGCACAACAGTACCGGCCAGCTTCATGTGATCCTTGAGATCCTGCCACTTGACGTTCCAGGAGAGATTGCCCACGTAAACGCGACAGCCTTTCGTCGCCCGCGTCCAGTTGGGCGTGCTCTCTTCGCGGTCTTCACGCACAAAGATCTTGCGGCCATCAAGCTCCGTGTCGTTCAGCGTTTCAATCGCTCGATGCGCGTCCACCTCGGTCACGTACGTCACCAGGCCGCATCCCTACACAGACCTCTCGTCAGTTCCTCGCATAACCCACTCGGTCTCCGCCTCTCATGACCCACCTTGGAGCGTCCATTGCTCTCCATGATACTCGCGCGTTCCACTTCGCCCGCTGCGCGCATGTGGTCCTTGAGGTCCTGCCACTTGACGTTCCAGGACAAATTGCCCACATACACGCGTCGTCCGGCGCCTCCATCACCCCCTTCGCCATTCCCCGGGGTCTCCCCCACGCCTATCATCACCACCGCATGAGCCCCCTCTGCTCGCCCCCCTTTCCCATCATTCTCCACACACCATAGCGCGCATTCCGCGGCGGATACGGACCTGTCTGCGCCAGTCGGTCCGCGCGCTTCCTACAAACGAATGCCCTCGTTAGTCCAGCGCATAGCGTAGCTCTCGGTCTCGCAGCAGCTGCGCTCACGTGTTCTTGCTCTTGCCACCCTGCGACGGACTCAGCTGGCCCTTGCGCTCATCCGCGATCTCCTCCAGCGTCATGCCGAGCTTCTTCTCCACGGGATCCGCCATGGTGCGACGCGCTCTTCTCGTCGACAAACTTCGAGCACTTGACCGACGGAAAAGATGGAAAAATGATATGTAACGACGGTTACAAACGTGTTTAACCTCATATTTCCAGTTTACGTCACGCGGTGATGACGCATGAAACGTTCGATGGCGGCATGGAGACGCGTGAGGTGCTGACGAATGGACTCGACATCTGGGTCCGACAGGAGCTCTAATACCAAAGCATATCAGTAGTCGTCCCAAATAACCACAAGCACACGACGGACCTGGGTTGGCGGGGGTCGTGAGCGCGTCGAGGACGCTCGAGGACGTCAGGAGCTGCCGATTGAGGTCACTACCATCGAAAACGCACGTCATGATCCATACCAGAGGACACTAGGGATTCCACGACGTACCTGATTGTGTCGATGGCCGACTGACGAGGGGACTTGGACCCCGTAGGCTGGGTTTCGTTGAGTGAAACAGTGTACCCTGTTGTGAAATTGCTCAGTGACTCGGTCACATCAATGCTGTCGTAGGATGGGGGAACTTCGGCTTGGTATCCGTTCGTGAAGGAGCTGAGAGACTCGTCCACAGCGCTACGAGCTCGAGAAGTGCGTCGAGAAGGCGAGACGACTGTCGTGAAGCCACTTGTAAATGCACTCAGAGACTGGTCGACGGGATCTGGCTTCGTAGAGGCGACTGGTGCGTCGTAACCATCGGTAAACTGGCTGAGAGACGCCGAGACGCTGCTGAAATCACGGCTCTGAGCGAGGTTGTAAGGCGGATTCGCGCCATTATCGGTGCAGCCAGCCGTGAACGCACTCATTGAGACCGCCACATTACTTAGATCAAGACTCTGACGCGGATCCACATCTCTATGAACCTCGCCAGCGATCGAAAAGCCTTCCGTGAAAGTACTCAATGACGCTCCGACAGCCGATCGATCAACAAGTGTCTGGCTGATGCTTACCGAGCCGATTGAAGTTCGAACGGGGCTTCGTCGAGGTCCGTTGTCGACATTTGTGCTGGAGTAGCCACCTGTGAACGAGCTAAGGGACTGGTCAACAATCCCGCCTCGCTGGACAGATTCAGTTTCAGTGGTCTCTTCAACTTTGAACCCGTGAGTAAATGTACTCACAGACTGATCAACCGCGATCTCCACGCTCATGCTGACAAGGGTCTCATGCTGCAAGTGAGTGTCGGTGACCATAGGTTTGACAGTCGGTTGGATGATGGGGAACTCGACCGACTCAAGCATTTCTGGTGGAATACCACTCAATCTTCGCCGTACGGGATCGTCTTGACTGCTTGGACTTGGTTCATCCACAACAGTAGGCGCGACGATATCAGGCTCACGTGCTTCAGCTTGGCCTTGGACGCGGTCTTTTTGAGGTCGAAGAAGTCCAAGCTGACTGAGGCGATTGTTCATTTCCGCCACGGCCTTCGCTGTCTCCATCTGCTTCTTCTTCTTCTCCAATTGCTCTCTTTCAAGTGACAACGAGCTTCCGCTGAGCAATCCAGACTGGCTGACGTCCACGTTCGCGATCGACAAGTCCATCAAGCCCCTTTCAGGTACTGTATCTTGGGACTCTGACTCTCCTTGGGAAATGTCTGCTTCAGCTTGCTGGCCATCGTCTTCATTCACGAATTTGATGTTCTCGTCCGATCGTTTCGCCCATTTCCCGCCCGCAGCTCTTGGAGGATTTGGTGCAATGGCCTTGACAGGACTCTTCTGACCAGTTTTCCGCACTGGATTCTTCACAGTGCGTGCCCATTCTGGCGTTTGTGATCGATCAATCTGCATTACAGCCACTTCTTGTTCAGACGAGTTGTCGTCGTCTCTGTCTTCAACGTGCACAGTCTTCTTTGCCGACTCTCGCGTGCGCATCCAATCTTCCATTGGGATTTTCGCCATGGGACCTGGCGCAGCCTTGGCCTTGCTCTTCCAGCCGGGGGTATCCGCTTGCTTCTTCACTGTTTCAACCATGTCTGGACTGGCCTTCGGTTGAGCAATTGCGTCGGATGGCTTCCGTCTTGTCACTGGCGTTGTCGGACTGGACGACACCTTCTTCTGAGCTGCTTTCGCCTGAGGAATCGGTGGTGCCGGTGGTGGCATTACAAGAGGTGCTGGAATTGACTGGATGGGTGCTTCTATCTTTGGCGGAGGCACAGGTGGCACAACATATCCTTCAGTCACCCTCGGTAGTCGGGATTTGATGGCGTTTTGCAGGTCCTCGGCCAGTCTCCACACGAAAAGACATCCATCATTGCTCGCTGTGACGAGTCTTCGACAATCTGGAGTGAACTTTAGCGATGTGATAGCACCTCCGTGTCCAGTACCATCCGCAAGAATATCTCCAGACTCAAGATCCACGACGTGAATCGTTTTGTCCGAATGCGAGCCACTCATTGCCACACAAAAGCTGGCTGGACAAATGTCGATGTGATGTTGCTCGCCCACTTGATGCGTCTTGATGATCCTTCCGGTGCTCACATTCAACACATCCAGTCGATTGTTGCACGTCGCGACCACCACTTCATCACTGTTTGACAGAGTCATATCCAAGATCTTGCCTCCTGGAAACTGAACCGAGTGGTAATGCTCAACGTTGCCATCTGCACGGACGTCATAGAACGCTACCATCTTGTCAGAGCCGCAACTCACCAGTTTGCGACTGTCGCTCGTCAATTGCATCGCTGTGATCGCTCCGGAGTGATTCTCGAGCTTTGTATTGGTCGTTAACTTGCCCTTGGTATCATCATGGACGTAGATCACGTGGTCACGACCACCAGAAGCAATGAGAGACTTGATACCCTGGGCAGTTGGTAGTTGGCCGACCACAATACAGTTCACCTCGGCACTATGAGCACTGATCTCGCACAGTTCGTCGTTCACGGGGAAACTGGTGACTCGTAACGTGCCGTCTCGATCTCCTGTGACTATTTGATTGAGCTGAGGGTGGAGAGAAAGAGCTCGCAGAGTATTCTCGGATCCAGTGTCCACTTCGGCGCCATGAACGTCAGCCACGTCGTTCCACGCACACGTTCCACCAAGGACGATTGCTTCGTCGTCATCAAATTCATCAGCTGCGTCGTGGTAGAGAATGTCAAGCATTTCCTGACTGAATGGGTTCTTCCATGGCTCGGCTTCGAGGGAGTCGTCAGTATTATTTGCTGGGTCTTGGCCAAAACGGGTCGCTTTTGTGGATGGTTTGTGTAGATCCAGATGCCAGAAGCGAACCGTATTGTCGTCACTGCAAGTAACAAATGCACCAAGCGGAATGGAACCTTCAGACGCCGACTTACGTGAATGTAGCGAATCCTGGCTTCTATAGACGATCTTGCCCTTGGGGTTCACGCCTCGCACCCGTCCAGCAACCAGCATCTCCCGGATTCCACCACTGTGGAAGAGAAACGAGCGATCCACACGTGCGTTCTGTGGATCTGCAATGTCGTAGATGAAGAAGCTTCGATCGCTATACAACGCCATGACGTGCGAGCCCGTCAATCGCACCGCAAGCGTCGCGGGGTGGCGATACGGGTGTTCTGGTTGCAGCTCTCGAGTCTCTTGTGGCTCTGGGGTCTGGTTTGCCTTGCCCAATGCTGGAGGAAACGGCATGGTTGTGATGTATTCGAGTGTCGATGGATCGAACAAACGAACAATCGCGCTGGAGCCACCAATCGCCACATACGAAGCCGTCACTGAGAGCGCATTGCCACATGCAGCCTCCAAAGACACGAGTCTCTCCATCACACACGAGACACCGAAGCTACAGAGCGTTCCATCCGACGTGACAGCGTACGTTTTGAGCTTACAAGCACCAGCTCCACACCCGACACTCGTAAACGTCGCGTCTTCTTTCGCTGCCATCACGGCGCTTCTCCCTTGGAGCTCAGGAACACCGTCGACTTCAAATCCCGTCACCAGGAACTGGTTGTCCACGTCTAGAAACCAAAACTAGCGGATAAAAGCATCGTTATGACCACCTTTCTGACCGTAAATGGACGCATTCGAGAGCGTACCTTGAAGTGTTTCTCGCCCACCGAGACGAAAAAGTTCCCTTCGTGGCAATAGTCCATACTCAAGACCTTCTCTTCCACCACCGCCACGCCCATCACCTTGGCGTTCATCTGGTTGGACGACGCATCGCGCACGAGGTCCCAGGCGTACAGATGCTGGTCGTGCACGAGTCCCGCCGAGAGCAAGTACCGTCCGTCGCGACTGAACGCCATACACGCGACGCCGTACTTGTGTCGCTGCAGCTCGGCACAGAGCGTGCCGTCCGTGCCATCCCAGATCGTAATGGCCGGGAGGTAGCCTTTCTCGCCGATGGCCAGGTACTGTCCATTGGGGGAGAAGCAGAGACACGAGACCGTCTTCTCCACGCGGTAGTATCGCACTTGCTTGTTGCGTCGGAGGTTGTAGATGACGACGATGCAGCCGGCCGCGTACGCGATCTCGCCCGTCGCGGGGTTCACCGCCACGGCGGCGTTACTGAGCGACGTGACGCCCAACACGCGCTCCAGCGTCAGTCGCGAGCGTGGCGGCAACGCGCTTCGAGCAGTCGAGGGCGTAGACGTTTGTGCGTGCGTCAGACGCTCGTGCGCGTCGCTGGCAGGCGTGGTCATGACGCGCTTGTCCGCTGCCGTCGTGCCCATGACCATGCTCCAGGAACCGACGCGGCGGCCGTTGAAGTTGCCCAGCGAGTGAACGAGGGACATGATTTCAGCCAATCAAAGTAATGCGGACCAAAAAACGTCGTAATAGTATAGTATACACTTCAACTATACAACAACATCTCGTCGTGGTCTGTGTGATGGGAATGGCGAGGGCGACTCTCTTTGGTGCCTCTGGACTTGGCTCGTGAGAAAACAGGCGACAGAAAGCGCCATGACGCGTCCTGTTTGGTGCACGCTCGTCGATGAGGGAGGAGTGCCGCTCCTCTGCGAGTTCTGCCTCGAAGACGTCAAGGGGGAGTACATCTTCGACGTTGTCAAGGAGGTCTCCCTCGTTGCCCAGGATGAGTTGACGCAACGTCTTGAAACGACGTATGTGCGTGTGTATGCGAGCAAAGAAGCGTATGCTGCGGACCGAGATTCGACACTCAGGACAAGACATCGACTCGACGACTCTCTCGGCACAGCAGACCAGCCTTTGCTCATCGTGGCGCCATACGAAGCCATCAAGCCGCGAGACGTGTACTTCAACTTGGTCGACGAAGATGGCACGTCGTATCTCCCCCTCTGCCCAGACCATCGCAGTGCCAGCGGGCTATAAGGTCAAGAACGTCCGAGACCTCGTCTTCAGGCGGTTCGAAGAGCAGCTCCTGGCCGTCATCATGTCGTCTGACTTTAGTGTGGTCGAGTCACGTCAAGCGTTGATGTCAGGTGATGATCCTCTGCCGCTGGAATTGACGCTCAAGGCTTTACATGGGGTCAGTGAAGATGATTGCTTTTGCGTTGTATGTCCGTATCGCTTCTTGAAGTCAGAAGTAGCCAGACGTCGACGGCAAACTTTCGCAGGCCCGATGGAGCACGAGCAACTCCGCGATGTCTGGTTCAACTTGGTCAATGAGAACGGTGATCCTCTTGTCGACGCTGTCCAATGCGTCTCCTTGCCATCAAGTTGCCGCGTTTTCGAGTTCCAGGAGATGGTGGTTCAACACGCTCAGAGAATCTTGACTCCAGAAGCATGTCGTTCGGACTTGACGGTGTACGAGAGTGACAAAAGCTTGTACTGGGGAGAGTCTACCATCGATTCGGCGATCAACCTGAACGAGTGCGAGGGGAAAGAGGCTACGGAGTGTCTTGCTGTGGTCATCAGAAGCCGCGCGTTGAAGGATCCGGTGTTGACGCTGGAGGTCTTTTACCAAGTTTACAACGACTGGGGAAAGCAAGTCCTTGATCGTCCCATGAGCGTGATGATACCCATCCGCCCGCGACTCTATCAGTTTCGCAACGCGGTTTTCGACCAAATCCGACATCACCTCATCAGCGATGCCAGCTCCAAGTACTTGGAGGTTTTTCGGAGCGTAAGGCACCTCGAGTCCGGCGATAAGGCGTTGGTTCTGTTCCAGGACATGTGTGTTCGCTATGGGAGGAGTAACAAGACGTGTCTCGTCGTGCACGTGCCAAACTGCGCATTGAAAGGGTATCTCCCGAAGGGCGTGATCACGTATAAGCTTTTGGATGAAGCTGGCGCGTCGCTGCTCGAGGAGGAAACGTATCTGGTCATGTCAAGTTGGGCCCGCGTCGTGCATTTTCGCGACGCTGTCTTCGATCGGATTCGAAGCCACCTCGCAGAGAGTGCGGGACCAGACGACTTAACTGTCTTCCGGGACTACGACGCTTTCATTTGGGGGTGGACCTCTCGAACCTATGACGAGAATTGTGATGCAACACTGGAAGAAATATGATGCAGAGTTTGTCGTGATGATGACAAACAAGGCTCTGAAAGGAACCGTGTCGAGTCGAAATGCGTTCTTCGAAGTTGTGGACGAAAGCGATACGCCACTCATGGACACTCCTGGCTGTATCCAGTTGAACGGTGGTTCCCGGGTTGTCGACTTTCAAGATGCAGTGTTCAAGCTCATCCGATCCCAGTTGTCTGATACTTCAAGTCCCACAGACTTACGTGTGTTCAGATATCGCGAGCATGTAGTCGGATCACGCGTCTTGTCTTCAGGCAGTCCACTGGATCGTCGCTATGGTTACGAGCAGACTGAGTGTCTCCACGTAGTCGTACCAACCAGGGTGCTCAAAGACCAGTCGCTCGTTCGAAAGGTCGAGTTTGACGTCATGAATGAATGTGGGATATCACTTCTACAGTTCGATGGTTGTGTCATGATTCGAGCGAAGGCTACTGTTTCAGATTTCCTGAAGAGAGCATTCGAAACGACACGATATCAATTCTCACATGGAACAGGCTTGAGTGCCTTTCGTGTTTACCAGTCTCGTCTCAGCTTTCTTGGCGAAAAAGCTCCGATGGAAGGGAGCGTGATCATCACGGACGATATGTTTGAAAGCGAAGGCCCAGTGATCGTGATGGATTGTACTGCCTTCTAGGCTGCAAGTCCGCCAAGTAGCCAAGGTTCAAAACGTCATACTGGCTCGCTTCCGCCCCAGGATTTCGAAGTGGATGCTGTGTTTTGATTTGACTACGTTGCTGAGCAATTTGGACCAATGAGCGTCGAAAGAATACAGTATACGCTTCAACTATATAGTAACTTTCTCTTGATAGTGTGTTTGATGGGAGAGCGTTTTTGTACTTGTAGTGTTAAATTGTTGCGATGCGGTGTATTTGGTTCGTGCTGGTGGGTCGTGGCGGCATCCGACGCAGTCCGAGCTTCTTCATCCGAGATCCAGACGTGGAGTACGTCATCGAGCTCGCTCCGAGTGTGCCTGCTGCGGCCTAAGGGGAGCTAGCAGGCCCATTGACCTCGTTTCCCATTGATATCTACGCGAGTGAGGCGGCGTTTGCTGTACAAGAGGATAAGCTGCCTGGAACACACTACATCACCGACGACCAAGGCACTCGAGACGCATGCTTCGCCATCGTGGTGCCGTACCACGCCCTTAAGGACGGTGTCGTCTGGTTCGACCGCGTGGACAACTTTGGGTTTTCTCTCCTTGGATAACCTCAAAGCATGACCGTGTACCGAGGCATCACGGTTCGCAGATTCAAAGAAAGTGTGTTCCGTAACGCCGAAGACGCACTTTGTCGAGGGGTCCGAGTCCCCAACCTCTCCGTATTCGTCAAGCCGCCAGGGTTGGCCTCCCATGAAATTCCGCCTCTCCACTCGATGCTAATGGAATCATGCGGGAACAGCGAGGGCGATTGTATCATAGTGCTGGCGGACCGAGTTGCTCGGAAGACTCCTAAGATCATTCGTCAAGTCTACTACGAGCTGGTAGATGAAAACGGTACGCCTCTGTTCGAGTCGCCTCAGTGTGTGCCGTTGCGATCAGGTTCCTGGATTATGGATTTCCGAAAGGCTGTTCTCGAACAAACCAGAGGTGAATTGTCTCGGACCGCCCACTGGGGGGACTTGACTGTGTATGATAGCCGTTCCAGCCTGGAGTGGCGCCATGATCTAATGGCCAACGAAGAGTGTAAAATGTTCTTGAGGGGTAACAACAGCGCTGATTGTTGTCCAGTCGTGGTCGCTCACAACGGAGCTTTCAAAGAACGGGTCCCCTTCCGAGACGTATTCTATCAAGTTGTCGATGAGACTGGCCAGGTGCTTCAGGCCTCACCACGTGTTGTCTCTTTGGAAACTGGTTGTACCGTCGGTGACGTTCGTAAAGCCGTGTTTAAGCAAATTCAGTCGGAGGTGCTGCTTCCTCGTGCGTCTTCAACTGACCTGATGGCGTGCGGCAGTCGAAAGGCGCTAATCAGTGATGACGATCAGCTGGCCTTGTGGGACAAGCTGATTATTCGTCAAGGTGATTGTTGCGAGCGATCTCTGGTCGTAGTTATCTCATGGCCTGTAATCGCCGATCCACTACGTATTCCAAGGATTGTGTACGATGTGGCCGACGAATATGGGGCAAGCCTATGGGAGTCTCTTCGTTGGCTCGCGCTTCCAGTGCAGACTCGCACGGAGGATTTTCGGGACACCGTCTTCGACGACATTCGGTCTAGACTATGCGAGGACGCTATACCAGCCGACTTGTCCGTGTTCAAATGCATAGACGGTCTCCTTCGAGGCGAAGAACCACTGCCGCTCGAGTGGCGGATCGCGATGTTGTGTCGTGAGACGCGTAGAGCGAAGTTTGTTGTGATGGTGGCAAACAAGGTTTTGAAGAAGCAGGTGTCAAGTCGAACCGTGTACTTTGAGGTTGTGGATGTGACAGGCACAGCTCTTCTCGAATCTGCGGGCTGCGCTACAATCAAAGATGGCTCCATTATCCTCGTGTGTCAGGACGCAGTGTTCAACATGATTCAATCTCTTCTTTCGGATACGGCGATTCCAGCGGATTTGAGGATTTACAGAAGTCCCGGTGAAGTGAACCGTCTGAGTCCTGACAAGAGGCTCGTGAGTAGATATGGCAGCACACCTGATGAGTGTCTCCGTATTGTGGGGCCGACCAAAGTGCTACGTGATCCAACAATTGTCCGAGAGATTTACGTTGACGTGGTCAACTCACTGGGCATGCGTATTCTTCCATGGGGTGCTAGTGTATTGGTGAATGTGAGCTCAAGTGTCGTGGGGTTTGGAAATATCGTTTTTAAGGAGATCAGGAGCCATCTTTCTGAGAAGAAAAGTGACGGCTTGAACCTAGAGGACCTCCGAGTGTACAAGTGTTGTGGAGCGTTTGATGCTGGAGATGATCCAGTAAAAATGGAGCTGGTGGTGTCGGACATTCTTTGTGAAGAAGACGACCCCGTGGTAGTGGTGACTTCGCTTGCCAATCGGATCTCGCAGATGGGTTTGAGCAATCCCTTGGCATCTATCGATCCAGACGAAGCAATGGAGCTGTTCACAAGCATAGACGCGCACGACGCTGACGTAGACGATGTGAACTCTACGTGGCCACTGCGTTGACACTGCCTTTGAAGCCGCAAGGCAACAATCTCTACGCTTTCAGCAGTCAAACGAGTACTTCAAGGCAATAATATATCTATCCTTCTCTTCGCAAGAGTTCTCGAAGAAGCGCAAGGCGGTCAGTATCATAGTTGAAGTTGCCCAAAGGCCTGAGCTTCTCAATATCAACCAATCAAACACCATACTACAACCAGATTGGTTGATAAGTAAACCCTACCCATCGATAGTTATTCGCCAATCAGCTACATCTTGAAGTCGTCAGTTGCCACTTGATCGCTTCTGATTGGTCAGTTCTTTTCTGAGGTCTATTTTCAGCAAATCAGAGACGAGTGGACGAGCCACCTACCTATCAGGGGCTCTTATTCGAAGAGGTCACTAAACGGGTGGTCAATGCTTTCCTTCCACTTGGTTTTAATGACCCCCACCGAGGAGACATCGCCTCGCTCGCGGCAACGCCCGTGCGTGATAACGGCGCCATCCCTCAGAGACCATGAAGCTGCTCTATCGACGCACGGTGCGCTTCGTGGCGGATCCCTACCGCCGCATGAAGAAGAAGGCACTCATCGGCTCCGTCGCCGCGCTTGTCCTCCTATATGTGCTGCTCGTGACGTTTGCGAGTGAGCAGCCGGCTATTCAGAGCCAAGGCCGGCCCTTGCTCCGAAAAGAGCTCGACGACAAGCCCGAGGACGTCGCGCCGCAGCCCGCAGTGGCACAGGCTGCGGCACCACTAGATGTCAAGATCGACACGGGCGGCGGTGCGGAGGAGATGGATAACGACTGGGAGGAGCCTCTGCCGTCAACGAACGGCGACGCGGTGTCGACGGCGCCACGACGGCCTGCCAGCCAAACGCCGTTGCTGATTCGTCTCTTTCTCCCATTGTTCGCCGGCTTCAGCTTTGGGTTCTTGGGCTCGGTGCCTATCGCTGGCCCCACGTCGGCCATGGTGCTCAAGCTGGGTATTCAAGGTAAATACCAGGCAGGTCTGACGATCGCGTTTGGAGGAGCCATCTCTGAAGCTGTACGTACTATGTGGTCGCGTGTGGATGCTGTATCGTGTGCTGACTTCTGATGTTGTGTAGACATACGCTGGTATCGCATTCTGGGGCTTTGGAAGCTTTCTCGCTGGTGCTACGTTTCTCCTGCCCGTCTCAAAGTACGTTTTGTCGTGTGGTACAGCGCCATATCGTCTTTGTGGACGCATTCTCATGCTTGTTTCTTGTTGCAGAGTGCTTGGAGCGATCATGTTCACAGTGATCGGCACCATTTTCTTGCGTATGGAGGTGAAGCCATCGCTGGATGTGGATGCTGACGCGTCTCAACACAAGGACATCCATAGACGACCACGAGACGAGGTTTTGAAGAACGTGCTGTTGGGACTCACCATGTCGGGTATCAACCCAGCGCTTTTGGCGACCTACACTGGCGCCATCGCCTCCGGTACGCGCTGCTTCTACTGATAATGTTGCTGCAGTCGCTTACACATTGTGCTCTGTATAGTTTACGGTACAGGAATGCTCGAGTTCACCGTCTTCCTGGCGTTTGTATTTGCCATCGGAGTGTGCTGCGGTGTCTCTACGTGGTTCTTCCTCTTACTGTCGTTGCTGAAGAAGTACAAGCAGGTACGAGCGAGTGTGTTGAATGATATACGACTGAGCGTGGATCACTTATTCGACGTATGGTCAATGTGTAGCGCCTAAAGACCCAGACCATTGCGTACATCATGCGTGGAATGGGCTGCTTCTTGCTGACTCTCGGCGTTTTTTGTGCCAAGTCAGCAATCGAGTACTTCTTCTTCAGCTCCTCCGATGCAAAGGCGTGAGTTGAGAGGTGAAGATGACCGAGATTTCCCTATGTTTTGTATGTTTCGGGTAGAGTAGAGCTGAGTTATACAAGAGAATACATATGACACCATAGATGCCATCACTAAAGGGCATGCTTTCTTCCGGCCTAGGTCAAGATCAACCGGCCGCCTTGGGGAGGAGAGCTAACCGTTGGCGCAACACAAAGGTCAACGTGTCGAGCAAGAAAAAGGCGTGGCTGTGTAACCTCCCAGCAAAGCCACTGGCTGTAGTAGCACTCAGCCCTCTCGGTGCTTTGGGATACGCGGAGACAGTTTCGTACGATCCCATACGATCCTTCATGCTGTTAGTTCCAGAACTCGCTTTGAACTGCTTATATCTTTCAGCGTTTATCTTGGCCAAATTAGTACAACCAGAGCAGAGATCTATTGAAAACAAAGAAGCCGCCAGCCGTTGCCTACGTCGCCCAGCCTTCAACAGGTAGCCAACCAAGTTTTGTCGAAGAGGGTGCCATTTTTGTCTGCCGTTTCGAGAACGCCCGTTGTATGCACTGGGTACTTTGCTCCTGTGCTGCTACTCTCAACATATGTACTTATTACAGGCATTACAGGCATAGCATGCGTATCTTTTCGCGATTACAAGTGGAAGTTTGGCGGTGTACATTGTCTGACAAGAGCTTCGCCTGCATTTTTTTTCTTTACGAGCCTGGTTTCTGCTGAGGAGCAGCGACATGTGTGCTAGAAGCGGGTTTACAGGTATGATTGGCCGCATGTGCGCAATCTTGGCGGTTCCGCACCATCCCGTGCTCTTCCGCAAGTGGGTTTCGTAACAGAGTACACGACGAGCCGCTATTGTATCCACTGTGGTGCCTTGCGATCTTTGGCTAAGGGTCAAATTAATCCGGCAGGTCACCTACGTCGCCTTGCCTGTCTTCAGTAGCCATTCAGGCGACGCAATCCCATTCTCGTCAGGCGTTTCACAGCGCAGCTTGAGAGAAGCTTGGTCGAGAGGTCGAACGCCAAGAGGCAGCATCGGGCTACAACGGCCCAACCCTCGACTCCACTGGTTTTGTTCTACGTATTTGAGACTAGTTACAGCTCCTGTGAGCTGCAGCATCTCGCATATTGCCCTGGCAGTCTCGGCTTGTACTGCTCACTCTGCGATTTGCAAAGACCAACCAAGCCCCCCTCCTCACCCCCCCCCCCCCCCCCCCAGAGCAAGAGCAAGATGAAGGTCCTCTCTCTTCTGCCACTGGTGTACTACTTCGTCGTTGTGACGGCTAATTTCCTCACGATAACCCCACCCAATGATGCCAACAACAACCCGCTTCACATGACGCGTGCCACCTTCATGGACGAGCCTCGGATCGAATACTGTCCAACTGGCGAGTGCGGGACTGCCGCCATCCGTCCACGGTTCGTCTCATTTAAAAGCCTGCTGGCAAGTGGGCTCGATTCTGGAAGTGAGCAACCATTTGGCATTAATCCATGGACGGATATTGTCAAGTCGAAAATCGGCGGCGTTGACGTCTCGACGTCTTCCTTCACCAAGATCATTGATCAGGAAAATGACATCTCAATCAAGGTGACTGCTTCGGTGTTTCACGCCGCAGGGACAACCATCAACGCTATGGACCAGGTGGTGAGTGTCCCGAAGGGCGGCCTCAAGTTCACGGTGGAGTTCAACAAGTGGCCCATCACGGAACTAGGCAATGAAGACGACAAGCTCGAACTCTCGTTACAAGTTGATGCCTCACCTGGAGATTTCGGTGATTATTCATTGGTAGACAAAACTGATGCCGCCAATATGAAGACTATTGTGTTCGGAACTGATACGAATACCGCTGGCTCTTACATGGACATTCCTACACTTGCTCTGCTGGATGGCGCCAACGCTCCTGTCACCGCCACGTTTGAATCCGGAATTCTTAAGCTGGTCTTCCCGATGTTCACGACCAAGTTGGTGTACGACCCCGTCTTAAGCTCGAATAATGTGAACGCACAGATCCCACCGATTGTTGCGCTCACGACGCCCAAGGACGCCAACAACAAGGCCATTGTCAACACGGCGGTTAACTTCTGGGCAGGTAGAGTGCGTCAGATGGTATTTTGCCCAAGCGGCGACTGTGTCAATGGACAGGTCGTCAAGGCCGTCCTTGGAGGACTTGGGCGCTACAACGCTGCTGGGACCTCAGAGGATTTTCTCGGTATTTCTACAGCGGTTGCTTGGACAGACATAGTGAAGAGCAAGGAGGGCACTGTCGATGTTTCGACCACGACGATAACGACTGATTTCGGTGATTCCAAGACTCTGAAGGTCACTGCCATGGTCTTCCACGCCGACGGAACGACTATGAGCGGCAAGGCGCAGACAGTCAATGTTCCTGCTGGTGCACTCAAGTTCTCCTTGGAACTGAATGCCTGGCCGTTTGACGCGGGAGAAGCGACCGACACGATGACGTTTACTATGGAATTTGCCACAACGTCCAAGACCGCCGGGAAGACACTCGCCGCGCCGACGCTCGCAGCTCATGCCACCGACCCCAAGATGAAGACGCTTACCCTTGGTGAAGGCATGTACATGGACATCCCAACGATCGCCCAGCTCGATGATGGTGACGACAAGGACATCACGGTGGCGCTGTCGGGCGATGGAAGGACATTGACGTGGACGTTCCCCAAGTTCACGTCCAAGCTCGTGTACGATCCTGTGTTGGACTCGACGGATTCGACCGCCACGACGCCAGCTCCAGTGACGCAGGCGCCAGTGCCGACGACCAAGGCTACGACGACGCCTGCCCCAACCACGACGCCAGCTCCATCGGCGGCTTCGGTCATGACTGCTGCCGCCACGCTCGTTGCTGGTGTTGCTGCGCTCTTCTACGCTTACTTCTAGACTCGTTCGTCCTTAGAACGCAGGGAGTTGACTGAGAGACCTTTTATTAATGCACCATAACACACACTCGGCCATGTCACCTCTCTTGCTCACGCCAGCACCGTTCGAGTGTTCGCACCGACAGTTGCGGTGGTACGAACCCAACGAGTCGTCTTGCATTGGCTGTCGCCCATGAGGACCCACACCACGTCTAGCAAGTGTCAAGGGCTTGTAGTACGTCGAGATGACGTCCTATGGACACCAAGTCACTCTGTGGACAGCAACGTCGTGGCTTTTCAAGATCGCAAACCATCGGACTTTATCGGAGTGGGTCTCAACACAGACACTGTGGTCCACACCCACCGACTTACCCAAACGAGTCAGTCGACCACCATATCTGTTATTTAGTAGAGACCGTCATGATGATCCGCAAGCCCTCGGCGATGGTCGTGAGCCGCAAGAAGAGCAACAGCGAGCGCGGCAAGGAGTTCCGCGCCAAGCGCCGCCAGTACGAGAGCGTGCTGCTCGACGCCGTGACGGCACTGCGGCAAGAAGTCGCCGACCTCGAGTTCCTGCGCGGCATCCGCATGGAGATCGCGCTCAAGTCGCGCACGAGTATCAATGGCTCCTTGGCGCGCATCGCCCGTGAGTACTTTACGCTATTTGAACGCGGCATCCCCTCGGCTGTGGCCATCGGCGGCAAGCGACAGAGTGGGAATCACGAGATCATCCTCAAGCAGAACGAGTTTGTGCATCGCGCGATGGACCCGGACCTGCAGTTTGGCGAAGTCGTGGGCGTGGACATGCTGCTGGACCAGTGGCAGCGCTACACGTCGTATCATTCGAGTTTCCAGGCGACGGTGACCGACCTCGAAGTCACGGGACCCGAAGACGCGCCCATTGTCAAGGTCCACGTGGATCTCAAGGTCACGTTCTCGCGCGAGACGTTCGATCACGTGTTCCCACACGTGGCGCACAACGAAGCATTTATCCAGAAGCACTTGGGTCGACAGGTGACGTATCGCGGCGTGAACCAGTTCAAGTTTACGGAAGATGGCCGCATAAACGTGTACGAGTCGGACGTGGCCTTTGTGGACGCCCTCATCTCGTCCGGAATGAGTCTGGACGACGTGTCCATCCTCATGCAGCAGGCAATGATCGCGGATCAGCACCTTCTAGGTGAGAATCCGGACGCCGTCAAGCCCACTGTTGAGCTGCTTGACGAGGAGAGTATGGAGCTAGAGAACGAACCCGCCAAGCGCCCGCGTCAGTTGGATATTGACTATCTCCTGTCCTAAGTTGATGGATGGGAGGAGATGAGGAGAAAAGACTTCTGAAGAAGCCAGCACATGATGCGTCCTATTTGGTGCACGCTCGTCGACGAGGAGGGAGGACTGCTACTCCCTGAGTTCCGCCTCGACGACATAAAGGGGGAGTACATTTTCCACGTAGTCCAGCAGGTCTCCGTATTTGCCCAGGTCGAGTTGACCGAGCCTCTTGAAACGACGCGTGTGCGTGTGTATGTGAGTGAAGAAGCGTTTGCTGCGAGCCGAGACTTGACACTCGGCATGACACATCGACTCGACGAGTCACTCGGGACGTTAGACCAGCCGTTGTTCATCGGGTGGCGCCGTACGACGTCGTCAAGGAGCGATATATTCGATTCGACTTGGTGGACGCAGACGGCACATCGCGTCTTCCCTGCGTCCAGCGGGTTTCAATGCCAGCATACTCGGTCACGACAGACCTTCGAGATCTCGTCCTCCGTCGCTTTCAAACAAACTGGCCGACGTTACCAAGCCATCCGAGTTGCGTGTGTTCGAATCGCATGAAGAGTTGATGTTGGGTGACAATCCACTGCCGTTGTGTTCGAAACTCACAGCGTCACGCAGAGTTTGTCCAAATCAATACTTTTGCATTGTGTGTCCTCCTCCTCGGTTTTCGAAGCCGCAATTGGTCAAACTGCCAGCACGAACTATGGTGACGAAGGATCACGAAGAAAACCACGACGTTTGGTTCGACTTGGTCAATGAAAGGGTGATTCCCTGGCTGATGCTGTCCAGTGCGTCTCGCTACCGTCGAGTTCGCGTGTTTCCGACTTCCTCGAGGTAGTGATGACACACGCTCAGAGCATCTTGACTCGAGAGGCCAGTTGCGCAGGCTTGACGGTGTTTGAGAGCTGCAACGACTTCTACTCCTACTCTTTCCCCGTGATTCCCGAGAACAAGTTCGACGATCACAATGAAAAGTCGGCTTGTCGCTCTCACGTCGTGGTCATTGGAAGCCGCGCGTTGACGTATCCTGTGATGACGCGAGAGGTCTTTTACCAAGTCTACAACGACAGAGGCGAGCGAGTCCTGGGGCGATCCAGGAGCGTCTTGCTCTCCGCGAATCGATCAGTTCATCAATGCTGTTTTCCAGCAAGTCCGCCATCACCTCGCCAGTCACGCTAGTTTCGAACACTTGGAGGCTTTCAGGAGCATCCGTGACCTCGAGGTCGGCTGCGATGCGTTGGAGTTGCACCGGTACCTGGATGTTGACACGGGACGAGTAGCAAATCGTGTATTGCCGTGCTCGTGTCAAACCGCGCGGTCAAAGATCCTCTGCCGGACGAAGAGGTCCCCTTCAACCTCAATGACGATGCTGGTGCATCGCGACTCGAGAGCTGTGACATCAGTGTACCAAGCTGCGCTCGTGTCGTGGATTTCCGCGACACTGTCTTCGAACAGGTCCGGGATCACCTATCGGAGAGTGCGCAAGCCACCGACTTGTCCGTGTGCCGGGATGGCTACGCGTTCATCTCTGGTGGTCCGCTCGATCGCTGGAGGAGGATTGTAATGCAGTACATGCACGATCTCGAGGAAGTGTTTGTCGTTGAGGTTAGCGGACAAGGCTATCAAGGGGACAGCATCGAGTCGTAATGCGTTCTACACCGTTGTGGACGAGAGCGACACGCTGCTTGCTGAATCGCCTGGGTGTATAGCGTTAAAGGGCGGCTCTCGTGTTGTCGACTTTCAGGATCAAGTGTTCAAGCTAATTCGATCCCAGCTGTCTGACACTGCGAGTCCCACGGACTTGCATGTGTCCGAGATTGTTCGTAATCGTGTTGACATTATGTCGTATCTTTTGTTTTCAAAGGATAAGCTCGGGCGTTACGGCGGCCGCACACACACCGAATGTCTTTATGTCGTGGTCCCAACGAGTGTGCTCCTTGATCCATCGTCCATACTCGAGATCCTCTTCGATGTCGTTAGCGGTGACGAAGTATCAAGTCTCCTATGGGAGTCGTCGGTCCATTTGCGCGCCAGCTCGTGTGTATCGACGTTTGGAGACGCAGTGTTCGAGGAAGAGAGGTATGACCTACCGCCTGGAGCAACGCCGGACGACATGCAAGTGTGCGAGAGTCGTGAGGCGTTGGATGCTGGTGAAGAGCCTTTGTGCTTGGGGTCGATGGTGACCAACAACATCGGTCGACTGGTGGTCGTGTCCCGTAGACGCACAACGCGTGATTCTTCATCAACCAGTGGGATGAAGAGGGCCAATGGCTCATCGGAAGGATTGGAGGAACTGGCCAAGAAATCGCGAGTTGAAGCCTCACTCGTTCTCGATGGTGTCGATGTTCAAAGGAGATAGTCAGTAGGAAACCGTCACCTACTCCATGCACGCTGTTCGCTCTCCGTTTGATCTTGACCCGACGCAGATGGACTTGAGCAGACTGTGTACATGCGATAGGTTTTCGCTGGTGCGTCCTATCGACCGACTCGTAATTTGAAAGAGAATGGCGAAACGCTTTTTTTCTGGTGCGATTGCGATCACGGCGTTGAGATGGGAGCATGCGCCGTCTCCACCTCCCTCTCTTGCTGCATCGTTTCACACGTGGTTACTTGTCTTTCAGCTGCAAGTCATCACCACTTCACACACGATGGTTTGTTGTTGCGACGCCTTTGGTGCTTTGGTGACTGACGCTGACCGCAGTGCGCAACAGTCTTCATCAGAGAATGGTGAATGGACAGTCGTTACATGGGCCAACACCATGGAGTTCCAACGAGTTTGCCAGCAACCACAGCTGGCATAGTCTATTGAATCATGAACAGACACTGCATGCGCAAGCCCTGATCTTCATTCAGTTGGACCTCAACAACAAAGAGCCCTGGGTTCCCCAATGTCGTCCTCGATGCGCCCTTGGTCGTACTCAAGCGGTCCACGTAAAGATACTCTAGTGAATCTTCAAACTTGTCATGGAGGAGACCACGATGGAAGCGCTCTTGGAGCCATGGTGGGCTGTCTTTCCGTTCCGCACGCTGCTTGTGCGACAATGGGAGCGAGATCTGGAGATCCGTCAGCGATTCCTAGGACTGCAGCTCGTACTCGGTCCGGCCACCGTCAATGCTGCCGATACCTGGCGGCGATACTGCGAGGCCGTCGAGCTCCTCTTGCTCGCCTCTTCGGTGCATCCACGAGCTTTCCGAGAGATGGCATTGGAACGCTGCATGAGTGCTGGAGGCTACGAGTGGGGTAGCTTTGAACTGGAAGAGTGCATCCCCGTTCGCCTCTTTGTGTTGATAAACTACTCGAGGGTCTCGCAAACGTACCCGACGTGGCATCTGGATGCATTATCGATCCTTCTGACGCCACCAGCTGACCACTCGGATGCATACAAGACGCCTCTGTCGCAACTGTCCAAGATGACGGGTGGGAAGATCGCGTCGCGGCAAACTCCCGTCGTACACTCACTTAGCGCGCTGGATGCCAGGGTGAACGAGCCGACCATTCGCGTTCTCGACTGCATTTCGCAACTCCACCAGAAGCGCATCCAAGAAGAGCTTCATTACTCTTCCTGCTTGCACCGATTCGGTATTGAGTGGGTCGATTTGACCATTATTACTGGGACCGTCCACCCAACAAGTGGGCTGATCGAGTCCATCGAGGCGTTCAAGGCGACTCTAGGGTTACGAATCAACCACGTGGTCTTCCCAAAGCTGCGATTCGATAGCCACGACCTGCATTCCGTCTCACGAGGCTTGCTATGCCGATGGGTCAGTGCATTCAGTGGACTACGCAATGACTTCACTGCGTCGCGTATGGATCTTCTCCGACCCGTAGACTTTCAACCTGTGGGATCGAAGCACGTGGAATTTCGCGAGCCCTCGAATACGTCGCTTACGGCATTTTGTTCAAGCATTATGCACTCAGGCGACGTTGAGCACGTTTCCTTGTCGCGTTGTGGCACTACATCAACCTGCTCGGAGCCTAGCTTTCTGTGGTGCTGGCTATTTTATGCCCTTTTCAACGCTACGGCTCGACATTCTGTCAAGCATTTGACGATTGAAGCCGCCTCCTTTCCACTAGAAGACATGATGAGCGTCTGTGAGCTCATTGTATCGTCTCGACCCTTGGAAATGTTGACTGACCCAGCGTATGAAGAAAAACAAACCAGACCCGCATCGTCAGCCAATAGACCTGCTCAAGTTGTTCTGCGCAACGGTGCTCAAATTCATCTGGAGCTGTCCCAATGTCCGACCGCCGCATCAACTCTGACGCCTCGTTCGACTCTATTCGACGTAATGGATGTGCTGGATGATGGATATGACATCCTTGTCCCGGGTTACGGCCAGTGTTGGGTGAAAGGCGAAGATGTGGTTTCCGAAGTGCCCCTCTCGGAAAAGAACGCAAGGGATCAGTGGCGACTGAGGGACCATGCACTTACGAAATTGGAAATTCACATCATTTGTCCACAGCGAGACGATCAAACGTGCGGACTTCAAGTGCTTTTGAAGCTCGTTGGGGTCCTCTTACGCATTTACATTTCTCTGCCCAACAGTTCCAAGTATTTGACCGGTCATATTTGGAGGCCGTGTGGGCATATTGCCCAAACCTCGTCAGTCTACATATCCGCAGTGTGTCGCTAGACTCATTGGACGTTGTCCTTGATGCCTATGCTTCAAGGCGCTGTCAATTGCGTGATCTGCGCCTGGATTGGTGTTTTGCTGACGACAGTTCGAGTGTTTTCTCGTTTGCAAATACTCCTGCGGATCCTGCGACGCGAATGGCCCAGACTTTACGACAGTTGAGTTTGAGTCTCGAAGTAGCGGGAACTGAGATGACAGACGCGATGCTCAGCTCTTTTCTCGCGATGCTCAAGACAAACGAGCGTCTTCGTTACCTGGCGCTGCAGGTCCCTCTTGATCAGTATGATGTGTTTGACCCAGAGTTTGCCCACTTTCATCGCCAGGTGATAAGGTATCGTCTCCCGATCGCATTCAAGTGCGCGTTCTTAAGTGTCTCTGAAAAGGTGGGGGGAAATCTCGATCGCCTCGCTCTCTCCACCATCTTCTTCATGGCCAGTGAGATAGATGTGCGCTCAGTCGTGCTGACTTGCTCCTGGTGATTTCAACAAGCCGAGCTAGAGATCTAGTCACTGGTAGCTGGAATCGAATCGAAAGATTGAAGAATCCATCCTGAAACTGGGATCGCCAATATAATGTCAAAAGAGGAACTTGAAGCATGGCATCGACAACTTCCAGTTGCACGGGCTTGGAGATCAATATAGCATCGTTGTGGGCCACAGAAGACGATCTTGTGCAGATGCCCAATACGATCTGATCCATATAAATAGCAGCTAGTGATGGATGCGCTGCTTGTCTTGGGGTTGGTGCGTGAGTGACAACCTCTTGACCCATCTGCGCCTCACGTCTCTGACCTCCAAGCATCATGGACCGCGGACGCAAGGCAATTCCGACGCTCAACAAGCACACCGATTCCAAGTACTACCAAAAGTGCCAAGAGATTCATCGCCTCAAGCTCAACACCATCAAGAGCTCCATCGACAACAGCGAGCCACATCGCCCACTTCATTTGCGCAAGAATCTCAAGAAGGAGCAAATGAAGGAAGAGCGGTATGCTGAGATTGAGCGCGAGAACCGCATCTTGCTCGAGAAGATGTCGCACATCATGCAGAACGAGACGCTCGATAACAAGAATCAATCGATTACGTACAGCCACAGCTTGAACAAGGAGTCACGCAAGCGAGAGCTTCAGAAGATTACTGCTGAAAACCAAGCCATCTTGCGACGCATTCAGATGCGCGAGCCCACGTACGATCACTTGCAATGGGCGGAAGAAGCCAAGCGCAATGATCAATACGCTGCCAACATCCGAGAATATCCCGAACGCGAGCGGGAGGGATCGCCATCGGGAGACCTGCGCACCATGTCCGCATACTCAACGGGAGCTTCAGACAATTATTACTAATCTCATCGTTACCGCATCGGTAGGCTCATGCTTTCTACAATTGATAATATATGAGCCCAATATTCTCAACTTGGTGTTAGATCAATTTTCTAGAGCATCACAAAGACTCGATAAGATGGCTGACAGCTGACATGTGGCCTTGCTTTCGCCAAAGACGCCCATGAGCTTGGTCTCCCATTGCCCCATGGACTCGTACTCGCTTTCTAATTCGATAAGAGGCGTTCGGGCCTGTGCCACAAATCGATGGAGCACGTCATGAACGACGGCCTTTTCATCATCCGAACTGTCGCTCTTGTCGATGAACGCTTGGACGGATCGCATACCAGTCACTAACCGATTGAACTGCATTTGTAGATCGAGCAGCTCAACATCAACCGCCTTCTGGAGATCATGTCGAAAAGCTCTGAACCGTTCATCCGAGTGCCGTGTAAGATACTCTGTTTTGAATTGCCGGATGCCATTCGCAAATACGTCGAGTGATTTCGCCTTCTGATCGACAAAGAACTAGGTAGAACGAGAAATTCGTCAGTTTAGGGTCAGTCGGATTCTGTAGGAAGCCCGCATACCTTCTCCAAAGCTTCCAGAAAAGAGAAGTTTTCTACGATGTCCCGACACGCTCGTTTGACTGCTTGGATCTGTATATGTACACTGCGATGATGCCGAGTAAACTGGATTTTGTACAGGAAAAAGTCGATTCGAGATAGAACGTCTGGTATTCGGAGAAGCTGGGCCAGGAAGCGTTCGGCTTTACCCAGACTGATGATTGGGCCATCGTATTCTCTCAGAAGAGAAGCTTCGTCGTCACTTGGGAAAAAGCGTTGAAGACATATCAGCAGCTCTGCGTTGACCACCTTGTCATCTAATGCAGCGATTCCGCGAGCAATTTGCTCGTATCGATCATTTATCTTGAAGCTCGATAGGGCCAACGCGAGGTTGTTTGCGCGCTTAGAGTCGAGTAGCTGCACGCTCTTGGACTTGCCGCGCGGTGACGATGGTCGAGTCGACTACAGAGCATGGCAGAAAAATGTCAGAACTAGCAACCGCTTTGATAGAGAACAGTCACAAACCTTTTCAAAAGTAGGATCTGACTGAATCTGAGTGCTTCTGCCTTTCTGTTTCTCGGGATTTCCTGAATTGGGTGACGGTACAAACACGGGTCTCGACTCTATTGTAACACAGGAACACATGCCTTAGTAAAGAGCAACAGAGTTTGAAGGCTGTGGTGGAGCTTACCATCTTGTCGTGGAGGACTGCTGATGTCGACGGTCAAGTTGAACCCTGCTCTGTTCAAGTGATTTGTTTCGGATGGCCTAGATGGTGATGATACGCAATTCGATCCACCGTCGTTTTCTTCGAGTCGGCATGGCTCACGAACTTCTTCAGTTTCCGATTTGGAGACGAGCTTGAGTGGGTGGTTTTCCGTGTTGTCTCCCCCCAGGACCTGCAGTGATCGCGTGGACGCGCTCATCTTTGCTTGGCGAACCTCTGCTAACCGCATACGGATCTTCGCATCTGCACTGAGCGTTCCGGCTGCCTGAGTCGTGGGTTGTGGAGCAACAGGAACAGCTTCTGTAGCAGTCGCTGTCGATTCGTTGCTCATTGGATTCTCCCACTGGGAGTCACCGGTTGTTCGATTCACGTAGTAGGGATATCCATCTTGCGTGTAGTACGTCTCCCACTCTGACGTTGATACGCTTGGAGGTGAAGCCTGCTGCGGGGCTTCTTGAGCCACCCATCCACCGTTTAATGCTGGAGTTGAGTATGACGCCGCTGGTTCGCCATGGTATCCACGGTCATATTGTGTCGATCGTTTTTCGCGTTCAGCTGGCCATTCTGGTACGGAGTCTTGATAACTCCCAGCAGCCCAGTTGTATGTATTGTCGTATTGCATGTCACTACGTGTTCCTCCTTGATAATACTCTGGCGTACTTGTGACGTAGGCCGGTGTGTACTGATAAGAATGGACTGACTCGTTTCTTGATTGCAAATAATGCTCAGGAGGGTATCTGTCTGAAGTCACAGAAGACCCTTGGCTATATCGCAGGTAGATGTCTCGATCAATTCGCTCGGTCATGGCATGGCGAGGTGGGACCTGATACGCTGGATAAGCGGGTCGTAAGTCTTCACGAGCCGAGTAGTAATACAACTGTGAATCCCTGACCGGAGGTGGTGTTGAAGGAAAATGGTGGCGTTGCTGGGCCAGAACTTCTCGAACTCGAGCACTTGGTGAGACCGGGAGTCGACTTGACCGAGATCCTGAGCTCGGGCGGTACTTCCCAGGGTAATTTTCGTATTCATGACCATTCGGATAGGTTTCGTAAACTGGGATTGGTCCTCGTCGAACAGGACTGCCCGGTTCAATGTACGTTGAGCACTCATCCTCTTCGTCTACAATTTCTTCATCTTCATCGTCACCTAGGGAGGTTGCTTCATCGAAAGCTAGTTGCTTCTTCTGCTGTAAGAGTAGCAACGACGCACTTTCGTTCCGGATTGCTGGGATTGGGTTGCTGTCGGTGGATTGATGATACTTACTGATCAATTCTGCGCAGTGCTTGTGCTTTTCGCGAAGAGCAAGATCGTAGGGTGTCTCGCCGTGCACATTCACAGAATAAACGTCCGCAGCGCTTTCCAGCAGAAGCTTGACGATCCTCTCACTTCCCGACATCGCAGCATAATGCAGTGCAGTATCTCCGTCGTTATCACCAGCGTTAAGAACGGAGTCTCCACCAACATCGAGTAGGTACGCCACACAATCGAGACTCCCGCTGAGTATGGCACAATGCAACGAGGTTCGCCCAAACTCTTCGACGACACATATGTCTGCACCATGATGAAGCAATAATTGTAATGATGCCAAGTCACCTTGCCGTGCTGCAACGTGGAGAGGAGCGTCATTATTTGAGTCGATATGGTTTACAATCTCCGAATCCATGTCGCTTTTGGCAGCTGTGGACAAGATTAGTGCGAGACATTCTGAATGGCCCGCCTTGACTGCAATCTGGAGTGCCGTATCACCAAATTCGGGATGGGGATCATTCTTTGCACGCCAAAGTAGGCACAGCTCAACCAGTTTCACGTTCCCTCCGCGACAGGCGAGTAATAGAAGGGTGTCGCCACTCCCACTTTCGAGTAAATCAATCGGACAGCCGGCGTGAAGAATGTCTGACATCTCCCTCAGTTGGTTCTGCCTGGCGTACTCGAAGAGAGTGGCTCTCCATTGTGTGAGTTGCCGTTTCTTGGGTGGAGACGAAGAAGGGATATCTTTGAGAAGATCGCGTGAAGACAGAGCGGAATGCTTGAAGTCTTTAATTGTTCTGGCAGAGGCATCAAGCGCTTCATCACACGCGTGGAAGAGCAGTTGCCTCAGACATCTTACCCAAACTTGAGCTTCTTCTTTGCTGGAGGCGACAAGATCGAGGGTCCGGTTCTTAGTGATGAGAGAGAAACACCGTTCCGATTCTCGTGCGGTCGAGTCACTTTCACTTTGTAGAAGTCGTTTGAACGCTTTTGTTCCGTGACCTTCGCGAATTTCAGTGACTTGAGTGAGATCTAAACAACGATTTCTGTCGGTCGTGTTGATTGGATCGCACCACATAATATGTAATGTGCTCGTGTCGTATTCATCGGCAGCCACAACAACCCACTGTCGGCGTGCAGACACTGGTCCAACGAGTGTGTGATTGTGATACGGTACCTTGAGCATCAAAGCTCCGTTTGCAAGTGCAGACGGGATACTGCGTTGTCGATCGGGCTGATGAGGGCGAGGCAATGCCAGAAACGGGATCACGCCAGTTGTGGGCAAAGTGTCCATGATCTTGAGCTGCAGGTGAATCTGGCCAGCTGCTTCCCTCACGTTATCGCCAGATAGGCGATAAATCGTGTAGTGTTGATCATAGAATACGTCTTCTACATCGCTGAGTGGAATCATAGACTCGCCGATCAGAAGCTTGGTGTTCGTGCGTACAGCGACGAAGAGGACTTGATGGATTTTGGACTGCAAAGATGTTGAGAACTGCTGATTCCACTGCGCTTCACTTCCGCCTTTCTTGTGCACGGCTGTTCTCATGAAAGCAGACGCAAGAGCATTTCCAGGAGAGTCCTCTGTTGAATGGCACACGCGCATTTCCAGCAAAGTCGACTGGGTCCCAAACTTTTCTGCCTTTGTGAGTCCAGTGGCGCCAAGTGCATTGATTATCAACGTCTGGCGATCGTTTCGTTCCTGCGATTCATCAACTGTCGGTAGTTCCGAGAGTACTGGACCGCTTGTTGTCGCGGATGTCATGACTGAGAAGCTTCCGCCCAGCTTTTCGCGCCTTGAAGGCCGATTGATGATCGGGTTCAGTGTTGCGTATCCCGTCGAATCTGAGTCACTCTCTCCTGAATGGATGACGACTTGCGGTGCAACTCCGTCTTCGCCGACTTCAATTGGGCTGGTGTTTTCTTCAGGAAGAACTTCTACGACGGGAACCTGAGCCGACTGGTCGATTGCAACGTCAATCGGCTCCTCTTCCTCCAGCACGATCTCCACATTCGGTCGTTCTTTTTCCTGTAACTGACTCTGCTCGGACTCGCTCTGAGTATCATGCGTACTTGCATTACTCGACAACACCTCCAGATTCACGGCAGGTACCACAGCATGGCTAGTCGCCTCTGGCGCATACTTGCGCGCTACTGAAGCCGCCTTTAGTCGATTCAGGAAGCCCTTCTTCTCCCTGAACGCCGACTTGGTCACCAGCGGAACGCTTCGATCCAGCGAAATGTCATCCAAATCGTCGTCTTCGTCACTCTTCTCGCGCTGTTTCCGTCCTGCCAGTTCGCTCGTCTCCACGCTTTCTGTCGACCGCTGCGAGTCTCGTGGCGACGCGTACTCGCTCTCCTGCGTCACGGCCCTTGCCGCTTTCGCCGGCGACTTGACGCGCTGCCGCTCTTCCATCGCGTCCATCACGCCGTCTGGACCCACGCAGAAAGCCCGTCGTCACACAGAGAGAAAGCGTGCGTTCAAAGACCCACAGAGCGTCTAATCCATGTACGATAACGGCCATTACGCGCACATATAGCCGTCACGCCCACCGTCCCATACTAAAGCTATCTGCAACGGAAACGGCCAGAGCGATGGTCACTTCAACGAGGGAATCATTGTGTAGCACCCCATGGGGCACAATTGGAATCAACCGCTCGCAGGACGCCACGCAAATCAACAAAGGGAATGTGCTACGCAAAATAAAATGATATGGTTGATGCGCATTAACTGAGCCAGCCTTCCTCGGGCGACACTGTCCTAATGGTTATCAACCGTGTCTATCAAACTGCCAGTCGCCATGAGAACACAGGGCTCTCTGTTTGACAAGGTCGAGCAGCCGAACGCTTATTCCGACGATGGCTTGGCGTTAGGGTCGATCAACTTCTTGAATTCATCGTACAACACAAGCACGATGGCACCACCCGTACCACGGATGACGTTCGAGCCAGCGCCCTTGAAGAAGGCACCTGGACCCTCGTTCTTGAGGATCTTGGCCGTGCAGTCAAGGGTCGAGGTGTAGAGGATGTCAGCGCGACCAGCCTGCATCATCATACGACGACGGACGGTGTCGAATGGGTACGACACAATACCGGCGATCGTGGTGACAGTCTGGGCGACGAGCCACTTCTGCCACACAGGGGCGTTCTTAGGGTCGGCAAGGGCGACATCACGGAGAGTGTCGTAACCACCGAAGAAAGCGGCACGGTACACAATGATACCACCAACCGAGACACCGAAGCCCTGGTAGAGACCCTTGAAACCGTCCGACTTGTAGATGGTCGTGATACAGTTGCCGAGACCGGTGTACAGACGCGACTTACCCTTACCGACATCAGCGGCGAGACGGGTACGAGCAAAGTCGAGTGGGTACACGAAGAGCAACGAAGTGGCACCAGCGGCACCACCCGAGGCCAAGTTACCGAGGAAGAAGCGCCAGAACTGGTCCTTCTTGACACCGTCCAAGAAGAGCTTCTTGTACTTGTCCTTGAAGGCGAAGTTCAAGGCCTGGGTTGGGAAGTAACGGATGACGTTGGCCAAGTTACCACGCCAGAACGAGCCAACACCCTGCTCACGCGAGACACGGACGAAGCAGTCCACGATGCCCTTGTACTGGTCCTCAGGCTTGATCTGGGTCGAAGCGGCCTGCACCTGGAGGAGGAGCTTGACACGCTCAATTGGGGCCACAGCCGTCTTGGAGATGGCACCCGAGACACCACCGGCAGCCAAGTCCAACAAGAACGAGGTGACGTTGCTGCCCGAGTCGGACGTAGCAAGAGGCTTGTACGAAGCAATCGCGCTCATTGTAGGGGGAGTTTAGTTTCTTCTGCGGACGCTTGGGCGACTGGGAGAAAAATCCTAAATGAACCAGAGCCGCTCGCCTCGCATGGGGGCCCGCGGGGTTTTTCCACACCACTCACGTTTGACGTCAGCGGAGCTGCTCGCACAGCCAATCAGATGACGGAAAGGCGTTGACGTACGCGTTTGATTGGCCGAAAAGAATCAGGCGCGGTGGTTTCAAACGAGTGGTTGGCTGTGGCTCGGTAAACCTGAGGCTGAGAATCCGTGGCCACGAATGACTTGGACTGAGTATACGAGCGTGGAGAGAGGGGCGGCGTGGCGCGTGGGCCTCAAGCGGGAAGGATGCCTTTGTCGTCTTCATGACCTTGGGCGGTTTCGACCTCGCGGTGGCGCTTTGGGCAACGGGGGTGGTGCAATAGCAAGCATCGGACCACTGTACAGCGTATTCAACGCAATATCGACTCGTCCAGGGTGTTCGGATGACCTTGCTGAGCAGAAAACACGCTACTCTTTCTACGATCGACTTAATTGAGACCAAACGGAGCAGGACTTAAGAGAGAACGATCATCTAGAGCAAGTTGTTTGGAGAAAATAGCGCAGGAGTGAGACCTCCATGTCAAAGCAGGCCACGTGTCGCGGCGTTTGACACACCACTGGCCCTCGGAAGCCAGGCCGCGTGCGTTTCTCGGCCGCGTGGATCTGGTGCTTCGCTGACTTCTTCCTCGCTGCCCAGGCTCTGTGCGGAAGTCAATGCGACGACAAGGCAGTAGCCCGCATCAATTCTTACAGGTTATTTTATGTATCACTTAACTTTCGCTTCATATCGATTTTTACGGGGACGAGTTAACACACAGGGTGGGTGGGATCAGAAATGGGACACACCACAGAGTGTGAGCGTGACGCCGAGTGTGTCACGGCCATCTGATTCGACCACCCGAGCGTAGCCATTCGTCTCATCAGGGGCAGCCATGGCCACCCGCGATGCGGAGGCATGCCGTGGAGCTCTGGATCGACAGCATGTTGACGGTCGTGGCCCAGCCCAGTGCGAAGACCAGACCCACCAGTGCCAGTACGCCTGCGAGCCGACTGGAGGTGCCGTGATACTTGAGCTCTTGGGCCTCGAGCTTCTGGTTGGGGAGGAGAAGGATCGTGAAGAGACCAAGGATCTGCATGCCCAGCGCGATCATGAGGCAATACGTCACTTGCCAGCGCACGTGATCCGAGTCAGAGGCGATGTCTGCATCCGAGACGTCGAAGTGAGCGTCCACGAGGTTGTACATGCTGGCTGCGAACGGGGAGGCGAGGTTGTGCACGGTGGTCAGGAGGCTGTACGTGGCTCCTTCAAAGCCATGCTCGGCGATTTCGACGGTCACAAAGCCTGAGATGACGTGACGCATGCCGTCGGGAATCACAGCGAGCTGTGGACCACCGAGGAAGAACCACTGGTTGCGCAAGACGTCGAATGTGACGATCATACCGACGCTAAAGCTGACGCAGATGCAGAAGAGCGAGCAGATCAGCATCAATTTCCGCCAGCTCGTATTGAGGAAGTACATTTTCATCAAGAACGTGGCTGCGACGCACAAGAACGTCGATGCGCAGGTGGCGATACTGTTGTTCAAGGGCTCAACACCGACCCAGTACTCTTGTATTGCACTGAAGCCCGAGAAACCAAAGTTGCTGAAGAACGAATTGAGGAAATGGAACGCCATCATCTGCCAGATCGCGCGTTGCTTGATTATTCGCCACATTTCTCGGAACGGATACCGATCTTCTTCAGGGCAATACGGCTCTTCGACCAGCATGAAGATCGTGCTGACACATCCCAAGATCGTGATGATGGCGCACGTGAAGAAGACGGTCTCGTATTGTATGCTCCACTTGAAGGTGCCCCCGTATTCACTCCCGTTGAAGCAGAGAGCAGCGACTAACCCGCCGGCGAAGTTACCAGAGAAGCGAACCATGTAGATTGTCGACTGGGCTGTGCCTCGGACCTCAATGTGTTCGTGTTGCGCGAGTTCAACCATGATGCCGTCACATGCGACGTCAGTGATCACATAGCCCAGACAGACGAACATGAGCTCGACGAGATACCGTGCGCCGGCCTTGGGTGCTTCCTCATTGTCAACAGCTCGATGCAAGGTGTTCCGCGTGCGCTGAATCTCACCCGACCGGTAATACGGCTTGACATGCGGACTGTACGCCAAGACCATAAGTGCGACGAAACACACAAGCCAGCCGATGAGGATGTACGATTTCCGACGGTAACCCCAGATTGGATAGTGGTCCGTTAGAATACCAAAGAGTGTCTTGTACGACCACGGCAGCATGATGATGGTGTTGGCTGCTGTCACCTGATAGCTCGCCATATTGAGATAGAGCTTGAAGAATGGATAGATAATAGCTGGGAGGAGTCCATTGAGAAAGCCAATGCAGCCATAATTGACGAGTAAACCGAAATGTTCGCGCTCCATTAACTTGACGACGCCCTTTTTCGCCGGCACCATATCAGACTCCCGTCGTTCTCGGATCTTGCGCATCACCGCGCTTTCTTCCTTTGATTCGACGATAATCTCGCTCTGATAACTCGGCGTGTGATGAATCCCCGCCTTGGAAGTGTCAGCGACGACTGGGGGAGAGGTGCTCGCCGTCTTCTCCGAATACGACGCTTCTGATGTCTTTTTCGCATCTTTCTTCAAGAGTGACTTGCTTGTAAGCCTCCCCATGTGCTCTCACAGCCTATACGGCGCCTGTGGACGCACCGAAATCGCGTTAATGGCCGCGCCAATGCGACTCGCCAAATAGTCATCATGGCCAAGATCGACTTGCATCGACCATCACTCTGTGTCAAACCCAGCGGTCTTGTATACGGATGTATACTGTATAGGGGTCCTCTATTCAGATGTACTGACATATCGGTGTTGACGCATCTACTGTCAGAGACATTACAATACAACTGCGGATCGGAGCTCCTCGGTAGACACGAAGGATAGCCATGTTGCACTCGCTGTACATCATCAACAAGTCGGGCGGCCTCATTTACCAGCAGGACCTGAGCCACGCGGCGCCCAAGCTCAGCTCCAATGATCACCTGCGTCTCGGCTCCACCTTCCACTCGATGCACGCCATCGCTGTCCTTGTACGTGGCCTTTGAGCTGAGGAATGGATGTCTGATGCTAATCTTCTCTCTCTTTGTGCGTGGATATGTACAGGCGGCGCCTGTGAACTCGGGCGGCATTGAGAGCCTAGAGACCGACACCTTCCGCTTGCAGTGCTACCAGACGCCGACAGGTATCAAGTTCTTCATCACGTCGGCACTGGGAACGCCAGATCTCGACGTCGCGTTGCGCACGATCTACGAGCTCTACGTCGACTATGTGCTCAAGGTGAGCAGTTTTGGTGAGTTCGCGCGTAGAAAGCAAGCATTGACGTCCTTCTCCGTGTCTAGAACCCATTCTACGAGCTCGAGATGCCGATTCGATGCAGTTTATTTAACGCGGGACTCCGTACCTATGTGGACAAGTTCAACGCCGACAGTCTCCGTCGACGACCGCAGGGTAACGACTCCTTTTAAGAAAGTCTCTCTCTCCACTACGCATTCTCGGCTCTAAGCTTCGTCCTGTGGATGCTCGTCGTCGAGGTTGAGCACGAATGCTCCATCGCCGCAGAGTCGATTCTCCTTCCACTGACCTTCGTAGAACGTGCTGTCGGGATACGTGTAGCGCCCGACGCCGTGGCACTTGTCGTCCTTCCACTGCCCGTCGTACTGGCTCCCATTGGCGTAGTAGCAGACGCCACGACCGCAACGCACGTCACCAACCCACTTACCATCGAAACGATCTCGCGTCCGAGCATACTCGCACACTCCAAAGCCATTGCGCTTGCCATTACGCCACTCTCCTCGGTACGTCGTGCCGTCGAACAGCGTTGAGATGCCCTGGCCACTTCGCTTGCCAGTATCCCATTCCCCAACATACATCTCCTTGGCGTGTCGACTCTCGCCATTTCCATGGGGAAGTCCGTTCTCCACGTCGCCAATGTACGTGCAAACGCCGTTTCCATCATCATAGCCTTCGATACGACAAGACTCCCGAGCCGATACGCCTTGCTGCCAATTGGCTTCGATACGAGAGCCATCCGAGTATGTCACAGTTCCCTTGCCATCTCTCTTGTCGTGGCTCCACGTGCCTTCGTACCTCTTCTCTCGTCGACCAGGTGCATCGGAGGATCCAGCTTCCTGAATCCCGTACCCATGGCGTTGATCAGCTTCCCACTCGCCAGCGTACGTTGTGCCATCTGCGTACGTCATGACGCCGTTGCCATGGCGGTGGTCGTCGATCCATTCGCCTTCATAGACCCGACCATCGGCATATACGCACTTGCCCTGACCGTGACGTATTTCTCCTTTTCGATCCATTTCACCCGTGTAGACGTCACCATTCTCGTAAGGCTTGGTCCGAATGGCGTTTGCGTTATTGTCTTCCTCGTCGTTGTCGCCCGCACCAGGTTGCAGTTTCCAAAAGTGAATTGCAGTCGTGGAATCCACGTACTGACGGGTCATGGGGTCGATTCCGCCAAAGAAATACACCGACTTGGCGTCAGACGATGTTACACACGCGTGGTTCATAAAGCTACGCAGTCCCAACGTTGGTGCATGGATCTCGCGTGCGCATGCTTTCTCCAAATCCAACAGCGCGAGGCGCGAGACGTCAGTGGTCGGTGCAGACTCGGAAACCCCACCAAACACGAGAATCCGTGACTCAGATGGTGGCATCTGGAGCTCTTCTTCGCTACCACTGGCGTTTGGCTCGGGTTTCTTGATTTGAAGCAGTTTCCCAGTGGTCTCGTCGATCGGAACATTGAGTGAGATTGCAGTGAGACGACACCTTGCAATGGAATCTGGTAGCAATCCCGTCAGAGTCACTTGATTCCATGCATTTCCCACGAGATCCAGTACAAAGACGCTGTCCAGCATCCCTGTCTGAGCCTCATGTCGCCCACCGACGACCACGATCTTGGCGCCATCTTCCACTGCGACGGCACTGTGGTATGCTAGTGGCAACGGACTGTTTCCAGTTGGCTACAATAATGACAAGTGAGTATAAGGCTTGACAAGGCACACAAAACTCGCTTAGGGATGCGTACCGACAACTGCATCCAGCTCTTGTTAACGATTTCAGGCGAAGCTGGGTCTCGATCGACCACGAGGACCCAGACGTCGTCTAGAAACTTTCCTGTGGCGTCGCACCCACCCAACACCACCATACCGTCGCTCTTCTTCGTCGATCCTGGACGAGTAAAGTGTACAGACGTCGCGGTGTGCCATGCGCGTGCACATAGCGCCGTTGGAGAGGTTGATGTGTCGATCACACTGCAGCTTAAGACATTTTGCGCGAGGTGAAGCTCATAGCAGTCGCTCAACAGTGTCGTGCTATACTGCTCGGGTAGGTCTGTCTCAATCGCTTGTTCGCCTCCAAACACAACGACATTGCCAGCGACACTGGCAACTGAATGACCGATTCGAGGTGTTAATTCGCCTTTTATATCGACAGTGGCGAGCCATTTATCATCGCGTAGGTCGAAAAGATCGAGTCGACAAGTGCTAGAAATCCGATCGAGTGGATGGTCTCTTCCTCCAACGACAACAGCACTGGAAGAGTCTAGTCAGCACCATAAGACTGCAATAGCTCGTCACGAAGCGTACATTCGATCGTTCAAAAGAGCTGCCTGGGCTCCTGTAAGTCCGAAATGTGCTGAAAACGGCGAGCTGGGCGTACTCGGCCGCTTGGGATCTTGGGTCTTGGAGGCATGCACACCCCATGGAGAATACTCGGAGGCCTGCGTTCATTGAGTTGGCAAGTGTATCTATGTTAGCGAGCATTCATCCGTTTGCCCCACTTACGTGAAGCCATAAGATCTCGTCGGGTGGTTCGATCTCGGCCATTTCCAGTAGAATCAAATGTGGGATGACGAGTCGCGACTTGTGACTCGTTATAGACAGACACTCAAAGAAACCCAAGCGACATCGTCTTGGCTGACCACTCACTGCGTGGCATTGAGCATGATGCTGCATCCATTGGAAAGCACGCGCAAGTGTTTCTGTAGAATACAAGCAACACAAATTAGAGCACTGAATCGCGGAGCAGATGCGAAGCTACTTGCCTTGGATTCGGGCCATCGCGTCTTGGACACTTCAAGCATGCGTAGATTCTTGTACTCGTTCCACGTTTCCTGTTGCCACGACGTCCCTCAGTTCAGCTACTTTGCCTGCTCAGTAGCTCCAACTCCGTACCTCTTCAGCGCGGCGCTTGAGCACTTGATCCTCCTCCATATACTCGGGAGCGTACTGCAGGATCTCTTTGATCACATCTGGCGAGAGTTCCATGTCTTGCAGACGCAAATGGTCGAACAAGAGCACTTCCACCACCGAATCGGCCACGATTGAGCTAGTTCAACCATAGAACCCATCAATCCAATACTCCTTTCTTCATAAATCATCATATACGTACCATTTGGACCGCGAGTTTTGCTGGTCATGGAACGTAGCCTCCCCAAAGATCGCACCAGGACAAAGCGTGGTGATCAATGCCGGACCCGATAGCGCGTGCGGTGTGATAGGACGTTCTTCAGCCGCTAGTGCCGTGAGTGACGCCGTCGACGAAGCCCTTGCCGCCAGTAGCATCATGTCGGCCGTCTGGTGCTTGGTCATGTGATGTTCCATGAGAGCATTGCGTCGCCCTCGACCTTGCTTGCGCTTCTTGCGATGGCGATTATCCACATGGAAGCCAAGTGGCCAGTCCGGACGAGCTAGAAGACGATGAAAGGGCAGTACACGCTGATCGTTACTGTCCTCGTTGCGCTGGCGGTTCCGCCGTGCCTCAGCTTCACCGCGTAAAGGTGGCATGGTGAAATCCTGGTACATTAGACAAGTCCCTTTCCGCAGAATACCAAGGTACTGAGGCGATTCGTTCTGATCGAGCACGAGTTCGCCTTTGCGGAACCGTTTTCGCTCGGAAATACCAATGATATGGCCGAGTTCGCTCGTACTAAAGTGTCGAAAGGCCTTGAGCTGCTGCAGAAACTGGAAGATTTGATTGTTTTGGTCTGTACAGTACGCTCTGATCGTCGCGTCATACGAATCGGGCCATAGGATGCCGATCTCACTGCTCTCGTCGGCGAGGAGCTTTGAGCTTGAGCTGACCATGTGGCCTGTACAGCCAAACGGGACGCCCACATCGAGATGGTGCGTTGTAACTGAGGAAGCAAAATCTCCAAACTTGCGACGTACGCTGATCCGTCCATTGAGCAGCACGTAAAAGTTATGCGGGTGTTCTTCGCCGAGTGCAAAGCATTTGCCGCATGCCACGACTTCGTATTCGAGATTCGCGGCGACTTGTTCGAGGATCGACCGAGGAAAGTCTTGGAAGAAGGGCACGTTCTGAAGGCGTGACACGATGACGTCGAGCATCGCTGGATCGCGGTCTTTTGGAGTGCACACGAGCGCCAGTTTGTCTTCCGTCGGCTTCCCAAAGAGATGAACGAACATTCCATTCTTCCCACCTACTGTAGAGATACCCAGAGGTGCATCGTTTGTAGAAGGTGGCTTGGATGAAGGCGACGATGGTGGGCTTGGATCGAGGGCCTGAGTTGGCACGTGCGATAGTTTGTTGTATTCATTCTGAGCAAGTCCAAATTCGCCCAGACGCCGATAGATGAGTCCTCGATTGCTAAGATAGTCGCGGTTCGTTGGGTCCATATGCAAGGCAGTGGTGACGTCTTGAAGTGCTTGGTGGTCCTTCCCAATCCGAAGATGACAGACGCTCAAGTTGAAATGCGCTTGGTGGAGATGCGGATCAAGCTTCAAACTAGTGAGAAATTCGCGTTCAGCCCGCATGTGATTGCCCGTAAGGTCGTAGAGTACACCGCGGAGGAGATACGCGAGCTTGACGAGGTTGTTGTCTTGCATTCGTATGGCGCGATCACATTGTTGTAATGCTTCTTCGTAGCGCTTCTCGAGATAGAGTCGATACGCCTTTCCCACCAGTAGATTCCGAGCCGAGCGAGAGATGGATTCTGGATCAACGGCGACGCATGGCCGTAACAGTGGGTCTTGAGGCACCGCATCGTGAGTCGTTGCGTGGTATCGCTCGTAGAGATGCTTGTGAATCCGCTGCTGAATCTCGTGTGGACGAGCGTAGATCTGGTTACTGATTTCCTTCTGAGATGGCAGTGGTGGGATCTTCTTACAAATGCTGCCGAGCGTCCGCGCAGTGGTCGTGAGTGGGGCAGACATAGAGTGCAGTAGTGATGGAGACTGGAGAGCTGCCAGCACAGGCGATAAAACCTGCTCATTGGAGCTTTGTACATCCAAGCCAAGGCCGAGGACCGAATGGGAGTGCGCCAAGGTCTCTGTGAGCTGTTGGCGTCGGACGTGACACTGTTTGTGCTGCTTGATACTGAGTTCCATAAGCATTTTCTCTTGGTCATATGTCACGGACGCAGGCTTTGATGTCGCGGGACGTTTTGTTAGATTCGTCATCGTACCACGTTTCATGATGGCTTGTACAGAGTGAGTTCCTTCAGCATCCTTGTCGTCCTTGAGCAGATCCGATCCTACACGGCACTGATACACCTCGCGTTGAGCTAGTACGAGCGAATGGAGCAGTTTACTCATACGCTCAATGAGCATTTCCGTCGTCAGTGAGTCGTCGAAGAAGCCACACGCGCCGAGATTCAACGCCTGACTGAGCAGTTTATCGTTTTCAGTGGAATGGCCGACCATCAACGAGACTGGTGTGTGGAAATACTTGCGCTTGATCTCTCGAATAAATTCGAGACTCGGGCTGCTTGCAATGGAGTGGTCATTGCCCAGTGTGAGTCGGAGCAAAACGAAATCCACTGTGAACATGCCTAGCAAGGTGAATGCGCGCTCGTTCGTCGCGGCCACGAGAATTTCAAAGTAGTGTTCGAGTCCATCGGCTAGGTCCTCACGTCGCTGAAGATCAGGATCGACGATCAGGACGCGGTAGTGCTTCTTCGTGATCGGGTCCAAGACGACAGTCTTGCTGTCGAGACCAAGCTGGAAGCCTTTGGTGCGTCGATCCACTTGCATTGCTCGGTTTTTCTTGACTTTGGTGAGGAATTTGCGCCCAGCAGTGGTAAATTGCGTATTAAAGATCGCATCGCTTGGAGCAACGACAGACTTCCGCTCCTCAGCATCATGGTTATCAGGAACGCCTTGCTCTGCTCCGGCCTTGGTCTGATATTCTGTACCGTGATGTTGGTATAACTCAGAGCGCTTCAAGAGAGCACCCCATCCTGAAGATGCAGCAGGCGAATCAGTAGAAATGGTCAGAAGAGGGGCTGTCGCCGATGTAGCGTCCAGAGTCATTTGTTCATGCGTCACAAAGTCTGCAATTGCAGTGGTTCGCCACAAGAAGGAGCGTGAGATGGCGATGTCCCTAAGAATAGAGGAATCTTCAAACAATTACTCGACACCAGTAGATCAAACGAAATCCATTCCCCACAACTTATCTGTAGAGTTGTTGACATCACTCAACTTGTGCATTCCTCGGTCGCACCGATATCACTACATGTGTTAGAGACTGGAAAGCTGAGTGGCCGCGAGATGGCCAACGCCAGTAACACCTGCTGAGAGCGCTGCCGCCCCTACTTTCGGATTCGTACTCAATAATTGAGAGCTACGGAACGCATTTGCGGGGAACTTGGAGGGACTTGGAGGGAGAAAGAGCGGATTCGGTGTGCTTATTGGCTTGGGGGGAGCTGGCGTCGAAGATATCGTTGAGTTCCCTTCTATCGAAGCTCATGGTTAGTAATGTGTTGGGTTGTGCTTGCTCGAAACTACAAAAACTTACCAAACAAGGCGTTCTCAAACGCTGATTTCAACTCATTCTCACTCAGCCCGAGCATCCGACCAACAGATATGCTCTCTCTAAACAGATTAGTCATTGTTGACATCACCTTCGACAAGTTCGGAGACTCCTGTGAGTACGAGCCGTCCCGTCGTGGAACTTTCTTGGCCATCTCAATCAAGCGAATGGCGTCACTCCGTGGGCATGTTGAACTGGCTAAAACAACGTCAGCTGCTTCTTCTCCCAAATCAACAAAATCGTGACTCGTCACAGAAAAACCTACGTCAGCGTTCGCGATTGCAAGCGCATTTGCACTGCCTGAAGCAACCAGACCGACACAGTCACCGAGTTCTTGCAGCATCTCGACGAGCAAGTCAATGTGCGACGAATCGCACGCGTCAAAGATGACGATTTGATGCCCCAGCAAGATCTCTTCCCACTGGCCCAGGGTATTCGAAATCGATAGCGCACTGCTGCGGTAAGCAGAGGCGCTAAGATCAGCAATCTCACCAGTCGCAGCCTCGCGCAGCTTGATTGGGATTCTGCAAATCGGCTTCACTCCTGTTCGCTCACTGTCCATAAATTTGTCATCAATTCCGGGATCATCATCTTCAGAAATCGCTGAGACGGTCTCTTCACGAGGGTACATACGATCCGTAGCAGCAACAAGTAGGCGGACATCAGCAGAGCGAGCAAACGAGCCCATGAGCATGATCTCAGGTTGAATTTTCTCGATCAATCCGAGAGAGCCGAGATAGCACATGTTGGATGTCGGGAAGTTGAAATTCTCAATGTCGAACTTCACACCAACAGGGTACATGCTTGGGTCCAAGTATAGTTCAGCAAAACTCACGATCGTTTGTCCGCGCATTTCTAGATCTTGAACCATTGCTTGGATTTGAAGCAAATCGGACGTTTCCATGGACACGATGGAGTCATTTCGTCGTACTTTGCCGCAACGAGAGAGAATTTCCCGTGCTGATCCTTGGAGAAGCACGACATAAGCCCCCTGGTCTTGATCGAAATGCACATATACTTCGCATCCACTAATATGACCATGGAGAAGTGTTGAGCACCGTGTCTTCTTGTACATCGAATTCTTGGGTGAGCCCATACCAAAGTGCGCAGAGAAGCGGAGGATGGTATTCTGGTCACGTAATGGATCAATCACCACGGGTGCGGCGATCGGAGACGAAGCCGGTAGTGATGGCACGCGCTCAGTCGACGAGAACCCTGAAGACGAGGAACTGCTGGGCAGAGTTGACCCATCGATTCGATGACGACAAGCAGCGAGAGCCTTGGTAAAGAGCCGAGCATCCCCGTCGGTCTGCGAGTACGTCATCATCTGCAGCGTGATCTCTCGCTCCAGGTCATCCGTTGACGTCTCATTGGCCAGCACAGCGTCTTCGAGTTCAATCACAACCGGCGGATTCACACCAAACGACGAGGAAATAATCGAGCGCTTGACAACATCCGAGTGTTCGACGACGAGAGCCGAGACCCGATTAATGGCGGACGGCAGCGAGTCTCCCTTGCAGAAGACTTCGAGTTGTTTCATGCTTTCGGTCATGGGGATATCCAGTCGCTTGTTCGTCGAGCGCTTGATCTCGAGCAGGCGTGTGGATATGCCGCCAATGACCGTGTCTTCGCCCGTGCGAATGACGATCGCCTTGCCGCTTCCCTTGGTGACTACCGTGCTGTAAAAGGCCATATTGGTGGCTTCTAGATAAGGCGTTGTAGCTTCTGCCGCATCAAAGACCGACGTCGTAGAGGCGTCACGCGGCTCGTGCTGTCGTTTCCCCAGCAACGAGCTCTGGTCGACCCACATGCCGTCGCACTCGATAAGGCGCACGTCCGCGGGGACACACTGACCTTCTTTCAGCGAGATGACGTCGCCAGGAAGCAGATTCTCGGCTCGCGTATGGATCCAGCTGCCGTCGCGCAGCACTGCAACGAGCTCGTGGATACTCCCATGGCCAACTTCAACGTCCGTCGGTAGGAGATTCAAGCGCGGGCTCTCGCTCTGCAGCCGCGCGACGACATGTGTGAGCAACCCAGACAGTCGATTGGTCTCAAAGCGTCGTTCCAACTCGTCTACCGCCACGAGATGTTCGTCGTAGAGCTTAAAGCGGTCGCCGTGACTCGGACTCAGCGGCGTCATGCGCAAACTGGCGTTTTGCAGCAACGACTGCGACAGCGAGAGCGGTAAGACCGACATGGCGGCCATGGACGCATGGCTATCGAACTCCGTCTCCTCTTCCATCATTATGGGCCTCTAGCGCGCGTGGCGTGGCGTCGGATCTTGCGGCGCGGCGCTTCCACTTCTTCCATCTACCAAGGGTCGGGCGTGCTTCAACTACCAACTCTTTTATTCTGTCGGATACAGTTGTCTACTGCGTACTTACGTCTCTTTCTGTTCAGTTCGCATGCCCTGCTTTGAGCAACTTGGCGAATTGCTTGCCAATGGATGGAACGGAGAACAACGACGTGCTCGTTGTTGCCTTCCGAATGAACTCGAATGCATGGCTTGGATCACGGATCGTACACACTTCGACCTCGCGATTCGCGTTGAGCCACAGGAAGTTCCATCGCTTGACAAGATCCGCTACTAGTGCACAAGGCACTAGTGACTGTGGTAACGTGTTGAACAGTGCTCGATGAGCACCGAGATCATCGTCCATCACTCTCTTGACAGCGACCAGCAGGCGAGCATTGTTCAGACGACTTGGATCACTCAGCACAAGATTGACTTCACACTCGCGGATTGGCGGATGGCTGCTCACGTCTCGAAACACCAGCTCCGCTCCTCAAGTAGTGAAGCGAGGTGGGCACGAAGATACTGAATGCAGGATTCACGCTGTAGCCCAGCATCTTCTTCGAACTCCCAATGGAACTCATCGACATGTGATTCGACGAGAGATGTGTGCTGCTTTTTCCAAGATCCAACGCTGCATAGTGAAAACGAGTCAGCTGGTCGTTTGATGCAATTCGGATCAATCAGTACCCTTGCCGGAACTACAACATGAAGACACGCAGTGCGTTTGTCGCCATAATACCGCCGGGGCTCCTCGCCAAGTACACCCACACACGCCGTCGACACGCGCAAATCTGTCGGGTTCGCCTTATCACACAGATGGGGTCGAATGAGTTTGAACACCGCGGCCTGAAAGTCGCCGACACAGGAACTGGACACATTCAGCATGTCGCTCTCGTCCAGAACCTCAAAGAACACATTTCGACTTGACACTGTTCCCTTGAGAGCCCTGTTTGCCACCACAACGACAAACTTCTCAAGATTGTACGAACGCTGCATTGCAATTCTCGTGGTGGATTCGAGACGTCCATCGCATCTGAAATCTCGGTATTCCGGTACACGGATAGGTCGATTGGATTCGCACTTTCCGACAGGTGAGAGCGGACTTGCTCGAAGACGGCGTCGCGGAAGTCCATGACACGAGCGCAACTTGGCACACTTACACTAGTCTCCAGGAGCAGTGCGTCGGCTTCGTCCACAAGTCTGTAGGTGACCACTTCGTCCAACAGCGGTGTTTTCAGCGCGCGATTGGAGACAAGCGCAATGAGACACTCTCCAATACTTCCATAACCAATCCTTACCTGGCTATGCAAGTATGAACGCTACTCAACTTCAGGTCCCTGATCGGATCGCCGGAAGATGGCGTTGACTCTCAAAAACCTCAAAATGTTCTGCTTGCTGGAAAACCGCATCGCGGATGTCACAGACTCGCGGGCGAATGGGTATCGAGACAGCAACTGGGGGGGGTTGAGGGTCGGCTCACTCCTATCGTTGACGGTATCGTAAAAGATCTTCCGCGTTAGCACAGGATGCTTCAATGCTTGGTGGCCAACAACCACGGCGAGACAGGTCGTTGACGTTTCTTCCATCCCACTCACTGAGGTGGACTTTCGAATCCATGGGAGACTTCATCTAGTAGAAGCTGTTGTATTCTTTGTACACAGTCAAGTCCGCCCAGCAAGTCTTTGGAGTCAATATACGAGAGCGTGCTCAAACACCGCCTTATGGGACTCGCGGATTTGGGGGCCTGGTGGCAACGATACACATTGGGCACCGTCAACCAGAGGATCCGCGATCTCACACCTGACCGTGTCGCTACTCTCACACGGCTTGTGAATCGGCCTACGTGGCGGCATTGTTGATTGCCTGAAAACCTGTTATTTATTATATTTGGGGGTGTTTAGTTATTGTGGCCGCAACAAAATACCTTTTAAAACTACTGTATAAAAAGATACATGGTACATATAATGTTACTATATCATAGAGAATATGGGAAAGAGTTCGGTGGGTATTACTCACGAAGCGATCCTCTCGTTGAAATCGTCCAGAAGTCTCCCACCAGCGCTATGTCAGCTGTAGGTATTTGCGTAAGTACATCAAGTATTAGTTCTTATGAGAATTCTGGTGGATTCTGGTTCCCCTGTCAACTCTGGGTGAATATCCAGAGAATTATATCGGAGGCATCCTCTCGAGCCACGCTGCGATATCTGGTTTAACTTGGTAACAATCCAGTGACTAGGGCCGACAGCAAGAAGAGCTATAATCCATCCCTGCCAGTGGTGAAGACCCCAGAGTTCGGACAGGGAAGATACGCTGGAATCAAGCGTCAGTGCTTACGAGTGACGACCAGGGCACAGATGCTTTCTCGCCCACGGTGAGGTCCCTAAAAAACTCAAGTAGTGAACAGGTCATCATCAATGACGAATGCGGCTGTGCACCGATCGATCCAGACATCCTGGCTCTAGCGGACGAAGATGAGTTTGATGGTTCGCTCTCCCCGTTGACGAAAAAAGTCAAACCACGAGCTCCTAAAAAGCCACGTAACGAATAAGTGAGATTGAAGGCGTGCAACATGCATATGAATCGCATGATCTAATAGCTGATGAATGGATAGCGCGTTCCCCAAGGTGTTGCAACGGCACCCTGGGCAGAGCACGCCATAGTTTTATTCTGTCCGATACAGTACTAAGGTCCTGCGTACTTTAGCCTCCTCCTAAGTGCGCACATGTCACGGCAAGTCGCCAGTTCGCACTTAACGACTGAATGTCGCACGTCGGTCATCAGAGCTGAGCGGAGCTGATGGGGATGACAGAGAGAGAGCTCGGTCCGAGCGCTCACCACGGCGCCAGCATGGGCACGAGACACAGGCATGGCCATGGAACATCTGTGGGCGCAGACGGTCCAGGCCGCTCGCGAAAACCGCCGCGCCGTGAGCCCGTGCTCGGCCTGGTCGACGCCTTCCCAGCAGACAGTCTCACTTCCGTCATGCGGCACCGCCCGGCGGCCTGGTCCTGGCGCAATTCGGCCTACGGCGACCACTCGCGGGCCTCCAGCAGCACCAACAACTCGCAGCCGCTGGAAGAGAACAGGGACCGCGTGCACAACTTCGACATCCACAAGTACAAAGATGGCTGCTACCTGTTTGTCCCGGCGTCGGCGACCGACAAGATTCGCTACGTTGGACGCTTCCTTCACCATGGCACGACGACCAAGCGCCCCACCAAGATCAACAGCGTGCAGTTCGACTGGTCAGCGTCTTCCATTGCGATCCGAGTGACGCATACAAGTGTCGTGGCGATCCGCATGAAGGGCGATGGTGAGTGTACTTGTTTCTGAGAATGGAGAGTGCACTGACGAACGTCAAACTGACTCGATGGATATGATGGATGGCAGGTAACTATTTCAATGTCTTTGTGAATGGATCCTTCCGCTGCATCCTGCGAGCGTCGCTCAATGCCACGTGCTGTGAAGGTCAGTGAGATACACGACTTGTGTCTGAATGCTCGTTGCTCACCACGTTTGGGTTTTCTAGTTGCGACTAATCTGGACCCAGCAAAGGAATACACGATCTTGATCTCCAAGCGAACGGAACCACAGATGCGAGGCGCGCTCTCGACCTTCAAGGTATCCAGGCTACTCATTTACATTGAATGCGCCTGGAAGCTTACAAACTCGTTCTCTTGTCTACTAGGTGTGCACATTCTACGGTTTTATTGTGGATGAAGAAGCCGTCGTGTTGCCACCGCCCGCAGAGTCGAAGCGCAAGATCGAATTCATCGGCGATTCCGATACGTGCGCTTTCGGGAACGAAGGCTTGGTCTCGAGTGCTCGCAAAATCTTTGGCATGAAAGGTCGAATGGAGAACATTTACAACGGCTACGCTTGCATCATGTCGCGGATGTTTGACGCAGAAGCACATGTTGTAGCATGGAGCGGGTGCGTTGGACAATCCAAATGAACCAAGTGCTTCGATGCTAACATTTTTTGTGTGACATTTTATAGAAAAGGAGTACACAGTAACCGAGCGGACTGGGGTCCCAACATGCTCGCCCTCTGGAAAAGCACACTTGCAAGTCGAGAAGGCGACTGGGAAATGAGCAGCTGGGTGCCGGATGTCGTGGTGATCAACCTCGGCATCAACGATCTCTCACCACCGGCTTCGTCCGAGACCGACATCGTCGCGGCCTACGCCCTCTTGCTGGCAGAAGTGCGCTCATGTACGTTTGCCTCTCTCTTGAGTTACGTGTGATTGGTTGGCTCATCGTGCTATTGTCAATTGCGTAGATCGTCCCGATGCCGATATCTTCTGTGTCGTGTGCGACGAAGGCTGCATCAGCTCGGAAGACGACGCCCTGGATCGCAGTCGCCTCTCCATGCAGCTCCAGGAGATCATCAAAGTCGCCATGTCCAAGGTCAGCAAGTACGACTCGAAGCTGCATTTCACGCAGATCAAGGTATGACGTAGCGTATCCTTGGATATGTCATTTCGTCCGTCTCTGACAGACTACGGTCTCATCTCTTTCTAGGTCAACGGCGGCCTGGACCCAGCCGATTACGCGACGTTCATGCATTACGCAGTCAGCGGTCACGTCAAGATCGCCAAGGCACTGGCAAGTGAAGTGGCCTTGCGTACCAAATGGCCCATTCGTTACGACCCCGTGACGATGCCATACCCTCAAGAGAAGGCTCAGATCCTCGTCCCCAAGGAAGAGGCCAAGCACGGCTGTGTCCTTTCGTAAAGGACACGCTGCCGTACTCTATTCCCACCCCCTATCCCACCGGGGGTACAGTATTTAGTTCGCGTGTAAATAGTGTAGACCACTTTAAGCAGGCAGTTAACATGTTAATGTAGTGTGGTGGTACGTAAAGAGCTCTTCAGTGGGATGATGAGTGATCAGGATGCCTTGAAGAAGAGCTGGGGTGGTGCGGACGAACGCGGCAAAGCGCAACTAGCGAAGACCGAGGCAGGAGAGACCATGGCGACCGAGACGCTGCGAGAACTGCGTGCGTTGTTCGCGCGTACCAATGTGCGCTTGCTGCCGTTGCGCCAGCAATTGGGCAAGGACGCCAGCGCGGCGACGACCGCAGCGGTGGATGTGACGGGCAAGACGCTGCAGGCGTTCCTGGTGGACACGGCGGACGCGCATCAGAGCGAGTACGTGAGCGAAGGCAACAAGCGCCGCGCGTTCCTCTCGGGCTTCACGGGATCCAACGGCACTGGTGCGTACACGTAGGGTAGCAACAGGGTACGCGCAGGTATTGACACGTGCGGATGTGTAGCCTTGGTGACCAAGGACAAGGCGCTGCTGTGGACGGATGGCCGCTACTTCTTGCAGGCGGAGCAGGAGCTCAGTGCCGACTGGACGCTGATGAAGTCGGAAGAGCCGGGTGTCCCAACGCTTGAGGTACGTGCGTTCGATATGACTGGCTTTGTGTATCATGTCACTCATCCATGTTGGTGGATGCTTGTTAGAAATGGGCGGCGAAGAACCTCGGAGGCGATGACGGCGTGTTTGCGATCGATCCATTCCTCACGTCGGTCTCTGCTGCTCGGTGAGTACCGTTGCGCTTCTTCGCTCGCTGGTTATCGTCGTGTAACAATTCGCTTGCTTCCTAGCAACCTCACGGACGCGTTCAAGGACTCGTCGCTCGAAGTCGTGGCGTTGCAGGACTCGGCCAACTTGGTGGACCTCGTCTGGAAGGACCGCCCCGTGGCGGGCAAGTCCAAGGTGCAGTTCCTCGCGGACAAGTACACGGGTCGCTCCGTCGCCGACAAGCTCGAGGACGTCCGCAAGGCGGTGAAGGAGAACGGAGCCGATGCCATTGTGTTGACGGCACTTGATGACATTGCCTGGCTCTTCAACATCCGTGGCAGTGACGTCGAGTTCAACCCTGTCGTGTACGTACTCATGTTCTCTCTCTCCTTCCATTGAGTCACTGACTAACCTTTGAGTTGTTTGTCGCAGTGTCTCGTACGCGTTGATCACGCCTGACTCGGCCACGTTGTTCTTGGACGCTGAGAACCAGGAGGAAGTGGCTCAGCAGTTTGCCTCGAGCAAGGTCGTGTGCAAGCCTTACGACTCGGTGTTGACCGAGCTCCAGGCTTTCGCGGCCGCCAATGCCGACAAGAAGGTGTTGGTTGACCCAGTGCAGTGCAACGTCGCTGTCTTCCTGGCGATCCCAGCCAGCATGCGTAAGGAGGCGACCTCGGTCGTGATGGCGCAGAAGGCGATCAAGAACCCCGTGGAGATTGAGGGCATGCGTCAGGCGCACATTCGTGACGGCGCGGCGCTCGTCAAGTACTTTGCGTGGCTCGAGAAGCAGATGCAGGATGGTTCGAAGCAGTGGGATGAAGTCGAAGTCGCCGACAAGCAGCAGGCGATCCGTGAGGAGATGGAGGGCTTTGTCTCGTTGAGCTTTGACACGATCTCGTCGATTGGACCAAACGGTGCGATCATCCACTACAAGCCAAAGCGTGGATCGTGTGCTACACTCTCGACCAAGGAAATGTACTTGAACGACTCGGGTGCGCAGTACCTCGATGGTACGACGGACGTCACCCGTACGATGCACTTTGGCGAGCCAACCGCATACGAGAAGGATTGCTTCACGGCGGTCTTGAAGGGCCACATCGCCCTGGCAACGGCTGTCTTCCCTGACAAAATCGAAGGCGTCAAGCTGGATGCTTTGACGCGCGCTCCATTGTGGCGTGCTGGTCTCGACTACCGTCACGGCACGGGCCACGGCGTCGGAGCGTTCTTGAACGTCCACGAGAAGGGTGTGGTATGTGATTGATCGCGTGGATGAACGGGTCTGTGGAGCTCTGGACTTACGTTGTTTATTTGTGTTGTTGCAGCTCCTCTCGTTCCGTTTGAACCCGAACGGCTTGCTCATCCAGGACGGTATGATCCTCAGTAACGAGCCAGGTTACTACGAAGACGGCAACTTTGGTATCCGTATCGAGAGCCTGCTGGTCGTCAAGAAGGTAAGCTACCATCGCAATCGGTACTAGGCGTCTGACAATTGAGACTCATGATGCGCTGCTCCCCATAACAGGCGCCACACATCAAGAGTCCGCTCAAGCGCGACTTCTGCGAGTTCGAGACGATCACCATGGCTCCGATCCAGACCAAGCTCATCAACGTGTCGTTGCTGACCAAGGACGAGATCGACTGGCTCAACGCGTACCACCAGACGGTGCACGACAAGCTCAAGCCACTGGTGCAGGACGACGCCCTCGCCTACGACTACCTCGTGCGTGAGACCAAGCCGTTGGTGTTGAACTAAGCAAGTCAAACGTGACAGCAACTCGTTTCATTTGTACCTACTGCGTTGAATAATCAAACGATTGAGTTGTATCTTGGCAGTCTTCCTTGATGTCTCGTGCTCGCACAGGCGACGGACTACAGGAAGATCGATGAGTGCGCTCGAGGATCCGTGTTCGTCGCTCTTCTCGCTCGTGCGCGCGCTCCAGCTGGTGCTCCACCCGTGCTTCCAACGCCGCCAGCCGTCGCTCTTCTCGTTCTTGACGCTCTTCACCTCGCTTGCGTCGTGCGTCCACCTGGTGCGGCGTGAGACCCGCCAGTGCTTGGGCTACATACTCCATCCGCTGCTGGTACTCGGCCACTTCCATCTCCAGCAGCTGCTGACGGGCTTCCAACTCGACCGGAGACACTATCTCTTCTTCCTCTTCTTCTTCTTCTTGTTCTTTGTGGGCTTGTTCGGTCGATATTGGCGTCTTGACTGACTCGTGCTGCTGAGCAGACTCGTGGGTCATATTCACGATCTCTTGCTGAGGGGTAGCAGGTGACAGAGGCGGTGGCTGCTGAACAGTCGATGCAGATACTACTGGAGAGGGAATACGAGGAATCCACGGAGCGGACGTCGTCGTCGTTGCCTTGGCACTCACCACAGGCTGAGTGGACGGATGGGATGAAACACGAGGAGGGATCCACGACACACGCTCTTGCGAAGCGGCTGGCGCTGGCGGCATCACAGTATCCAGAGACGGATAGGACACGGCAGTGGACTTGCTTCCTGTCGTAGAGTACGCGTTTGGAGGCTTGTAAGCGTCGTCGAAGCTCGGATATTGACGGAACGGCACTGTTTCTCGCGGGATTCCCACCGGATCCACCGGTTTCCGCACACGTCCGACGTCAGCAGTGTCTCCTCTGTTCACTGGAGGCACTCGCAGCACCGCCAACGGCTCGGGTGTGGCGTCAAACGCGTCAATCAACGCGGCATCCAACTCGTCTTCGGGCTCCATGTTCAACCAACACTCGAGAAGTGAACTGTCTGTTACGAACGATTCTATTGAGTTCCTAACGTCTACGCGGCCGACTCCGACTCCGACTCGGGCTCCGTCGACGTCTTGAGCTCGTGTGCCGCTCACTGGAGCGACTTCGACTGCGTCGACGGTCTCGAGAGCGTCGTCGGCTTGCACTGCGACTCGAACTGCGTCGAGAGCGTCGACGGTGCCCTCGGTCTCGCGAAACACTGCGACGAGACTCGGAACGACCGCTTCGACTACCACGCGAGACCTTTGAGGCCTCCTCGCGTGATACTGACGCCGTACGAGTACTAGGACTGCTGGTGGAGGACGTGGGTGGCTTGTGGTCGTCGAGACGCGTCGAGTCGACTGGTTTCTCGGGCACATTGTCCACTGCGGCCGATTGTCGGACGGCTTGTGGCTCGGCGTCGGGGAGATCGTCGATGGCAAACGGATTGACTTCGGTCAGCGGGTCGAGCCACACGATCTTCTTGCGCGTGTAGAGCTCCATGATGACCGTCGAGGCTTGTAGCAGCGCCGTCTCGTCGACGTCAAACAACTCAAACCACGGCGGACTCATGGGCAATTTGACCTGCAGCATGCGACTCGCGAGGAAGATCGCAGCGCACGCGATGACTTCGGCGCGGTAGCGTACACATAGATCCACGCGGAGACTGTCATTGAGGTAGCCCCACGCCTTCTGCGCCAACGCCTTGCTCCCGTCGAGGATCTTGATGTAGTAGAGAATGTACTTGTGCGGATGCTCCATGATGGTGTAGAGACTGAAGCCGAGGTCGATGAGGATCTGCCGCTCCACCATGATGAGCCAGTCGCACCAGAGGTAGTAAGAGTCACTCTCGGGCTCGAGCAGTTGCTGAGTCATGCGCGTCTTGCCCCACTTGCGACGGCGATAGATGGCGTAAAACACCGACACGACCTCCCGCATGCGCTTGGGTTGCTCCTCCACTTTGGCTGCGAGGAACAGACAGCCGATGGCCACGCGGAAGGCGTCGAAATCACGCAGCGACTTGCGATAATAGAAGCGTTGGAGCATCGTTTGCGCGGTGACCATGACGACTTGAGGGAGTCGGAGGAGGATCCCAGCCTCCTCGATGAGCTCACATCCCCAGAAGCGATGGTCGCGCTCCTCATGGGCACTCACACCGTCCTGTTGCGACGGCGAGCGCGCCAGAATCGCCTCGGGCAGCACGACATGCTCCATGGTCGTGTGCTCCATTCCCACTTGTGATCGTCTGACCAAATCACGGCGTGTTAGGAACAGATACAAACAGCCATAGCAGATACGAACTAATGTAGCGCTTTGTTAGGAACAACATGGCTACACTTGACTGGTTCAACGTCCGTTTCGATGGCCGGCACACTGCGTGGAAACGGATCCCAGCGGCCCATTGACGAGAAACGCCCGACTTGGAGCGCCCTCCGTCGTTTGTAAGGCCCCTCAGTCCACAACTGACTCCGCGAGCCACCGTGAGCGACGACAAGCCGACGAGTCCCGACTTTTCCGGCGACTTTGAGATCGAGATTGATCGCGAGGCCGCGTATAGCTATGGCACCTTCTCGGCGTGCGTGATGATCCCTCTGTCGACCTCGTGCATGTGTTTGCCGTGCATTCCCTGCTTGATCTACTGTCAACACAAGGAAGTGGACTCGCTGCACTGCAAAGTGACGTCGAACCGCGTCGAGTTTGAAGGCGGGTGGATGAACCACGTCTCCAAGAACATCCCGCTTGATCGCATTCAAGATGTGTCGTTGGACCAAGGCTGCTGTCAGCGCATGTTTGGCATCAAAGCTCTCGGTATCCAGACCGCAGGCGCTGGTGGTCCAGTCTCCGAGATCTACCTTATGGCGCCCAAGAACGCCGAGATGGTGCGGGACGAGATCATGCGACGTCGCGACATGGTGGTCCTTGGACACAACGGCAGACCAACAGCGGCGATGAAAGACTCCGTCAAGCGCGTGGCATTCAACCAAGTCGTGCCAGTGCCTGCTGCTGGAGGCGTGGTGCGCGCTCCATTGGCGCCAAGCGGCGTCCACACCACTCTGTCCATTACGTCGGACGAAGCCGTCCTGCTCGAGCTCCGAGAACTCAAAGAAGCGTTGCTTCGGATCGAGAAACACGTGGAAGGCGTCGACAAGATGTTGTAGTGAACCCGCTACTGTAGAGTTAAAGAATGCATGTGAGACTGTCACTTGGGTACGTTCTGGGCTCCTACGTGGAAGATGAGTGGCATGAGTTGGCTCCAGAGTGTTGGTGCGGAATGACAGTCCACAAGCACGTCGCTCTCCCTCGACACCCACAGTTGACAAGTGACCACCAACCAGAGAGCAGGCATGGCGTATCAGAGCGTCCCGAGCAGCGAGTACCCGCCGCTGATGGCGTCCGTGGTGGACGGCGACGATAACGCGCACGACGTGGCGTTCGACCGCGACGCGGGGTACAAGTACACGTGTCTTGTACCGTCGGTCGTCCTTCCTTGTCTTTTCCCGCTCTTCTCCCTCTGCGCGCGCAAGAACATCAACGCCCAGAAGTGCAAGATCACGGATCGTCGCGTCGAGTTCGAGTCGGGGTGGCTCAATCATTCACACAAGAGTATCCCCCTCGACCGTATCCAGGACGTCAACGTCCAGCAAGACTGCATCCAGAAGTGCTTTGGCGTCCAAGTGATCGACATCCAGACGGCGGGCATGGGCGGAGGCATCGAGCCAGAAGCGCGCTTGATCGCACCTCAAGACGCTGCCATGGTGCGTGACATCATCATGGATCGACGCGATGCGTTGGTCCTAGGACACCCCAACTCGCTGGCTTCTGAGTCGCCAGGGCGCTTCAAGACAGGCAAACAAGCGGCAGGCGTGGACAAGACGGAGAACAGTGCGATTGTGGAGGAGCTACGCAGCATCAAGCACTCGCTCGCGCGTCTGGAGACCCAGGTCGCCACGGGCGTCGAGCAGCTCATTAGCAAGGACCAACTTCAACGCGAACCTAGTGGACAGCAGAGCGGCTAAGTGCGTTTTATGTTAAGTTCGTTTTGTTTTTACATTCCCTAAGTTCGCATCTTGGACAGCAATGGCGCTCTGGCAGCGGCATGATGCGACGGTTGTCGTGGTGATTCCTGACGCGGATGAGGCGCTGTGGACGGCGTTGGAAGGCGGAACGTATGGAGCAGCTGTGTCTGAGTATGACCAAGGCGCGAGGAAGCGAGTGTTGTCGCTGTGCGAGGCGTACTATGCCATTGTCATCGAAGAGCTCCTTCCGATGCCAGTACATGCAACGCCTGCCACTCTATGGGAAGAATTCTGCACGTACGTCGTGTATCACGAAGCACTCACCTCTAGTTACTGATGTTTGGCCTGATGTACAGCATCCTGCCGAGTTTCCCGCGGTTCTTCGTCGTCTATCACCATTTCCGTCGACTTGGGTGGCTGGTACGACCTGGGCTCAACTACGGCGCGCAGTTTGTGCTCTACAGAGGCAATGCAGACACGTACCACTCTGAATACATTGTGTACGTACAGACCGAGGCGTCCAGCGCCTCATGGCACGTCGTTCAGGCGCTCACTCGCCTCGCCGAGGACGTGAAGAAGACGGTGTTGATGTGTCAAGTCCACGAGACAAACGACGGTCAGCGCAGTGCAAATGAGCACAGCGCCGTTGACGAGCCTACGCTTCAACTCTGCGCTGTCTACACCTTCAACGGTCGGATGTTCGTGGTTGACGCCGTTCCCATTCGCTTCTGGGACACTGCCACGGTCGATCAAGACCGAGTGAGTTACGCCTTTGAGTCCCAACCCATGGTTCTCAAGAGCCGCAGTAAGAAGAAGCCCAAAGCAAAGACCAAGGCGTAGAGTCTCTCGTCACCATCCATCTGGGACGAAGGTGTGTGTCCTTCGGGAGTCAACTTCATTCTTCGTTTGAGCGCGATCAGCATGAGTGACCAAGTACTGCTACGATGTATCCGTCAGGGCAGCAAGCTCCGCGTGCATATTGCCTCGCCTGGCTACCTCAGCACCGCCAACTGCCAGTTCCCTCGCGCGATCCGGGAGGAAGGACGCTCGTATCTCGTACCGGCGTCGAGTATTCGCGTTGGGAACTCGAAGAACGGCGTCTACTTCTATCGCATCTCACAGCCCATTACAATCGTTGGCGGCGAGGCTACGCCTGCTGTCTCGAGTGCTGCTCCGGTCGACGCCACTCCAGTATCTGGACGTAGGCCGAAGAAGCGGAAACAGGCGCCACAGCCTGTGGTGACGGACAAGCCTGCAAAGGTCTTTGACGTGGAGGAGGAACCGGAGTGCGTCGTGTGTCTTGAGGCCAAGAAGGAACGTATCTGTGTACCCTGTGGCCACTATTGCATGTGTGCTGGCTGCGTCCAGCTGCTTGTTACGCCCAAGAAGTGTCCAATGTGTCGTACGGCCATCCGCACGACCATCAGTCCCGACGAGCTCTAGTGAAAGGGAGGAATACGGTATGTCTGAATGCATTGCGTGATATCTTTTTGTATTGTTGTCGTCTTTACTTGCCCAAGACAAGCGCTTCGACCAGCAGACCCGCGGAAGCGCCGAGAACGAGACCCAAGTTCAAGAAGAAGCTCGTGAAAGGACCAGCGAGCTGCTGCTCATCTGGATGCACGCTCTCGTTCACGAAGATGATGGTCAATGTGCCGATGTATCCGTTCGTATAGCCCAGGACGGAGACGAAGAACACGGACCAGAGATCGTGCGTGAAGAAGTGGCCCTGGACGATGGCGATGAAGATCGGAATCAGTACAATACGACCCACGACGACGATCCAAATGTTCTGCGGTGTCAATCCGCAGCGATAGCGCACGAGGAAGCGGCCAGCGCAGTCGGCGATGGAGAAGATTGTGAGCAAGATGAGCGGCCACCAGCCACTGGCGTCAAGCGAAGGGAAGTTGAACGACTTGATCTCGGTCACGAGTGGCGGCCATAGCGAGAGCGAGGTCACGAACACGAGTGTGATGAGCAGCTGGAGATGGATCACCTTCTTGAGCACTGTCCACTTGGTTGGCTGTGTGACGACACCGAACGCGTCTTCCGACACGCGCGACGATGTCAACAAGCGCGTCTTTTCGGTCAGTTCCACGCCAGCATCCAGCTTTTCAAAGACGTACTTTTGCGTGATCGTGAGCTTCATGACCTTGAAGTAGGCGAAGATGCACAGCGCAATAGTGAGCGCGCCGGTGTAAAAGTAAATGAGCGTCGAGGCCACGAGCTGGTCGGATGGGAAGACGAGCTTGGTCAAGTCGCGGTAGAAGCTGCCAATGAGCGTACTGAGGCCCACGCCGAGCTGGAAGCTCTCCTGCACACGCAGAGGGTACTGCGAGACGAGCGCGATGGTCGAGCTGTCAATGAACGCCGTGGCGATGGCCACTGCGGCTGTGCCGCCCAAGACCGCGATGGCATTGGCGTTCTCAGACGAGAGGAAGAAATAGGACGTCGGGACGAAGGCCAGGATGATCAACTGACCCGTAAACCCGCCGACGATGCGGCCTGTGTACCATGGCTTGCCGAAAAAGACGACGATGACACCGAGAAACGCCAGGTTGGTGTACATGAACGCTGAGGTGATGGCGAACTCGATGTTGTAGTCGGGAAAAAGCATCTGCCAGTAGTCGACCGGCTGGGTGAGCGCCGAGAACGGGAACAAGTAGCCAATGCCCACGAGCGCGAAGAGTACGCACGCCACACGCTCTTCCTGCTCCTGCAGCGCCGCCGGAACATCGTTCAATCGAGCAGCTTCAATGTCGAGAGCCTTCGGCGTAGCGGCGTCATAGCGGAGCTTGGACCGCCCCATCAGCGGCGTACGCGGCAGTGGCGACTGCATGAGGTCTCAGTGTGTTCGTAGAGCCCTGGAAGAGCGTGAATGGCGCTTGGGAGCGACCAGGAGAGCGCTGCGATGTAGCCACTCGCCTGTCCATCTGAGTCGCTCATGGTGGCCACTCACCCATTTGCTCGACTGTCCCATTCCAAGTCTAACACAAGACGGTGGGTTAGTCCACAATTAGTCCACATACACTCTTGGTGTTAGTCCACCCGGTTAGGTGCTTCCTCGGACTAACTTTAAACCGTGTTGTGAGAACCGTACTTAGTAGAACCGTACTTAGTACGAATCCACAGGAGCTCTTCAGAAGCACGCGGGAAGAGATGCAGCTGCGGACGCGCAATCAGTTCGTGCTCAAAGCGCGCAGTGCCGAGCGCACGCACGCTCTGCCGCTGTATGTGCACGTGCGTGAGTGCGACCTGCCGCATTTCCGCGAAAAAACGGACGCCGGCGTCGACCTCGTGCAGGTACAAACGACTGGTAGCCAACGACGTCTTTGATGGGTTCATGACGACGTTTTCTGCTTTGCTAGACGCTATTCACGCTATTGGATGGCGACGTGCAGTTCCAGGCGTTGATCTATGAGTTGGATAACGCCCGAGCGATCGACGACACGATCAAGAAGCTCTCGAATAACGGGAATACGCTTTTCCATCTCTCGTCCGACACGGTGCAAGTGCAATGGTTCGTGCAGGACCACCCACACGGCCTCGTCAACATCCTCCAGCGCTCGACTCGCTCGAGAAGCGAGTGTTTCCGGAAGAAAGCGCAGTCCGAGAGCGAGGAAGAGTACGTCGGAGGGATGTATCGCCCTCTGCCCGTGCGGAAACTCGGCGTTACCGTGTGGATGTACCCACCCCACGTGACGATTCCACCCACCGGCGACCGCGTGCCAGCGAATCCGTCGTGTGTGACCGAGTTTTTCCACACGCAGGACGAGTCCTGAAGCGTACGTGTGTGTGCAAGCCGTTTAATTATAGGAAAGAGGCGACATTCGATGTGATAGACGCGTTTCCTGCGATCTCGTTGCCTTGTCTTCCCTCTGTCCGAGCAAACTGACGCGAGAGACGTCTTCTACACAGCGCGGAGCCTGCCGCTGCGGGCAGACCTGGTCGGACGCCCGTGTTCCACACTTTTGCCAGCTCATTGACCCGACCTGTGCCATCTCTGGTCCTCCAGCTGCCACCGAAAGGGCCACCACTGTTTCCTCCTCGTCCACTTCGTCTTCTTCAGTTGTATCCACCACTAGATCCAAGCCTTCAGCCATGCCCACGGCCTCGTCAAGTGAGCAATCAGTCGCTCCACGTGCGTCGACGTCCGCACCAACGACAACGACCGTGACCAGCCAGCCACCAGTGCGTCGAGGCGCCGTGGCCGAGAACATCCAGGTCTTTATCCGTATTCGTCCACTCATCGAGCGTGAAACGAATCAAACGATCACCCAGACGTCTTCGCATTCGCTTCGAACACTCGACGACCGCACCATCGAAGTTCGCACGGCTGACCAGACGATCAAGTGTGCGTACGATGCCGTCTTTGATCCGTCGTATACCCAAGAGCAAGTCTATGACCGCGTCCGCGAGTGCACGCAGTCGTTTCTCCAGGGCTTCAACGCCACTCTCTTTGCCTACGGCCAGACCGGCAGCGGCAAGTCATTCACCATGTTTGGGAGCGAGAGCGATCTCTCCCGCTATCGTCCTGGTCTTCAAAAGAGCCAGGCAGGCATCATCCCTCGCGCCATCAAGGAGATCTTTGAAGGAGTCATTCCGCTCGGCGCGGAGGCTAACGCCATGGTCTACTGCTCGTTCGTACAGATCTACAACGAACAAATCTTCGATCTCTTGCGTGACGGTCATATGGAGCGGCCACTCGAGATCCACGAAGACAGGAAGAACGGGATCTACGTCGACGGACTCTCCGAGTACGCTGTCCGGAGTGTCAATGACTGTCTCGCGCTCTTGCAGAGTGGCGAGCAGAATCGTGCTGTACGATCGACACATATGAATCAGGTGAGTTCTCGAAGTCACTCGGTTTTCCAACTCCAACTCGAACAGCGTCGCAAGGAGACGAACGGCGTGATCAAGTCGAAATTCAACCTCGTGGATCTCGCAGGATCCGAGAAATGGAACTTTGCGAGCGATATGCAGCACCATCATATCTCGGAGATGACGAATATCAACTTGAGTCTCCATACACTAGGGCGCTGTATCGCCTCGCTTTCGTCAGCTTCGTCGACATCGTCGACGCATGTGCCTTATCGTGACTCCAAGCTCACAAGATTACTGCAGGATAGCTTGGGTGGTAACACCAAGACCAAGATCATCGCCACGCTCTCACCGTCATTCGACTGTATCGACGAATCCATCTCCACGCTCAAGTTCGCGGACCGCGCGAAGCAAGTGATGGTTACTGTACGCGTGAATGAACAGCGCGAGATTGACCCAGCGTATGTGGAGAAGCTGGAGGACGAGCTCCAGCGACTCAGAGAGCTCGTGCGGCTGCTCCAGAGTGGAGGTAAAGATCCTGCGCTTCCCCATGAAGACGATGAAGACGACGAGAGAGACGAGAAGCAGCCGGGAGACCCTCAGCTCAAACGACGACTGGCTCAGCTCATGCAGGAGAACCTAGAGTTACGAGCACGCCAGGAGCAGCAGCAGAAGGAGATGCTGGACCTACGCACGAGGTTCGTCAGTGGCAATCCAGCGAGCAACGCAGGGATAGCCGCTTCTGGTCCGCCGTTGTCGGCATCTGAAGCCAATCTCGCACAAGCCAAGCAGGTACGCTCACATCTCGGACCAGTTGTATGTCATTACACTAACAGTATACGGCATTGAAGCAATTGGAGACAACGTTACGGCAGCTCAAAGACGCCTCGGACCGGTTTTTCAAGTTTGAGATCGAGGAAGACGAGCTCAAGTCCATTCACGAGCGATTATTCAAAGGCCAAGGAGGCAGTGCGGCCATGATGCTCTCTCCATCGCCATTCAGTAAGCCCCGACCGCGTACGTGACACTGTTTCCATCGATAACAAAGTGAATCCATGCTGACGGGATGGTTTGTTTCCATAGCCAGCATACTCAAGCCGTCAGGCACGTTACCGTCACCCAGTCCATCTTCAGCGAGCGCTGCGTTGCCCACTGATCTGCTCTATCGCGTCCGGAGTCGAGCTACTTCTCTTCCTGGTCGTCAAACGCACTCGGCCTCGACAAGCGGCAATCAAAGCAGCCATCAGAACGCAAACCAGGGCGAATGGCACTCCGATACGGCTTCCAACAGCAAACACACGATGGACCCGGAGAAAGAGCTCGAACTCTCGCGGAAAGCCATTGAAAAGCAGCAAAAACTGCAGAACTGGCTCATTGAGAAGGAGAAACGCGAGCTTATGAAGCTGCAACAGGAACAAGAGTACGTGGACGAGCAGCGCCGACTCGTCGCCGAGCGAGACGCCAAGTTCTTCAAGCACGCTCAAGCCACCAAGAAGAAACTCCAGGTGTTAGCTACTAAACAAAGCGGGACACCCGTTGACTGATCAGAACGCAATGAAAAAAAAGCATACAAATATCCATCTATTAGGTTGTGCGTGTGGCTTACGAGATTCCCACTTTGATGTTGGAGAAGACTTTACCCTTATTCTTGAGACTCGGGATCGACACAATCTTTTGTGCACGTCCAATCGAGTCCACCTCCGTTTTCTTGGCTTCTAGCGTTTCGTACGCGAGCTGCGCGTGCATGTTGGTCGAGAATGTCACGTTGGCCGAGCCCTTGTTCTGGTCGGCGAGCCACACAATGTTCTCAACGATTGCAGGTACGATCTTGGCATGCTGCACGAAGTACTGCTCAATATCCTGACTCGTGACGCCCTTGGGGATGCGATGCACGCGAAGACGACACGAGCGAGCCGCTTTGAGGTCTTCAGACAGGATGTTACGAGGCAAGACGCGTCCAGACTCTGGGTCCACACGGGCTGGCTCGCGAGGGCCATGCAGTTCGGTAGCCGATGGGATAATAGCACCGCAGTCGTTCTTGGCCGCGTACTTGGCCGCCAGCATCGAAGCCTGGGCATCGATCGCACTGTCGTGGCCATCCGGCATCTCGAAATCCAGCAGGAACTTGGTCAAACACTTGAGACCTGGCGTACTACGTGCTGGACTGCCGCCCTTGCGCTGATAGATCATCGCCGTGTCGATCACGCGGCGATGGTCAATGCGCAGACTGGCCAAATCGCCGTGCACCGAGTGGCCGACGACGATCGTGTCACTGCTGATATACTTGAGCAAGTGCTTCTGCACCTTGGCCATGGTGATCTTGGACTGGTCGATCATTTCGGCCGTGATGCCGTGGATGTCGGCCTTGGGGTCGACCATCCGGAAGCCTTCTTCCGGCTGATGCACAATGAAGTCCGAGATGATGGTGCGGATCATATCCTCGCCGTTGACCGCCGAGATACGACACAACGCGTTCGACTTGCGGACGTTCGGGTCCGTGAGCGACGCCGTCACACACATCTCGCAATCCAACGCGACGATCTTGAGATGCGTGTCCTTCTTCTTGCTCTTGGTCTTGACCCAGCCTTCTTCCGAGTCCGACGGGAACGCAAAGTTCTTTTCGTACTTTGGGTGCTGACGCGTGAGCTCCACGAGCTTTTCCCACTCGGCGTCGCTCACGTCGTAGCTGAGCTTGTCCGTGAGCAGCTTGATCATCACGTCCTTGGCGATCGCCGCGACTTCTTCGATGCGCTGCTTCTTCTGAGCGGGGTAGCTCACCGCGGTGGCCTCCGCAGCCGCCTCTGCTAGACGTCGCTTCTTCATATTGGCCTGTCCAGCGCCCTTGGGCGCCTTGCGCGGCGCTTGCTTGCCCATGCCCATCGAGCTTCCAGTGTGTAGCTCCTCATCACCAATCACGCCGGCAACGTCGTTTCATTGGCTGAAAAAAGATGGACCAACAATACTTATTGTTGGTACGGGTGGACAATACTTATTGGTGGGTCTAACCTGGAAGAGGAGCTACGTCACGTGCTCAACATGCTGCGGCAGCGCGTACTCGACGTGACGCACAAGGCGACGCAGACGGAGGCGCTCAAGCGCATCATCGCGGGTCATCAGCTGCTGCCGCGTGACGCGCAGGGCCTCGAGTTCATCCTCTTCTCGGCGCAGGCGCAGTACCGACGTCCGGGCGGCTACGAGGTCAAGCCGCGCGTGGTCGGCCCCGAGAAGACGACCAAGGCGTTCTTCGATCCGTTCGCCAAGGAAAACGTCGAGCAAGATCTCTTTGTCACCACGGTCTTTGACGACCATTTCCTCGTCCTCAACAAGTTTGCGGTGGTCGACGAGCACGTACGACGACGATATGTGTGGTCATGTTGACTTGGCGACGGACTGACTGACTGACGGTGTGTCTTGTAGCTGGTGCTGGCGACCGTCGAGTTTGAAGAGCAGGAGGCGCCGCTGACCCGTGGGGACTTGCGTGCGGCGTGGAAGTCCATGCGGGACCTCGATGCGTTCGCGTTCTTCAACTGCGGCTATGAAAGCGGCGCGAGGTACGTCACGACGCATGACGACGGCGTTGCGTTGACTGACGATGCTCCGCTCTATAGCCAACCGCACAAGCACATGCAGCTGATCTCGTATCCATCCATGAAGAAGTACTGCGGACTCGACATGGTATGCAGTTCAGATGATCGTAGTATATCAACTCGTTCTCATCGTCTGCTTCTTGTCTTTAGCCTCCGCTTCTCCAGTTCATTGACGACCGTCTCAAGCCACACGCGACGACGAGCGTCGTGCAGCTCACCGAGTTGCCCTTCCTTCATTATCTCCATCGCATCGATCTCCCAGCGTCCACTTCGTTCGACGACGCCGCCGCGCACCTTCAAGCGCTCTACAGTACGATCCTCGAGCAGATGAACGCGAGCGTGTACGCCAGACAGCCGTCAGCGGACGGAACCGTCGAACCGCTGGCGTACAATCTGCTCCTCACGCAGACGTTCCTCTTCGTCGTCCCCCGCAAGACGCCGGCCCATGATGGCATCGAAGTCAACTCGATCGGCTTCATCGGTTCCTTCTACGAACGCAACGACGAGCAGCTCGCGTTCTTCCAGACGCACGGCGCCATGGAGATTCTCAAGCACGTGGCGTTTCCTCCTCTCCACGCCACGTCCTCCTAACGACACACACATCAAGACAGCGCGGACGGCATGTAATACAACGGGATGATTGTTTTTGCATTTGGCACTCCACCACGGGAGACTAATAAATAAGAGACTAGCACTAGTAATTACTGGGGATGGATGGGGAGCGGCTCTCGATGCCTCGCCGCAAGTGCTCTCCACGCGAGCGCTTGACAATGGCGAGGCGACCGAGAGGTCCCTCCATCAATACTCACGACACACGTCAGTGAAAAACATGTCGACAAGACACATACACGGCCTTAGGCCGTCTGGGTACGAATCCCAAGACCATACGTCTCGAGCGTGAACGCCTTCCAGCCGCCAAGCGTCAGGTGGCGCTTCTTCTCTCGCATGAGCTCTTCGATCAGTTCGAGGAAGGCGTGTTCGACGTCGAGAAAGTCGAGGATGTCGTGGAGGAAGAGACAGTTGGCGTTCCACTCGCTTGGCTGCATGCGGTGGATGATGCCGAACAGCATGCGAAGGAAGTTGTTCATCTCGACTTGGCGGTTGTTGAGATCGGCTTCCGTGAGTCCCAAGCCGAATAAGGGCATCCGCGTGAACTGCGTGCGCTCGAGGTACGTGCGCGTCACGTCAAACGCGCATCCCTTGGCGCCACGACAAGGACATCTGTAGGCCTTCAAGCCGCCGGTGAGGAACGACGTGGCGTTGGCTGCCACGCCGACACGTGCCAAGAGGATCTTGCGGAAGCGACGGAACTCGTCGAACGAGCGCGCCACACACTGACTCGAGTGGCGGGCGTTGCGCGTCTGGCTCTGGCTCTGGGCGAGCGCTTCGACCGAGATGATGTACGAGAGGTTCTTGCGCGAGCCGTGCGAGTGCGTGACGGACGCCGACAGCTTCTTGAGGATCGCGGGGTCCACCGAGTGCTCCATGCTCATGTTAGTAGTTCAAATTGGGGAATGAGGCGGACGAACTGGCAACCAGCCGAGCGGACCAAGAGCGGAGCGGAGGGGACCGGAGGAGAAATCACGGGGACGTTGGACTGGGACGATCCGCTCCGTACACTGAGTGAAGACACTGAGGGGACGGAGATTCGGGTCAGCCCAGACTGGCACTCTATGACCACAGAGGACAGTAGGTACGTGCGCGAAATTCAATGACGCGAGTAGGTATCGCAGGCGGAAGGAAGACTGAACTCAACGCTGTTGTCCTCGCTCGGGCGTGAACAGATCAGCGTGAGTTTTGCAATGCCCCACACCACTGGCATGCGGCGCATGTCGCCCAACGGAGGAGATGAGAGCGGACCGAGGGGAGGGGAGGAGATGCGTTCTGTATAGGGGGAGGGACAGGCCATCGAGGAGGTGATTTGAGCACGGCGACCCGGCTTTGCGCCAGTGGAGGGTGCCTTTTCGCCAATGGTATGCACGCCCGGCCAAAACACAGTGCGAGACACGAATTGGGACACAGGCCCACGCGCACCAGCTGGAGAGCCACAAGTTTGAGGATCTCCTTGATCAGCCTGTCGGAAGTGTGTGTGCTTGGTGCCACAATCCATGTGTTGCTTGGAGGTGGTGGATACACACACGTAAGTACACTCGCGTTATGCCTTTGCCGGGTGTTTTGCAAAGCATTTGCAGCATTTGGGGGGTGTCAAATGCTGGTTAGATTCGTTACATACACACAAAGTAACGGCAGCCGCGATACGAAGCACCCACTCCGTGCTCAAATCAAATCCTTTGACGACGCACGTGCGATCACTATCGGTGCACACTTCCGGGCACCTTCGTGGAATCGACTTGAGGCGCGCGTCCAACTCGCACGCGTGGCAGAAACTTGGCCAAAACCGGCAGTTCTTCCCGCCAAGTAGTTTACATCCAGCAAACGTGCCTGCTCCCACTTCCGTGTCAGCTGAATGTTGCCTAAAGTACAGTTCACCACTTTAGTCCGAATGTCAAACTTCGAAGTTTCAGCTGAACGCCGCGGCCGCTCGCACACACGGCGCAAGTGTGTGCGATAGCTCCCCTCCTCATTTACACCGCGTCCTCCGCCACTCACCTCCTCCATGCTCCTCCTCTGCATTTTCTTCGTCGATTGTGAATCCAAAGTGTCGAATGCGGGGCAGCTGCGCAACTTCAAGGACAGACGAGGCACCGACCAGTCCTTAGTGGTTTGTAACGCCATCGATAGGCGTTCCTAACCCGATAGAAACCTTCGAACCAGATCTCAGTGTACCCATTCCTCAAAGATCGCAATGGAGACTCCGGTTTTGACGATCGACACGCCTGATACACGCACCATGGGCGTGATATCGAGCGGACGACAGCCTTCTCTGTCTCTATGACAGTGTCCGTACGACCTGCCCACGTGACTGACTCGATGGACGCGTCGTCGCTCGAAGAGCTCAAGAGCTCGCGCGGATTACTCCCTCGCTCCGCTGGTCGCGACGCTTCGTCCGCTCGGTTCAGAACGCCCTAGCGGACACAAGCGGACGAACCAGTGCCCCGTAGGATGCGACGGACCCCTCGCAAGCCCACTGGGGTCAGAGCCTCCGCCCCCACGACGCTGGAGGAGCCGGCGACAGGCCGGACGCTGTCGTGGCCCGAGCGGTACGAGCACGTGCTTGAAGCCAACCATCGCCTGAACGCACGGCTGTCTCAGCTCGAAACCGCGCATCGCAAGTCGCTGACCGTCGTCAAGTACGAGCCCTCGCTGCCCAACAACGACGTGTACACCAAGGAGCTGGTCGAGGAGAACCGGCAGCTTCTCCAGCGGTACCGCCAACTTGAACTTCGACTCGCCCAGGTGCCTCTAGGTCGCGTGCTTCCCGTCTCTTTTGCTGCGTGTCTGACTGGCATGTCCTTGTGTAGACAACGTCGTGGACATCTCCATCGTCGCGACGAGGCATTGGCGGAAGACAGGACACCAAGAGATGGCAGAAGGAACACCGTCTGCCGATCAGAGACCGAGCCACACAGACGGACGCGAGCGAATCACTGCGCGTGGAGACACAGGAGGCGACTTGTGTTGACGAAGCAGTGTCACTCGCAGTTGAAGAAGCGAAACGGGAGGAACGCGACCGGGAAGTCCGCGCGTTACTGACGGAATGGCGCGCGCGACTTGTTGAGCTGGAGACTGATCTCGAGCGATTGCGGCAGGAAAACGAGCTCTTGCGTGCCGAGTCACGCGTTGCGAATGAAGAAAACCAGAGTCGGACGTCGAATCGACCGGATGAAACCACGAAGATCGAGCAGGAAGAGCTCACGCATGCGCTAAGCGACCGCGTGCGGCAGTTGGCTGTATTGGAAGCGCGTTTCGCGCATTTGCAGGACAAGGCGAAAGCCAAGACGGCGTTGTATCAACAGAGCGTGAGTAAGGTCGAGGAACTGAATGCGGCGCTCTTTGATGCGAACCAGAAGCTGCTGAAGCAAGCCGAATGGCTACAAGCGCATGATGACAAACACTTGCAGGTGGATGTGCTGGAGAAGGAAGTCCATTTGCTGCGGAGTGAGAACGCCAAGCTGAATGACGCGGTGGCGACCCTCAGTTCGCGTCCGTTAGCTTCGTGGGACGCGAAACTACAAGAGAAATCGCTTCTGATCGCCAAACTAGAAGCTGAGCAGCGCGAACTGGAGACGGAGGTGGGCAAGTTGCGTCAGGACCATCGCGTGATCACACAGACCAATCAAAAGCTACGAGAACGTGTCAAGACTCTGACAAGCCAGCTCGAAGTACAAGCACAAGAGCTCGCCAAAGCCAAGGCAGAGAACGAACGCCTGGCGATGGAACGCCAAGTGGCGGAGCTCCAGCTGCGGTTCTATCTCAGTGGTGAAGGAGGTGATGAGCAGTTTATGGAGGCTGTCGGGCGAGCGCTGAAAGAAATCAAGGCGGGGGAGAAAGGAGGGAAAGCAGCCTCACGATCAGGAAACGTGCTTCAGGAACAAAAACTCGAGCGTTGCGCGTCGTGTAAAGCAACCAGCTCGGCTTCTCTGCAGAAGGAGCGGCTTGAACGTATCAGCGAAGTGGCCAAACTCATTCAAGAGGACGCAGGAGCCCAACTCCAGAGTCTTCGTGTTACTCATGCGGCCGAAATCCGAGCTCTCAAGCTAGAAGCCAAGCAATGGGAGCAACGCGCCAGCGATTACCTCACTCAGATCTCGGCACTACAGCACGAACGATCCTCAGAGCTTCGGCAGGAGCGGATCAACAAAGCCCGAGGGCAGAGTTCAAAGACTCGGGCTTCTGCAGTCCCAGATATCTCAGAGCGTCTGTCGACGTCTCGTCCACTGGCGACTTTCAGTGACGAGAACGTCTTGGAGATTACAATCCTCAACCTATCGCTGGATCAAACTGTCTCAGCCCGCGGTTCAACACAGCTGGTGCTCATCTGCGACTATTATGACTTTGAATCGCAGCTCTCCCCGGTTCTGACTCTCTCGGAAAGCAAAGTGGCAGTCGATTTCAGTATCACGTACAAACTCCTACTAGATGTGGCCTTCGCGCGCTCGCCGCTGGCGATGCATGCTACGATTGAGCTCCATGAACTACAACTTGGTTCCTCACAGGTGATTGCGACAGTGTCAATCTCTTTACTCTCCCTTTTCTTCTCGTCCATTGGCAGCACGTCGATGAAAGTGAAACTTGAGTCACCATGCAGCCACACAGCCGTCGGAGCATTGCAACTGACTCAGTCACTGCGTCATCCAGTCGATCACTTGTTCCGCGCTTGGTACCAAAACGACTCTCGTTTTGCGTCGGTGGTCCCTGTATCCAGTGGAATAGTAGGTGTTGGCGACTCAGCACCGACACAGACGCTGTCAATCAGAGTCGTCTCAGTTCTTCTTCTCAAGACTTTTGTCAATGCAAATCAGGCGAGGTCACTGGCTCTCTCATTTCGATTCATGGGCTATCCAGACATCCGATATACACTTGCATTTGACGAGGGAATAATCAGCGGAGGTTGCCAGGTCATATTCATCGACCGAAGCAAACATTTCGCCATCCCAACGGATGCAGGTTTCAACTCTTTTCTCACGAAGTACGAGCTGGGTTTTACCATCCAAACTCTACCAACTGACTCGACCAGCGCTACTGCAGACGCTCTGCTTCCTTTCAGTGATGCCATGGCGAAAATGAATCAACACGACGGCTACTTGAGCTCTCTCATCCTCGTGAATCGTGCGGAGGACCGAGTTGCAGGTCGGGTGTGTGTAGAAGTGTCCGTGGCGGACGGAGAAAACGCACAGCAAGGGATCAAAACCCTCAAAGCTATGGTGCGATCAATGGAGAAGGTCGTCAGACGGGTTCTTACGGCACCCGAGACTTCTAACATCGACTGGCGCAAGTATTGTGAGGTGATGATGCTCTCCGCAGTCGATCGCGCAAACCGACAACTTTTATTTGAACGAAGAAGTGCGACTTTGTCCTGTGAGAAGCTGCTGAATGCTCTTCACAAGCTGTTAACAGGAAGCAATACGATCGACTGGTCGTCTGTGGCGCAGCTGGAGCGGGTTCTCAAGCAAAGCGGATGGGAGTGTAGTCGTACAGATGTGGCTCTACTCCACGCGAGTTTGCTTCACTCTTGCAGTGTTCACACAAAGGATGAACCATCTTCAGTCGATTGTCATCGACTCGCGAGCAAACTTCTATTGTTATGTGCGACCTGCGATGCTGACTGGCTGCGTATCGAGCCTTTGTTGCGTCAACATGTCGAAATGCACCAGCTGCTTGTTCAGCATGGACAAACTCCCTACGACTTGGACAAGGACGAGATTGACTGGGTGACATTTCAAAAGCGTTTACTCTTGCTCATTTGACTCAAAAATAAAAAGAGGGAACCTCTACGCTATCCGTTCAGATACCCGAGGCTTCGAATGATCTTGAATTGTTCTGACAATCCAAACGACAATGGTCAGCTTGGTCCCTCGTGAATCATTACCCAATTCTTCTACGTTACCGGGGATCTCCATCATCGCGGCAGTGGCAAAGCCAACGTCCGGCTTGATCTGGTTGAGCTTCATGACCTTGTTAAAATCGACAAACTGGAAGTTGTCGAATCGTCGCGCTGGTAGCGAGTCATCGTAGTGTTCCATGAGATCCTAGAGACAATAAAAGGCTTAGAAACACATGAAGTGAACCCAAACGCCATAGTCAACGTACCCATGGTCCGTCACCGACGCCAACGACGATGATCGCTGGCAAGCAGACAAATGTCAGATGGCCTCACAGCAAACCAGCAAAGGATACTCCCATAACTCACACAACGCGTACTTGGAGGCTTCTACAATCGCCGCCGACGTGTCTTTCTCATTGGTCACCTGGCCATCTACACAATAGTTTCGTCAGGAGCGTTCCGTCTGTCGACATAAGTTACCACGCACCAGCAATGATGACAAGGATGTGGTACGAGTTGGTTGTCTTGACGAGTCGGATGGCTTCGTGGATGATCGGAGCGAAGTTGGTGGGTCCTGCCAGCACCAACTGCGGCGTGATCTCGCTATATCGTCGCAGGACTTCGTCAAAGCCCTGACAAGGATCGCCGTCGCGTTTGAATGGGAAGACGGCCTTGTCACTGGTGCTTGCGTCGCCAAACCCATACGTTGGAATGAGGTTGTCGTCGTCAAACGGTTCTAACGTTCGCCCGATGATAGAGATGACGCTCTAACCAGAAGTAAGCTATTAGAGTTCAAACGAAGACTCTCACAGGACGCGCACGCACCTGATACGGGTTCATGAGGAAGCCAGAAGGGTCGATCTCGTGGAGACAGCGCCCCTGGAACGAAGTCTTGCCCGTCCACTGCAGCAAACCACCAATCGTTAGCCCAGAAACATACAAATAGAGCATATGCCACCGCATACAGTGTTGGACTTGGTGTAATCAATCTAAGCAAGTACAGTTTAGTGAGATCGCGGGTATTTCAGACGGGTATTTTCCAACTCAAGACGTACTCCGAGGATGAGATTCGATGACTCGAGGCCCTGGCGGCTGTCATATACACAGACCACAGGTTAATATCACCTCTCTCACGCACAAACGCGTCATCAACACACCGTAGTTCGTCCTGCAGTTGCTCTACACAGTCCACAACATGAGTTCATCCGGCATCCACTGCCCTTTCCAAGCCATATGCACGCACCAAACGTCTCATACTGGTCCGGAATCGCCTTGTTCAGGTCCATGCGCTTGGCCAGCTCACTACTCGGTGCGCAACCCATGCTCTTTGCGTGCGAATCTGCTTGTCCGTCGCGGGATCCGCCTCAGGAGCTCTTCATCGCATCCTGCGACGCGCTTGGCACGCAAAACGGAGAAAATTCTCCATAACCGTGTTATTTAACACTTAACAGATACGCGAAATGATGACCCAGTCAACGTCACCTCCAGCCTACAATTAGTTTGGGTATAACAAACCTTCGTATATTGGGTTTTGGTTGATGACTGCTTTTCACCAATGCAGTTGCTCAGGTGGTGCTTGACTGATTGACCTGGCTTGTCAGACTGAAAGAATGTATGTGATCGGCTTTGCATCTACCACTCACTTCGCTGCATGAGAACCTCCCTAGCGATCAATCGGGACGATGGACTCGATGTTAACCACAGTATGGTGTCTAGTCCGGTGAAGGAGGCATCACTACAACTCTTGTGATCATTCTCTTCACGAGCAATCACTCGCTTCAAGAGACTACATAATGGATTCTTAGAGATCGGGCGATGGCGCGTATGGGTATGACAAGTAGTGCAGAGTCAGATTGACATGGCGCAGCTCATTGGTGCGTGCTGGTGGACCCCAGTGGTGCACGGCGCAGTCCCTGCTTCTGCATCGAAAACCCCTGCGTCAAGTATGTGGCAGACCTCCCTTCGACAGTGCCTCTTGCAGTCCAAGAGCAACTGGTGTCGCCGATGACCACGTTCTGGCCCAAAGTCTACGCGAGTGAAGCGGCACTGGCAGCACACGAACAGCCTCTGGAAGGGACACACGAGATCACAGAGCTCCAGGGCACACCAGAAGCATGTCTTGCCATCGTGGTCCCGTATCGTTTCATCAAGAGACGCATCGTCTGGTTCGACCTCGTGGACAACTTTGGCATGGCTCTCTTGGAGTCAGTTCAATGCATTGCCGTTGACCCAATGATCGATATTCGGCGTTTTCGCGAGGCAGCCCTCGTTGAAGTCAAAGCCGCACTCCACGAGCATGCCAGATCTTTCAACGTGGCGGTTTTCGCTTCTCGCAATTCGCTGGAATCGAATCAAGGTCCTCTACCTCTCGATTTCCCGCTCTTGGATACACAAGGGGATGGCCGTGGCCGTGACGGTCATCTCATTCTGGTTGCGGATAATGTTGCCTTGAAGCCTCCGACGACCATTCAGGATGTCAACTACAACTTGGTAGCGGAAAATGGCATGCCTCTGCTCGATTCTCCCCAGCTTGTGTCATTACCGTCAGATTCAAGCTTCCTCGTAGTCAGGACCGCAGTATTCAAGCACATTCGTCATCATTTGAAGGTTGAGGCGGTCGAGGCCAACCTGACGTTGTATGAGAACAACGAGGCGTTTCTTCGGAATGACTCTTTACCACTACACAAACGTCTCAGCCTAGCTTGTACGGCGGTGCTTGTCGTCGTTCAACCAATTGCGCTCAAGCCCAGTGAAGTTTATGTCGACATCTTTGAAGATACCGGCGTGATGATGCTCGCATCACCTCTTCGTGTACTGCTCAGTGGAGGCAGCACCATTTGTGATGTTCGAGATGCTGCATTCGAGCACATTCGTGAGCGCCTGGTGAAAAGTACTATTGAAGCCGATCTCGTGGTGTTTGAAGATCAAGATGCATACACAGCGAAACAACCTACGCCGGTCGAGCATAATCTCAAGTTGACTTGTAGCAAGGTGTTTGTCGTCGTGTCGAAGCCCACGTTTGTGCCTGCCCGAGAAGTCTTCAATGACTTTGTGGACGAAGATTTCAACCCTGTCATCCTATCAACGCAGTTTGTCACATTGGCCGGGTTGACTTCTGTGGTGTCACTTCAAAACTTGCTGCTCAAGGTACCAGAGATTTCAAAAATGGTGGTAAACGGAGTGAAGCCGTCGGATCTCAAGCTTTTCGAGAGTTACGTTACGTTGCATTCTCCGTTGAAGAACGATTCCCCACTTGAAAGGCGCCGCGGAGCCCGCTCGACTTATCCGATGGTAGGGATGATACCATTGAGCAATCTCATCAAGAAGTACGGACGCACTATCTGATTAAAGAGGAAGTCAAAGCAGTCGCCAAGAGGCTGAGGATTGGGAAGTTGTCACTCACACTCCATTGAGGAGCAATTGCGAGTCTTTAAGCAAGGCAAACGCAACCAGGACGGGCGTGACGTATTCCAGTGGTGCCGTCGTCCCTCAGAAGATCAATGTGGTCAGATAAACGAATACATGACTTATGTGCAACGGTATCTGCTGGCGTTAAGACAAAACTGAAGCCGTTTGACGGCAGCACCTCCATGAACCTCCGCGATGACCGCTTGCCATTCATTCTGCAGGGCACGACTGATATGGTATTAAAACCCCTACTCATCATCCCCTTTTTTATCGAGGTAAAGAAGTGTGTTCAGCAATCTCATGAGCAGCAGGCGCTATCCGAATTCGTTGCGGCTATGATTGAAGCACCAAGTACTTGCGCCCCAATTGGACTCCTCACGGATCTGGGTACCACATGGATATTTTACTGACTGGATGAAGCACGATATCGTGACGCGCAAATTCAGAAAACTCCAAGACGCCTTCAGCTTCATCGGTGTGGTTGCGGCCGAACCGAAAGAGTTAAACTTTCCAGAACACGTGACTGTCATTTCAGCGCCTTGACAGATCAATGATTGCCGTATCTAATGGTGTGGCGCTTGGCGGACTCAACTTCGTTGAATGCAATCATAAGGCTGCGACTGGGGCATCCCCAACACATGACGCAACAAATTGAGCTTTAATTGAGCAAAACATGTCCCGCATCACTACTGGCAGATGGTTTGGTCGAGAAAATTCTGTACAGCTGAACAACCATTGCCCGCCACACCTGAAGGGATCTGAGCGAGTGGCTTCCCAGCCTCACGCTGTGCAGTCCAATATCTGATACAGATCGGTACCGAAGCTACAAGCTCCGAGTACAGGATCCAGTCATCTTCCGTACCAGGCCGCGTCGTCGACATGCCTTGGAAGATGTCTGGACAATTCATCGGAGAGTCCTCATACACAGCACCGAATTTCATCAACTCATAGACTGTCTCCAGAGCATACACGGGATTCTGTCGGAACTGCATCGCTTCACACTTGTCCCAACGAACACACATCGTCAACGGAGTGAAGCCATCCTACACAGCGAATAGAGTACCAATATCAGACGATCGAAGTTCAGCTAGCAGTCCATCGCTGTGTGTACAACCTCATTACGAGCATGAACATCGGCGCCGCGTTGGCCAAGCACTTTGACCACTGCGCTACGTTCTTCCAGCGCAGCAACGTGCAATGGCGTATTTCCAGACACATCACGGAGATTGGGATCGACACCGTGCTCCAGCAAAAGCCTGACAACCTCCGGTGCGCCTTGGCTACATGCACAGTGAAGCGCCGTCTTGCCGTCCTATACATGAATGGATACACATGAATCGAATGCCGTCGAATATAAAGGACTAACCCATCGTACCTCGCGAGAAATTGTCGTATCCGCGCCATACGCAAGCAACTTCTCGACGGTTTTCACAGCACCACTACTGCTCGCGTTGACGAGTGCTGTGATACCAGCCTAGAGATTCAACGAATATATAGATGAACAAATGACCACAAGTTGGCAAGCCCGAAAACGTACCACTTCCTTATTGACGTCAACCCCACGATCGAGAAGCAACTGCACGACTTCGTCACTGTCTTTATTGACGCAAGCCGTGTGGAGCGTGGTATATCCAGACTAATAAACACGATCAGTCAGTGACTACTCAATCTCATCTTAAGTAGTAGACAAAACGTACGTAATTCACAGCGTTTGGATCGGCCCCTTGCGCTAGCAAAAGCTTCACGAGGACGGCGTTGCCGGTCATGCACGCCTTGTGGAGTACTGTGTCACCAACCTTTGTTATCTGGTAGTTAGATGGCGTTCCAGGACACCACACCAAGTTGACTGCGTACCTGAATGCTTTTGACAGCAGTTGAGGCCCCTAGTTCGAGCAGATATTGAACGATCTCCGCACCACGCCGGCTCGAGCACGCAGAGATGAGTGAGTGGCTTAGTGCCTATAAATCACCGGCTGTCAGTGCTCGGCATGTTATCTCGTTTGTGACGCCTCGACGAACCTCAGGTGTTATAGCGCTCTTGTCCTCATGTGCCAGCACAACCATGAAGAGTTCAAAGCTGCCCGTCTCTGCCGCAACAGTGAGCGCCGAGAGCTCACCCTCATAGTTCCACTGCGTCACTGCACCATGCTCGAGCAACAGCTTGGTCACTTCCACAGCCTCTGGACGCTGCATCGCATCTTGCAGAGGCACGTACGCGAAATACACACGAGAATTATTAGTATTGACTGGATGTCATCCCCTTTAGACATGGAGACGTGCCGCTTCCTTCTTGTTCACAGCAGCACCATACGAAACAAACAGCTTGACGAGGTCGATGAAGCTCTCTTGGATAGCAATCAGCAGCACGGTCCGACAATCCTACACAAAGAATTTTTACAGTTAGCGAACGTCACCATCAGTCACTCCATCGGTGACACAGCTTACCATGTCCAGTACATTCACGTCGGCGCCGTGGTCGAGCAGCAAGTTGGCGGCTTCAAGCCAATTGCTCCTCGTAGCAAGATGCAACGCCGTTATGTCTCCCTACGTGTGAATACGTTAGCCTTAGGAACGACTTGATGGTACCCAACCCATTCACCATCGTACCTCTTGAACGGATACAGAAGCGCCACCATCCAACAGAAGCTTGAGGATCGCAACGTCCTGGTCTTCTGGCTTTATTCCAGCGGCAAAATGCATCGCGTTGCGATTGTACTGCTCATGCATTCACCATTGAGCACGTTCCCACGTGAACCAGTTCCGACGCATTGACGTACTCTGTCGAGGTTGTTGAGCTCCACACCATGCTTCACCAGCGTCTCAACCACGTCACGTGCACCAGCTAGACTCGCTAAATGCAGTGGCGTGCGCAAATCCTGCGAATCTGTTCGTCTTAGCAGTGTAATTAGTATGCGATGGCACACAAACAGACGTACGTTGTCGACGGCATTCCCATCCGCACCACGAGTCAAAAGCTCCGCAGTAACGTTAGCAGAGTACGCATAATGGAGCGGCGTCTTGCCATCCTGTCTCCCAGTCACGAGTCATTCTTTACTCCCTCAGTTCAAAGGTTCAAGGGTTTCACGACGTACGTTGTTTGGCCTGTCCAGCAGACGCATCCCACCTTCAGAGTCGAGAATCAAGCGTACAACCTCCACGTTACCTCCCGAGGCCGCCGCGTGCAGCAGTGAGTCGCCATACTGTAAGAAAAAGAGTGTGAAACAGCGCCTTGCTCACATCCAACGCCACCACACTCACCTCATCGACGACGTTTTCGACCTGGACGCCGGTCGCCAGCAGGCGCTCGAGTTCTTCAAGTTGGCCACCAAAGACAGCAGCAAACAGCGCGCCAGTGTCCACAGAAGACGTAGAGCTCATGGTCGACGAGCGGAAGGAGGAGAGAACTGTCACCTTGGGTTCACGTGCCATGGACCGGATGATTAGCATCATCACCATATTAGCCTAGCTTCGTTGTCACCAGCTTGGCGTCGTCGACGTCGTCGACGTCATCGCCCATTCTAACTTAATTTGGGTGGATGGCCTAACCGCATATTGGGGACTTGGCCATCGGCTGGTTATTGGTGAGTGGCCCTGTTCCAAGCAGTGCTCATGACGACGATGGACGCGTTGTGGGACGCCACGCTGACGCTGCTGCGCTGGAAGCAGACGCGCAGGGGCTACGATGGAGACGACGCGCTGCTGCTCACGGCGTTTGCGCTGCTGGAGAGTGTCGAGCGCCTCCAGGAGGCCGAACGCGCGTTCAACATCCCCACCGAGCGCATCGTGACGGAGCTCGTTCACTTTGCGCTCATGCTCATCACCAAGCCGCGTCGCGACGACAACGGCAGTCAGAGCCGCTCCGTGCTGCGTCTACTGCATCTCGGCCTCAAGGCGCTCGCGTCCACGGCGTCGCTGGCCATCCCCATGAACGCCTGCAACCTGCTCTTGTCCGCGATGGCCGACACTCTCGAGAGCGTCAAAGGCGACGATGACGACGCCGCCCAGCGCGCAGTGGTGGACGTCCAGCAGATCTTCGTCTTCCTCTTTGGCATCCAGCTCGCGCAGCAAGGCGAGTTGTCCACGCCGAGCTTCCACATGTACAAGCCGCCGACCAACGTGTACACGACGTTCATGCAACGCGCGTGTCCCGCCGTGTTCGCGTTGCTGGAGACGACGGCGTTGCAGCAGGAGACCGTGTCGCTGCTCCACGCCATCCTGCTCGTCTTCCAGGAGCTCCAGCACACGCAGCTGAACAAGAAGAAGGTCTTCCTCGCCGTCGCCAAGACGTCTTTCCGCGACCTCGTCGCGTATCGTCACGCGCTGAGCCAGCACGAAGCCGTCCCAGGCATCGCGTACCTTCGCGGCGTCCTCGATCGCATTGTGGTCGACGCGCTGTTTGACAGCGAGCATCTGCGCGAGTACGAAGGCGCGATGGTGAATCTCCGGTACTGGCAGAATGGCTCGGGTCCAACACACAACGAAGACAGCGAGCCAAAGCACAAGAAGCAGCGACGCAAGCACGGCGGTCAGGACGCAGCCGGCAACACCTCGCTCGTCTCGTATCAGCGCAATCTCTTTGACGAGCTCAAGGCGCTCTTGGCGGACACCAGCGTGGCTCAGGACGTCCGCGTCTCGGCCGGGGCGCTCATGGGCGTGCTGGTGCAGGGCTTTAGCGTCCGCATTCGTGCGGCTGCCCACGAAAAGATCGACGACGCCAAGGGCCAGCTCAAGACCAGCAAGAAGCGCGTGGCCAACGTGATCGCCACGACGTCGACGACATACTCGCCGTTCAAGTTCTGGGCGGAGCTCTGTGCGGTGGCCATGTGCGCGTTTGACGACCAACAGACGAACGAAGACGCGCTGGCGTTGCTGGTGGCGGTCTACGACGCGCTCTTCCTCGCGCTCTGTGACGCGGATGTCTACCGAGTGACCGAAGACACGGAAGAACAAGAGCAATTCCACATGATGGAGACGATTCTCGCCCGCTTACTGGATCTTGTGGGCTCGATGGAGCCAGGACAGGCGCCGACTCTGCGGGAACAGACGAGCAGTGTCATCGCCAACGCCGTGCGATGCACACCCAACCTCGTTAACTCGTCGTTGCGATCAATTCTGCACGTCCTTGGCGCCTCCAGTAGTGTCCCCGTCGCAGCGAGTGCGTGTATGGTGGACATGTTGCACGCCTACGAGTCCATGCGTCTGCTGGACTCGTTTCTCCGCGTCTGCTGCTCCACGGACGACTCGAGCGCAGCGATCAGCAAGGGATTATACGTCGTGTTCACCGCCCCAACGACCGACGCAACGCTTCGACGCACGTTCATGACGCTGCCTCCAGGTCAGCTGGAGATTGTGTGGCGCCTGCTCGTCGACAACATTGCTGTGTTGCTCGGTAAGCCGTCGAGTGACGCGAATGCCGCCAAGATGTCGCTCGTCCGACTTGTGTTGGGCATTTTCTTGCAAGAAATCCACATCACGCCTCAGAACCGCAACAAAATCAGTGAGCTCGTGACGGAGACGCACGAGAAACTCACCGTCACGTTGATCAGCAAGGTCTCTCGCAAGAAACTCGACTTTACGACCGTCGAACGCGAGCTGTTTAGCGTCTTTGGAGAGTTCTTGGCGCTCTACGATGGTCTGGTCCCAGCTGTTCGAGCCAAGACGCTCGATGAAGTGCTGACTGCCATGCAGAGCAAGGCGAAGACGGTGATGACGAGTCTGTTGGAAGCAGATGATGCTCAGAGCGTCGGTGCCGCCGCCGGTATCATGAAGATTGGTGTGCACTGGTTGCGTCGAGACACGGACAAGACGGAGGGCGTCGCCCCTCTGCTCGTCCATCGCGCGATGGCGTGGACCTGTTGGGACGCTGTGGCTTTCTATCTCCCAGAGCTCGTCGAGCACGTGGAAGCGAGGGACGCGTTGGCATTGTACGTCAAGATCCTCGAGAGTTCGCTCACGGGAGAAGCGGGTGTGGCCGAAGCTGCCGGTCGACTGCTGCGTGATGCCGCGTTCTACGAAATTGAGTCGCTTCGTGCTATCGCGGCCCAGGCGTTCAACAGCATTCTCTCGACCAAGTACCTGGAGAACGCCGTGATCGAGCGCTTCTTTACGTTCCTCCTCACGGTTCCAAGCGGGTATTTAGCGCCTGAAGCGAGCTCAGAGCTGCTGACGACAATCTTGAAGCTTCACGCGACTGTGGATGTGGAGACAACACTGGCGCTAGTTGGAAAGTGGCTTGAAGGTCACGCTCGAGGGATCGCAGCGCTTTCATTGACCAAGAAGACGCCGGCGGCGCTCGTTTATTGGTTTAAGTTCGTGCTTCTCAAGGCGGCAAGCGACGAGAAGGCCGTGTCACTCGTCCCTGTCGTTATCCAACTTTGCTTCGTGGACGCCCCAGACTCGAGTGATGCGCGCGCTGTTCTCGACAAGATTCTTCTCAACGACTTGCTCTCCCAGAAGACCCCACGAGGGTACTCGACGTGCGCTCGTGTGCTCACTGCCTTGGCTGAGACGTCCAAGCCTCAGTCATCAGCGTTTGCGGACAAGTTCGTGGCGTTGATTGAGTCAACGTCGTCAATTCTCGGTCGTTTTGAGACTGCCACGTCCTTCAACGTGCTCACGTCCCTTGTGCAGTACGCCGTGGTACTCCCTGACTCCTCCAAGCTCCGAGGACTCCTACAAACGCATCTCAGTGCTGCATTGGCCGTCGCTATGCAGCAATTGGTGGGTGACGCTGCTGCTGACAACACGAGCCCTGCGCTGCGCTTCTTCCACGCGTTCTGCGACGTCTACCACTTACTACGTCCGAGTGTGACGCTCGAGACCTACGGTTGTCTGCTCGCTGTTGCCATGGTGCAGGCCTCACGTGTTGAGAATGCCTCGGATGACCCGTCATCGTCCTTGATGCGTCTCGTTGCCCACGCCAACAAGGACGAGTTCCGTCTCGTGGTCTCCACCGTGCTCACTGAACTGCGCGCGCCGTCGTCCAAGCGCGTGATCCCCGCCCTTCAGACGCTCGTGTGCATCCTCGAGACTGACAAGAAGCTCTCGACCACGCGCCGTCAAATGCTCGGCGAACACAAGACGCCGCTCATCGAACGTTTGATCGCGTTGCTGTCGCGATCGCTTTACCACAATGACGAAGACGCCTCTTCGTCGACGACGCTGTGTGTGTGGACGCTGCGCGTGTTCGTGCTCGTCTACTGCAAAGCCGAGTTGTTCACGTGGCGCTCAAGTGAGCTCTTGCAGGTCTTCGCTGGTTTCCAGCCACTCTCATCGCTCGCAACGGACGCGACTCGTCTTCCATGGTCCTTCCAGCAGATCCACCAGCTCTGGTTGCTCTCGTACACGCTGCTGCTGCGTATTGTTCGTCATCACTTCCTCTCGCTCATCAACGCACTGCCACAGATCATCGACGCACTCAACGCCTTGCTCCGTGTGCTCGTGAGCCAGTCATCCAGCACGACGGTCGACGCGATTCGCACAGCGTGTACTCTCGAATGGGCGGCCAACCTCGCCCGTCTCTATGGCTACTTGAAGCCTCAGGACGCCGCCGTCCGCAAGCACGTCGTCTACGTGCTGCTCGCTTATCTACGTGGCGTCACACAGGGCCAGCTCTCGCTCGCCCTTCAACACAAGCTCCGTCCTGGCATCTTCGTGCTGCTGGAGATCTGCTCGTTGTACGAGAAGGAGCAGCTTTTCGCGTCGCTCGACGCCACAGGCAAGTCGCTGCTCAAGTCCCTCGACGCAAGTTTCAAGCTCACCCATCGCTACGCCGGCAAAGTATAGAGTATGATGTAATAGACACGAGTGTATTAGGAAATGCCTTCTTTCCATCGACTCTCACCTGTGCGTGTGTTGTAGTAGTAGGCGCTGCCGCTGGTGTCGTCAAAGCACTCGATCCACTCGGTCGTGGGCTCGACCATCGTTGTCAGCGGCGGAGACAGCACACGACGAGCTGTCAGGCGACGACGCAGCGTCACGGGCTGGTCGCTGTGGTACTGCGCTGGGTCCTGCTCAGGCGAGACGAGCAACATCTCGTCACTGTCGCTGAAGACGGTCGTGGAGGACGACGAGCCGTTGCTCGAGAGGCGAGAGCGCGAGTGAGCTGGTCGAGAGGACGGAAGAGCTGCTCGTGGGCGTGATGATGTCGAGAAGGAAGTCGATGACGCGGAAGTGGAGCTCGAAGACCGCGCCGGAGATGGTGGGGGACTCGCTGTGTACACGGACACGGCCGAGGACGATGAGCCATCGCTAGGACGTCGTCCGAGACTCGGAGCCGGGGAGGTACGGCGTGTAGTCGAGAACTTGGGTTGGAGAACCTCGTCGTCGCTCTCACTGTCGCTGCTGATGAGCGCGGAGACGTCACCATCGAGCTGGTTCTCTTCGGAACGACGTCGGCCAGAGCCATTCGGCGTTGGAACACGATGAGGCGCAGAGCTCTTGGCGCCTACACCAATAGCCTTGGACTCTGGCTTGGTGACATGATGAGGACTCCTCGTGAGTGTCGTCTTGAGCTCATTCGAGCGGCGAGAGGCCAACGGGAGGTTCTTGTGGAGTGGGGGCGGTCGCATCAGCTCTTCTACAACTGCAGATGCCGTCATAGGAGCTGGAGGCGGCGCTAACGGACTCATGCTGACCGAGGACTGCGTTAAAGTCTCTTGGAAGTTGTGATAGGACGTGTGAGCCGACGATCGCTCTGCGTGTTGCAGGAAGATCTTGAGTAGCACGAGTGCGAGACTGGCCATGTGGATCATGGAGAGATAGAACGGTGACCGCAGCATCATCCAGTGCAAAGTGCCCCCAACGGGATGGATCGCTGACTCTCGTAATCGCACGTTGAGTCGCATGCCTACAGCCACATAGAGTCCGACGAAGCACGTGAGATACAAGGACACGTGCGCTCGTATCCTCTGCGTGAAGCAGCGTTGATGGCCAGAGCTCTTGGCCCCCACGACGCAGCAGCAGTCGCACGTGCAGACGGAGAAGTTGTAGAGAACCAACGCCGTGATACTGAGACCGAGGAACACGGGCGCGTAGACGTAGGACGTCGTCAGTGCGCGCGAGACGTACGAGCTGTACAGTGCGAGCTGGAGCTGGTCATTGGAGAGATGCACGTCAATAAGTCCGCCGATGACGAAGAGCGAGCACGCCATGAAGAGCACGAACGCCAGCTGATACACTGCGCAGAGCTGTCGACGCGTGAGATCCAAGAGCACGAGCAAGGCCCCGGCGGCGAGCAGGAGGATGGCGCCGAGGAGGTCGTCGATGATGTAGACGCGTCGCGGCGAGGACTCCAAGCCAGCCACAGGCGTCATACTGGTGGAGAAGGAGGTCGTACGCGGTGTGGCGATACAATGCAAAGCCTAGCGAGCCCATGCGGACGCATAAGAACGAGAAGAGCTCGTGGCGACTTCAACCGAATTAAAGTTAGCCATCGCACTTAGGGACAAACCCTCTGTAAGATGATTAAGTGCGTGTATACATCAACAGAGGGTTTCCGTGGTATCAGATACCAGAGGGGGTATCTTGAACGGACGCATGTCATGCCAGCCAAGCGTCGCGATGGGAGGAGCCGATGGCGTCGTGGACTTCATCTTCCATAAAGCTTCTTCGTCGGAGCAAGCGAGACGATGCGGAACCTGAAAGCCACGATCACACTGAGCACGCTGCTGGTCTCGACGGCGCTGGCAGAGGACGGGTTTCTACGGTATGAGCAAGAAGAGCAAGCGCTCGAGGCGACGCCCTCGGTGCACTTGCTCGCCACGGCGGCCAACGACGTCTTCACCAAGATCCTGTGCAACACCCCAGCGGCAGCGTCGTTCTTTGGGTACAAGTGCGCGACGTCCGACTCGCCTGCGACCAACACAGAGGCGCCAGCGTCGACCACACCCGCCGCGACGGTCTCCCCCTCCGTCACCTACGACCTTCACGCCCTGGCGATCGGCGACTGGGGCGTGGACTTGGGCCTCGGCTCGTGCTGTAACAAATATCGGAAGACGGGCGTGGACAACGCTGAGTACTATAAAGACCAGCAGGCGCAGCCCAACGTCGCGTACTTGCTGGCTATGTCAGCGGAGAAGCTCAAGCCCAAAGTGATCATCGGCCATGGGTACGTACGCTTACTAACATTGTGGTATGAGCACTTGCTCACTGTGCATTGTATGACACAGAGACAACTTTTACTGGAATGGCTTGGGCTCGGAAGACGTCAACTACCGCTTTGAAAACTCGTTCGAGGCCATGTACAACCACAAGGCCCTGCAGAACATCAACTGGGTCAACGTCGTGGGCAACCACGACTTGGGCGGCTCCATGTTCATCTGCGGCAAGTGGGACAATGAATTCCACGAGTGTGCGAGCACAGCTGACCTGCTCAAGCAGCTGGACGAGAAGTTTACGCGTCAGGCTAACTACGTGAGTCCGAATGGCGATCGATGGAAGATGCCCGCGCGCTACTTTGTCGAGACGATCAAGGACGAAGCCAACGACGTCACCGTCGAGATCTACAACGTCGATAGCAACGCTGCGACTGTGCACGGCGGGGAGCAGATCTGCTGTCAGTGCTACGGATACCTCATGAAATACGGAGGGGACGTGGCGTGCAACAATGTGCATCGCGGCCACACGCACTGCGCCGGTGGAGACACCGCCATGTTCGACGCCTGTCTCAGCAAGATCAAGGAATGGCAGAACGACGCGCTTCAGCAACTCGCCCGCGACGCCAAGGCCTCGAACGCCACGTGGAAGGTCGTGAACTCGCACTACTCGCCGCATTTCCACATGGAACCCACCATGATGAACGACTGGTTCAAAGTGTTGGACGACGTCGGCGTCCAGCTCTTCATCAACGGCCACACCCACGCCGAGAGCCACGAGTACGCGACGTTCAACACGCACTTCGTCACGAACGGCGCCGGTGGCGGCATCCAGAGCGAGAGCATCGGGTCGCCACCCGACTACGCAAAGGGCGTGTCCACCGTGTGGATCGGCGCGGGCTCGCCGTACGGCATCTTCGAGCTGTCGTTCGCCAAGCAGCAGATGAAGCTGCAGTTTATGACCTTTGACGACAACTGGCAGTTCAAAAAGAGCCTCGCAGACACAGTGCGCGGCGGGGCAGCCATTGGGCATTGCTGGCTCATTCCGGTCGATGGGTCCAAGGGTGCGGCGTGTTAAGTACGGTTGTCATGGTGCAATGCGAACTTAACGGATTAATCCACCGGTTTGTCTAATTTACATTTATGACCATGAGAGTCTTGGTAATTTACGAGAAGCGCTCTTGAGTCTGCGGACGAACGGAAGAAGCCGACGATGGACTTGCAGGCGTGTTACGAGCTCCTGGCGCAGCGTCCAGCGCACGCACACGCGCATTGCGAGGGCGAGCACAGTCACGAAGCAGCGGAGCAGGCGGTGAACGAGGTGGCGGCGGCCGTGGAGGCCTCGCTGCGTCTCGGGGACGACCAAGTGTCTGTCGCAGCACTGGGCCGCGCGTTCTTTGAGGTGCAAGAGCTTCGTGTGCACATCTACGGCGAGTTCCAGAAGGGCTTCGAGCAGTTCAAGGCCACGCCGCAGTTCCAGCCGTTTTGTACGTCGTTTTAACGTGTTTCTAGCGTGAAAAGGCGACTTATATCTGATGACAGGCACGCAGATCACGGAGCAGTTTGCGCAGGTGAGTCAGCAGGTCAACGCCATTGAGACGCTGCTGCGCGAGAAGCAGCGCGTGGCGCTCGCGGATCTCATCCGCAAGGTGCAAGGGCAAGAGAAGGAGAAGCTGCTGCTCACGTCGGCGCTGGCCGTCGAGCGCATGCGCGTGACCGACATGCTGACGCGCCCCGAGCCGGACGCGGCGATCCTCAGTCTTCTGGAGCAGTCGGTCGCCAAGATGACAGCGCAGCACACGGAGATCATCGTCACCATCAACGAGCTCCTGGATGAGCTTCGTATGGAGCTCGTGGACGAAATGGAGGAATAAAAGAGATGTCGCGTTACGCTACGGTAGCTACTAGTACTTTGATCTGGCCGTCACGATCGTACTGAGGCGTCCTCGGAGTTCTTTCTCCTTCTGTGCGACAGAGCTCAGCTCCTCCATGTACACAGGCGGTGGGTCCTGGATCGTACGCTGCATCTCGCGCTCGTACGCCGCGAACGCCGTCGGGTCCTGCTTCTTCATGAACTCGAGTCGCGTGCGCTTGGCGTCCAAATGCAGCTTCATCGTCGAGTTTTGCCGTCGATTCGCGCGATGAAACGCCTCCACTTGCTCTTCCTGCTGCTTTTGACGGAGGATACCTTCGTAGAACGATTGCTCGCGCCGTTCCTGTCCTTGTAGCTCTCGTGAGACGATCTCTTGCTGGGCGTTCTTGGTGCACACGGCGATGTTGTATGCCTCTTCGATCTGCCGACGGATGTAGAGCGCGTCGGCGTAGATCGGGCGCACGCCCTCGGCATGCAGCGTCAGCTCGACGTTCTGCCACATCTCGCCGATCTGAAACGTTGGGTATTCCTTGGCGATCTCGATCATCACGAGCTCTTTCGCAGTCATCTCGACGTCCTGAGGACAGTTGAACGACATGTTGGCGAGGACCGAGTGGATCTTGGCCTTGAGATTGAGTTGGGGGTGGAACTCGTCGTGTTGGAGCTCAAACAACGAGCGTGGCGACGTCGCATGAGAACCCGTAGCTAGTGTTTGCGCAGCTTTGAGTGCTTCTTTGAGTCGTGCAAAGGCTGGAGAGGCTGAACGTTCCATCGACGCAGTGTCTTCGGCAGGATTTGTCCCATCCGCGTAGATAACAAACGGGCTTTTGCACGTGGTGATGGATTGGAACGCGCTGCTCCGTTGGTTGGTCGAAGAGACGAGATTCCACTCTGCATCTGACTCGGAACGCTGTTGCTGCTGCTTGTCCTCGACGGCTTCTTCGTCAGCGTAGATGCGCAGGAGCATCTGATTCGCGGTCGAGTAAGAAGCCTCTCTGCGCTCGCTCCTCCACGCTGCGTACGACGGAATGGCTCCTGGATTCACGCAGATCTCTGCGAGGGCCGCAAGTGCTTGGTTCCGAATGACCTTGGGGGCCGTTTCAACGATATCTAAAAGACGTAAGACCCCATCAGCTCGCAGAAATGCAAGCTCACTGTCGGAATGACCGATGATACACGCTCGCACAGCCTCAATGATCCCGACGAGGATATTCTCATGCAAAACAGACTGTGCTGAGTCGTATTCCAAGTATCTGACGACAGAGGTGACGCCTTTGGCGGCGAAGAAGCGACGCCGGTTCTCTTCATTGTTCCAACAGAGCTGAGAACACACAAGGATGGCGTCACGACGGATCATGAACGTGTGGCGCGACGGCGGGGATTGAAACGTCGAGAGAGCGAGTTCCAAGGCGCCTAGATGGCCCAGAGCATCTTGGATCGGTCTCTCTGAGGGCGTGAGTTGGAGGAATAGCATCCATACTGCCGCCTGAATCTCCTCTGAGGCATTGCGAGCATGAAGAAACTCGATCAGCGTCCGATGACCGTTGATCTCGACGAAATGCTCAAGCATCAAACCACCGATGCTGTTCAGAACTGTCAATGCAGTGGTCTGGAGCAACTGGAGCTGAGCCTGTGAGTACGTCTGCGCTGACGCCGTTTTGCTTGGGTTCTTCGTCGTGGCTCCCAGCGTCTTGCGGTGCTGCTGCGTGGCCTCGTTCATCGTCGCGTAGTTAAGTAAGACGTCCAGGAAGCGGAACTGTACGAGCGTGTGGAGGTTGCCTTCGTGCCCAGCGCAAATGATGGAGAGCAATAGCCAGACCGACTGCTTGAACTCGAGATCTTCGTCGCTGTTGGTCGCGTAGTGATGGAAATCCGCCACGATAGCTGATCCCAGTGCCGTGGACGACGCGTTCTGAGAGTTCGATCCGTTTGTTTTCTTCCTCGCAAACTCGCTGGCTGTTGCGTAGGTCAATAGGCACGTCGTGAGGCCACTAGTGTGAAACAACTCGAGCGAACGCACGCGTTTGGCCAGTAACATGAAGATCAGAATGCACTCGTTGCGCATCTCCTTGTCTTGGCGCCGATATCCTTGCATGAGCAAGCGCTCGAGCGTCTTGAGCAGCGTCTGGAGCGTGAACTCGTTCGAGAGGAAGTACGTGGCGTTGCGGAGTCGGAAGGCGATAAGCAACTCGCGTCGCGTTGAACACGTCGTGAGCGTCTTCATCTTGTCCTCACATAGCTCCAGGACGTTCCAGAGGGTCGTCAAACACAGAGGCAAGAGCTCGTCTTGTGTGGAGGCGATGCCGTCCAGCAAGAAGACGATGTAGTGCAAGGCGCCGGTAACCACGAGCACTTCGGCACATCGCTGGTTGCTACTGAGCTCATGCACGAGCTCTACCAGCGGAAAGAGCAAGCGATCAAGTCGTGACGCGCGTTGAGCTAATAACTCAGAGCCCATCCCACTTGGATCGTCTGTGGCGGTGGATGGCGTGAGTGGACGAATTTCGTGACTCACCTGCTTGCTCACCTGCTCCCGTAGCTCGTCGTCTGGTTCTTCGTCGTCTGGGAACAGATCGTGAAAGACGGCGACGAGAAGGTCGATCGTGTCGGTCTCTTCCATCAGGTTCTGGCAAAACACGCGCGTGGGGGTGCGGAGATCGTCTGCTTCCGTGAGGTTGTTGCTCTTGGTCTTGGACGACGGACGAGACAGACCTACGAGCTGATAGTCAGTACACACACACAGATACACAACGGCAATGCAGAGACGGACATGCTCCGATGGCAAACTGGTACAGCGCAGTGGCCGCTGCGACTTGCACGTCCACGAGATGAAACGACAGCAACTGGGCGAGCGTGGGCACGATCCCCATCAACAGCGTCGGGTTCGAGATCTCCTCGTTCGACTTTTGACGTAGAAACGGCTACACCACCGCACCACTCATCAATCTCTATGTGGTTTTGAGTGGAAAAGAGCCCACGCACCCGACTACAGAGCTCGAGGGCGGCCAGGAGCTGCTCGTCAAACGCCTCGACGCCGTCCAGGACCTTGTCTCGCAGCAACACGAGCAAGTCGTTGACCAATGGCAGCTCCGCGAGCTTCCATCTATTCCCCAGATCCAATACTGTCAGCGTCACCACCGCCACCACGTCAGTCCTCACGCAGGTGCTCCTCACCCTAGCTCGTTCTGATACAGCACGTTCTTGGTCAGGGCGAGATGGCGTTGATGCAGCTCCTGCGTCTGCGGGTCCGCCACCGCCGCAAAGAGCTTGCGGAAGCCTTCTTCCGTAGATTCGGTGGATGGCGGACGCTCTGCGGGGCCCGCGAGCGGCGGCACCGACGCAGAACAGCGATGCCGCGCACACTCCATGAGACCACGTCAACTCGAGTGTCGCTTCAAGCTCACGTGTTCGTATACCTTCAACCCCCTCAATACAAGACCGTGGTTGGTGGATTATTGCCACCACGACCAACTGGTTGGGTCCGTATAGTCTCCCCCCGTCTCTTCGTAACGCCTGTCGAGCCATTTCCTAATCTAACGGACTGACCGAGTTAACCCAGATTCCCCATACAACCCCTATCCCCGAGCGAGTGGGACAGTCGTGTCATCCGTCCCTGTTCTTCCACTCGGATCCTTTCCCGTTGGCTCCGAGGCACACGCCAGTGACCAAGTTGAAGCACGCGAGGCACGAGCCCCTCAAGACGACCTCGTTTCTCGACGATGAAGACGACGTGGCGCGGTGCGACGCTTGTGGCAGGCGTCTGCATGACGCTGCTGTCGAATGCCGGTGTCGCGGCGCAAAACGACCAAGGATTGATGGCGCTTGTCCAGCGCGAAATGGAGCGCTCGAGCGCCATGTTTGAGCAGCTCTTTGGCGCCATGTTGCGTCACGAAGACGCCGAGCCCATGGAAGAAGGTGTGCGGGTGATCCTATTGGATGTGACGGACGAGGAGAGCGCGGCGACGCTGCGCGAGGACGAGCGCTTGCTCGCCTGTGACGTGGCGTTGAAGCGTTTGGAAGAACAACGCATGGTTCAGGAAGAAACGGAGCGTATCCACTCGCGACTGCGCTCGTCGTTCCGCAATGCATTGGGCATGATGAACGTGCAGTTGCTGGACGAAACGCGCTGTGAAGACCTGGAGCAGCCGCTTTTGGTCGACGAATGCAACCGCGTGGTAGCCATGGACGACGAGATTGCCAAGTTTCTGAGTCAAGGTAAGACCAAACAGGAGATCTGTGAGCTCGTGAAGAAGCCGGAGACCAAGGCACAAGACCCACCACTCACGTGCAAGCTCTGCAAGCGCTTTGTGCAGATGCTGGACCAGGCCATTGAGCAGGATCTCGCACAGGTGGAGCAGGTGCGCGCCATCATTGGCGACATCTGTGACTCCATGTCAGCCGACTCGATGTGCCACACGTTCATCAAGCGCTTTGACGACATTGTCGCGTGGCTGCGTCACGGCACAGACCCATCGGTTGTCTGTGCGCGTGTGAGCATGTGCACGGAGGAAGCCGCCAAGACTGTCACCGTCTCGGACCCAGTGAAGGACTGCAAGTGCGTGCGTTGTTCGCACACAATCGGCTACATCCGCTTCGTCTACGAGCACAGGGAGAGCGATCTCGACAAGGTGCACAAGTGGTTTGACAAGAAGTGCACGGCTGGTACCAAGTGCGAAGTGTACGCCAAGAACTTTGACCAGATCGTGACGTGGATCAAGGATGGCAAGCACCCACGCGACATTTGCGTGCAGCTCAAGATCTGTACGTCACAGTTGGGCGACGCGTCGAGCGTCTTGGCTATTGCTGCGTCCGATGAGTTCGTGGAGCAGGTGTCGGCGGCTGTGCTGCCGTACCACTCGGTTGACTTGACGGACGGCAAGACCTGCTTCTACTGTGACTACTTCACGACGGTCTTGCAGATCATCATGCAAGAGGCACCAGACCAGGTCGATGAGATTCGAGACTACGCTGATATCATCTGCGGCATGCTTGGTGACGGCAATGTCTGCCACCAGTACGTCGACAAGTTGGACTACGTCGTTGATGCCCTCAAGAGTGGCAAGAAGCCGCGTCCAATCTGTGCCGAGATGAAGTTCTGTGCCGCCAAGCAAGAAGGCCTCAAGCTCACCAAGTCGAGTCTCAGCACTGTTACGTACGACGGCATGTGTGTCCACTGCTCCCATGGCGTTGGCATCATCCAGTTTGTCTACCAGCATGCTCCAAACTACTTCGCGAGCGTCGACGAGTGGCTGCAGAAGTTCTGCACGGTCGGAAGCAAGTGCGAAGTGTTTGCGAAGAACTTTGATCAGATCATCGCCTGGCTCAAGCTGGGTAAGCAACCACGCGACATCTGTGTGGCACTCAAGCTTTGCATGCCACAGTTGGCAGGTGACAAGAGCATTTTCGCGATCGCTTCATCAGATGACTACGTGGAGCAGGTGTCGACTGCTGTCTTGCCTTTCCACCCATTCCCAATGGAGTCAACGGACGACAAGACGTGCTTCTACTGCGATTATTTCACCACCATGCTGGAGATCATCATGCAAGAAGCCCCAGCGCAAGTTGATCAGATCCGCGAGTACGCAGATATGATTTGCGGTATGCTTGGTGATGATAACCTCTGCCACAAGTACGTCGACAAGTTGGACTATGTGATGGATGCTATCAAGAGTGGCAAGAAGCCTCGTCCGATCTGTACTGAGTTGAAGTTTTGTGTTGCCAAGGCAATCGCCGCTCCATCGACTGACGTCGTGGATGTTGCCGAGTTCAAGGCCATGCTCATGCGAGCTGTTGACGACTCAGTGCTGTCTGTTGATGACTGCTTCTTCTGCACGCAGGTCGCGACTGTCCTCAAGATCGTGATCGCTCAGCAGCCTGACAAGTTGAATGAAATTCGATGGATCACTGAAATGGTCTGCAAGATGATGCCAGCCACTAGCAAGGTACGGGGATTTGTATTTGATTGTGAACTGTGGAACCGTACTGACCCGAACTCGATATGCCTAGTGTCATCCTTTTGTCGCTGACATGGATAAGATCATTGACTCGTTGAAGAAGGGTGAGGAGCCTGCGTCGATCTGTCATGACATGCAGTTCTGCCCAAAGGCCAACGCCGTTGAGCTGTTCTCGGGCAGTGGCATGAAGAGCAACACGTGCGCGTACTGCAGTGGTCTTGTGACTGTCTTGCAGTTTGCGTTGAGCCAGAAGCCTGACGAGGTGAATGAAGTTCGACAAGCGGCTGGCATTGTGTGTGAATTGCTCCCCGCTGATGACAAGGTATGCTCACTCGCGTTAACATCTGGAATGTGGTTGCTGACTACATGATGCCTTTGTAGTGCCACGACGATCTAAAGATGTTCGACACTGCTGTTGCTGCTCTAAAGAGCGGAAAGCAGCCCCACGAGATCTGCCACGATTTCAAGTTCTGCGACACTTTCGAGAAGGACTTGCCTCTCGGAATGAGCGACATGAAGTTCCTCGATCCGTCGTTGAGTCCATCGAAGTGCACCACGTGTAAGCAGAACAGTCTGTTGCTTGCCGCCATGGCAATGAAGTCAAACAGCCTTGAGACCTTCCACCAAGAGATCACGTCGATCTGCCGATTGATCCCACAGTCGGATGAGGTATGTTTTGTTTTTGCTTTCGTACCGAAGACGTTCTTTTCTCTAATTGTGTCTATTTGATAATTAGTGTGACTTGCTCATGGCTCACCATGATCTGATTGTGAACGCTCTTGCGGAGAATGAAGACGTTGACGCTATCTGTGAGCGCATTGGTGCTTGCAGTTCCTCTTTCGAGGTCAGCAAGGAGAGCGCCGAGGAAGCTTCCACGTCGATGGGTTGCCTGTTCTGTGAGACAACTGCCGAGCTTTTGGTTCGTGCTCCAAGCGACCAAAGTGTTGTGCGATTGGCGAAGGAAGCGTTGGGTGCGATGTGCTTCATCTTGCCTCCAAGTGCTCGCTGTGACGTGCTTTCGTCGAAGTTTGATGCTCTCGACCAGCTCCTCCAGCAGGGCAAGAGCCCAAGCGAAGCCTGTCACGCGATCAGTCTCTGTGATGCTGCCTTTGTGGAGCCGCCCACCCAGAAAATGCAATCCTTGGCCTCGACCACTGCCCCTAAGGGCCAGATCGGCGATATCGTCGAGATCCAGTAATTCATTCTGGTGAGCATTACCCTGAGCTGTCCAGTGTAGCTGATTTACGTATATGAACTTGGTCAACATTGATTTCGTAACTGAATTGTGCAGATGACGTGTTGTGTCCGCTGTTTCGTTTCCTCACACATAGGACCAGGAAGCAGGGAACTTGGCATCGTGGTGTCGCACATTTGATCACAACACGTGATTCCGATCCCAAAATGGTACAGACAGTGAGTGACCCATGGTGAAATTGTGCGGAGAATTTGTCAAAGAATACTTGTTCAAAATCATATGGGAAGAAAGCCAAGATGGACCGATGAGATCTAGAGACCTACTCGAAACGATTGTGAGGGAGTGGGTCGCATTGACTGCTAAAAGCACATCCTCTTCACCCGCCGAGCTCTTTGCGTTGATCAGAATGTTTCGAGGATACTACGCAGCACATCCGCGGCGTCGCGAAGCTTGGCTGTAGGGAGAAGCGTCGTGAGCTTGCTGCAGTCCACCGCAGCGTTAAGAGGATAGCGATAGCCCAAGCTGACCGACGATCGAAGCACGGGGGTAATGGCTCGAGTGTGAGTCGGAAGCTCCCCATGCACAGCCTTGTAGGATTCGAGAAGAAGCTCTGCGATCTCCACTCGAGAGTACACCTTGCTTCCACCTAGCGAGCACGAGGTGAGACTTTGTGCAAAGCAACTCCATGTACGATGAAAAGAACGCACCAACGTTGAAGAGCTGTCGGCCTTGTGTTATGTCGGACGCGATCAATGACCACACAACTCGAGCGAGGTCTTCCACGTAGAGGAAAGACCGGATCTCATCACTCCACAGTGTGACTGGGCTCTCTTGCTTTGTCGGCGAGAGAAACAGCTCCGTGTACAGCCACTCGACGAACTTTGGAGGCTGGTCAGCGAAAAACGGCGCGCGTGGGCCGATGACGTTGGCGATTCGAAGCACAACAGCGTCCAGATCGCTTTGAGTCATCAGGAATTGGTCGAAGGAGAGCTTCGACGAGCTATAGACACACATGGAAGGACGCAGACTCGCGTCTTCTTCATAGTAGCTCTGCGGTCGAGGCGCCGAGCCCTCGTAGACAAAGTCGGTGGAGAAGTGAACGAGTCGAATGCCTTTTCCTCGCAGAAACTCGACGAGATGGCGAGGCTACGCAACACAGTCAGACTGAGTCAGAGACGCTCCAATGCGTGCATGTGTACCTCGTTAAGCGTCTTCGAGCGTTCTGGATCGCGTTCACAGGCCGCAGGAGACGCCATGGCTAATGGAAAGCGGCTTGAGCAGGCCAACAAACCGCATTAGTACCAAGGAAGCCACTCACCAACGCAGTTGACGATGACATGTGGACGGAACGAGTCGATACACGCATAGAGCGACGACGAATCAAATAGATCAACGCCCTCATAGACCCAAATGACTCGCTCGGTGGTCTCTTGCGGGTCCTCTGAGGCGTACTGGAAGCGATGAGGAAGCGTCTCTGGTCTCCCACGCAGCGTACACGCCACCGAGCATTGCGTCCCGACGTCTCCACGCAGAAACTGCCGCGCGACAAACTGTGCGACGTAGCTCGTGCCCCCGACGAGCAGCACGTTCATGGCGTCGCTTGTGTCTGTTTGGCTCAGATCTGGGTCATGCGATCCCCGCCGTCTGATTCATTTTCGCAAAGAAGCAGCCCGACGCAAGCACCATGGACGTGTCCAAGTTTACGGCGATGGCGCATCAAGTGGGCGGCCACGCGACCACCAAGACCAGTGCGTCGTGGACCGATGTGGACGGTGTGGACGATGCACTGAGCTAACTGTATTGTGTAGGTCTGCGCGCGCATGGCGGACAGATCCTCAAGCCCTTCCAGAGCAAACGCCGTGGCGAACACGAGTACGAGTTCTATCAGCACGTGTTCGAGTCGGAGCAAGCGCAGACGGATCCGCTCTACGCGCAGCTGCGGGAGTTGCTTCCAGGCTATCGCGGCATGGTGGAGATCACGGACGAGACGAACGCCGTGCTCCACGCTGGCAGTACGTGTGTGTGTACATGTCCCCTCTGTGACGCGTCTGTGCTCATATCTATATGGTGCGTTTGACTAGAATACCTCGCGTTGGAAGATCTCACGTGGGAGCGACGCTCGCCGTGTATCATGGACGTCAAGGTCGGCACGCGCTCGTACGAGGACGGCGCCAGTGCGGAGAAGATCGCGTACGAACAGAGCAAGTTCCCGCTGCAGACGACGGTGGGCTTCCGTGTGCAAGGAGTCAAGCGCTTTGAACGTCACGAGAACAAGTACGTCGAGTTGGACAAGCACGCGGGTCGAGGCGTCACGACGCGGGAGGAGCTCGTCACGCTCTTTGCCCAGTTTTTCCCACCGACCAACCCATCGAAATCCAAGGCGCTGCTCACACAGGTACAGTGCGCTTCACTCATCATCATTCACGTGAGACACTGACAACGATCTCTCGTATTCTCCCATCTAGTTTCTTCAACGACTGGAAAAGTTCAAGCAGTGGTTCAACCAGCAAGAGGAGTTCGAGTTCATCGCCAGTTCGCTCCTGTTCCTCTACGACGGCGAAAGCGAGGACGACGGTCGTCCAGACATCCGGCTCATCGACTTTGCCCACGTCCAGCGCGCAGCCTCGCCCCGTCGAGACGAAGGCGTGCTGCTTGGCATCACGACGCTCATCGAGTGCTTTGAGGAGCTCTTCAACCAGTTCCATTAGTAGTCACCCCCCTGAGACATAATTCCATTACGGTCTTTTATTCAAAGCACTGGTCTATCGAATGTTGCGCCAAGAGTGCTGGTCGAAAATTCGAAAGTTTCGCGCGCAAAGTTGCCACGTTGGCGCCACCTTCCGACGACCGACGGAAGGAAAGACGCAAGCTTCCATATTTCTTCCTTCCTTCTTTCCTTCCGTCGATCGATGGTTGGCTGGGTCTAACGAGATGCTGAAACCTAACGACCCCGTCTGCCCCCCGAGAGTTCGGACAGGATGGAAAGTTAGACTCTACGCTCCTCTAGAGTCCGTTAGACCACGGGATAGCGAAACTTCCACACAGACACGCGCATGACCATGGGCTACGAACGACTGGAGATGACGGCGGCGACGCTCGTCCCCACGGAGGACAAGCACGCGTGCGCGCGCGAGCACTGGCGTCGAGCGCTCCAAGACATTCTGCGAGAACACGAGCCCACGCGCGTGGCGTACGCCGACGATCTGCTCGATGCGTACGAAGGAATGGTACGAAGGAGGACTAAACACACGACTCACTTCAATAGGAGAAAGCTAATACGATCTTTTCAACCGACAGGAACACGAGCTGGTGCAGTGCTATCGCCACTATTACACGGGCGAAGGCGGCTTCCGCATCGCCACAGACTCGACGAGTGACGCGCCGTTTGCGCTGCCACGTGAAGCGATCGACACGTACTTGCGACTGCGACTACGTTCGCGTCGGTCACAATCGTTCGCGGCCAAAGGCGACGACGTACGAGAACCAGAAGCGCCGTCGGCGTTGCGACAACGCGCCGCGAGCGCCATGATGTAGAAAAGCAGCAACATTGTATAGAGTTGAAGTTGAATGGCAAAATTGTTTTCTGATGTTTTGTTTGTATGGTATAATGGGAATCGATGAAGATTCGCAGTATCTCTATCTGGCACGATTGGTGTCTCTATCTATCGGGGGCGGCACGCCACGTGGAAGCGCACCTTATAATTCTACGACCAAGTCGTGGCGCTTCCTACAGTAGCGGGTTCATCGACTGCATGCTGTGCATCTGGTGTGGCTGGTAGCCGTACGAGTTGTACATCATGTTCGAAGCACCGGCAGGCTCACCAGCACCCGACGGAGGATGATGGTAGTAGCCTTCTCGCTGGCCACCATAGGCCGCCGCTGATTCCGCAGAAAGATGATGATGGTATGGCGCCGAGGCACCGCCGTAAGCTTGATGGTGTGGGGCATTTTGGTCCTTCATGTCGAAGTAGTCCATGTTAGGGCGATCAGGCATGGCACCTGGTGGGACACCATCCTTGGACGACCATTGGGCGTATGGGTTGCGGCCTGGGTTGTACTGGGAAGCATTGCGATCCATCATGGCCATCGAAGCTGAGTTTGGGTGCTTCTGCGAGGACGCCGAGTAGCCCGACGAGACTGGCGGAAGGTTGGATTGGTCCATCTGGCCCATGTAGTGACGCGAAGCCTGGTGCATGCTCATGGCGTCGTAGCCACGCTGATCTGCGTGCATTGGAAGATACTGGGAATTGGCAGGGTTACCTGGAAGAGGGAGTGGCTGATCGTATCCCTTGGCGTAACGCTGATCCATATCCACGCGAGGATAGCTGGAAACTGGTGGGTACGATCGGATCGCCGAGTGAGGGTCAAGGGGATCACGCATACCAGCCATATCCTTTGGCAAAGCCGCCATACCATTCATAGCTCCGTAAGCAGGGGCAGTGATCTGACGCATATCCATCATAGGAGGAGCAGCCGCGGCCAAACCATCCTTAGGGTTCTTCTGCTTGTTGGCATTCGCGTGGTACGAGCACTTGCCCTTCTTTCGCGCAGGCTTGTTGCATCCAGGCTGATCGCATCGCTTGCCACCACCGTGTTCGGCACAGAAGCCTCCACCACGGTCATTCTTGGTGCAGTCAGGATGCTGACAGAAGCGACTGCCACCGTGGCCAGCACAGAAGCCACCGCGTTGCGCGCCCTTGTTACATCCTTCCTTCTCGCATCGCTGGCCACCACCGTGTGCACGGCAGAAGCCACCGCCCTGACTGCTCTTGGAGCAGCCGGCCGCCTGGCAACGGAGACCGCCACCGTGCGCCTTACAGAGACCATTCGATTGCGAGGCCTTGGTGCATCCCGGCTGCGTGCATCGCTTGCCACCACCGTGACGGATGCAGAGTCCCTGGCCTTGGCTGCTTCGCTCGCAGCCTTCCACCATGCAGCGACGGCCGCCGCCGTGCGCCTTGCAGAGACCCTTGGAGCGCACGCGCTTCTTGCAGCCTGGCACCGTGCACAGGCGCGGCTTGAGGTGCTCTGGTCGCTGCGAGTCCTTGACGCCGTCCTTGTTGCCTGGGGACGAAGGGGATTCGCTGCCGTCGTCGTCGTGGTCGTCGTCGAGGTCCTTGTCCATCGGAGCGTTCGTGCTGATGGTTAAACTGCGTTCGCTCGGCCGAGACGCACTGGTCGTGGTTGGCTTGGTCGCGCCCGACGCTGGAGTATAGTGCGTGTACGCGTCGTAGTTGAAAGCGGCAGGCTCGCCATTGCTCGAGGCTGCAGGTGCGTCCGGGTGCATGATTTTATACCCCGACGATACCTCGGCAGACGATGAGGAATGCAACGTGTGGGCAGAGGCCATAAAACCAACTGAGTGAAGACGAGAACGCGGAAGGAGGAGCGCGCTGTGTCGTCGTGGGTGTGTGCAGAGGCAGGGAACACCAGTGAATTGCCCGCGAGATTCTGTGTGCGCACAGCCAACGATGCCCCGTTCTTGGTTCTTGGCCAATCCCCGCGCTTGTACGTGGACAGCCCCGGCTCTACGCAGGTGGGTGGCACACTTCGGACTGGATGGGGAGACAGACCGAGCCAATGATCGGCCAGAGTCGAAATGACTTGCTTGCTTTTTCGACACTCCAACGCCACGACCACGCCGGCAAAGGCCTGTCTTTCCGCAACTGGGCGGTGACACGCGGGAGAGAGGGAGGGCGCGCCGTACAGTCAACTGACCTTGCCCCAAGCAACTGGCCGCGAAGACTACGAAATTTTGGCCACTGTTCTTCCACGTAAGCCACTGGGGGGTGCAAACGGAACAGCTGAGTGACTGCGGGTTTGTATGTGAGCAGGTGGTTGGATGGCGGGTGAGGGAGGCGGGATAGGGGCGATAGGTACTTCTTCAGCATTTGGTACAAGGATGGGGACGCGATCAGACGAGCCAGAGAATAGTGTCGCAGCCCCTCACAACGATTTGACAATATTGCCAATCCTTCCCTACCCCCATGTTGACGCTCCGCTGCTGCACTACGCACTTCTTACGTACACATCGCCTTGACTCGGGTGGCGTGGTCTCCTCTCTGGCGTTTCGTCAACGCCCGCAAGCAGTTTTCCGCTTCAAACGAGTCCCGATTGCGAGCATACCAAGTCATGCGTCCTTGTATTGCGTTACTCTGGGTTTCTCTGACGTGTCTCGCAGTTGAGAGCGAGATCTAGAGAAGTGGATTGCTGACATTCCACTGGCAGACAGCCCGACTGACTGAGATCTTGCACTGGCTCTGCCTGCACGGCATGAAATGTGATCTAGAACCTGTATCATTTGATATTATCTTGGCGAAGCGCAGACTAGATCCGTGTATCCACCGTGTGGACCTCACTTTGAGACATGATATTTACCGAGATGGTTAGCCGCCAGACGAGCCAACGATGACGCATCTTGTTTCCAGCTGCTCCATCTGCTTGCGATTGTTGGCGTGAGGTTTCGCGCACAAGCTCACGTTGAACCAGAGGTGGGGGAGTGGGTGGCCAGCGAAGTGAGTGGATGTGTGTGTGTGCGTTTGCGTTTGCGCACTGGTGGGGACTTGCAGTGTGTTACACCTCAGGGGGCTGCATCCACGTGGCTTGCGTCCGCGTGGTTTCGGCTTCCCTGGTCCACCATCTGATTTTTCTGTCGTTCTGGCTTGTCTGACTCGCTCTGCTCGTTCGCTTTCCCTGCCGTGTCAAGCGCCTCAATGACCATGCGCTCCCTCCACAGGTGGCATGTCCTCCTGCCCCGGTGTTGCGTACGGTAGAACAGTGCGCGGCGCTGACCAGGATGCCCGCTCGGGGTCAGAAAATGGAAGCTCGTACACGAACGGGCCGGCATGAAGCCATCTCGGGGCGGCTCCGCCAGGAGGAGCGCCGATCATGTCGGGCTGACAGGTGAAACTGTGGCGCCAGGCAAAGACGCGGCATGGTATGACAGAGTGGGAAACACAGTGGACGGTAGGTATGGAAGAGAAAGGCAGGGCGGGGAGGTGTCCACTGGCATGGGGCCGGCCGGCCCTGAGATGTCAGTTTGCCGTGGGCATGTATGCCACGATGAAACGTCCATGCGCAGAAGAGAGCGCCAGCGTTCCATGGAAAGTGACGAAGGAATGGGAAAAGAGACGTGTGTGTATCCACAGTTAATAGATTCGACCAGCTCGTAAGCTGTACTAGAGAGCCTCGGGTTTCCACCCGCAAATGGACTCGCACTCCTTCCACAGCATCTCCAGGTCCTTGTCACTGGCCTTGGTGAACGCCAGTCGCATATCGGTGCGGATCTCCTCCCGGTCGAGCCAAAAGAGACCGTTCTTCTCGGCCGGTTCGTCCGCGATGGCGAGCCACACGGCCGTATCAGCGCCTTGCTTCTCATCCCGCATCATATGTCCGTGCTTCTTCGTAAAGTCGCCGAGCGAGGAGACAACACCGGGCGTCTTGGCCCAGCCAGGATGCATCGAATGGAACACCACGCCACTAGCAGCTGGGATCTTGGTCCACTGCTTGGTCAACTCGACTTGAGCGCGCTTGGCGTACGAGTACGCCGCCGTGCCGTTGAATGACGACCCAGTGCGTGTTCGACCAGCAATGTCCTTGGGGTCCAAGCCCACGAGATATTGGCCGCCGGACGAGATGTTGACGACGCGGCCCTTTGGCGCGCTCTTCAGCAGCGGCAGCATGAGTCCCGAGAGCAGGAACGACCCACCGAGAGCAATGGCGACCGACATCTCAACACCGTCTTTGGTGCGGGATTCTTCATTGAACAATGCACCGGCGTTGTTGATCAACGCATGCAACACCGTGTTGCCCTTCTTGAAATCGTCGGCAAACGCCCGCACGCTGTCCATCGAGCCCATATCCGCCAAGTGCACGTGGACGTCGGGAGTTTCCACGCCCGCCGCCTTCACTGCTTCAATGATCTTGTCCTGCGCTTCCTTGGCGCGGTCGGCATTACGACACACCATGTGCACCGTGGCCTTGCGTTTCGCGAGCTCTTCGGCGATCGCAAAGCCCAGCCCCGCATTCGCCCCCGTGACAATGTAGTGCTTGCCCGTGAGATCCTTTTGCTTGTCCATATCCGGATCCGCCCACGTCTTGCGCGCATTCGTGTAGCCTTCGTGGCCGTAGTACTTCATGCCCTCCGCATACCACAGCGGCATGGCGGCGATGTTGAACCACACCATATCTTCTGCTGTCTGTGTGTCTTGTGTCGTCTCAATCGCTGACTGTGGCTCGTTAATCCACCATCGCCATGGGACGAGTCTCGGTCAGTGCTTCCATCGACTTCCCAATGGTCATAATCTGACCCGAAAGAACAGGCAGGAAGTCCAAACGTTCGTAACAGCCCATCATCCGAGTTACGAACACAAGTTAGAATCCTCTAATATAGTACATTACAGTACACAAAGCACACTATTAGGTCTCTTAGGGTAGTTGGGACCTAGGGCGCTCTGTTGAGGTTGTATTCAGTACGTCGTCGTCGGGTGGTCCATCAAGCACGGCAACTTGATCGGATCGGCGTGACCATGGCGCTGCTGCTCGCTTCCTGCGTGCGTCGCGCGGCCCCTGGCGCCACGCTGCACACGCGACCACTCGCTGCTTCACTCGTCGGCCATGCGCAAGCCCAGTCCATCGTCACGACGCCCAGCGGACGCGCCAGTCGCCGCTCGCGTCGCCTCCGCCGCACCAAAGGCGACGCCGACGACCAGAGCATCAGCTCGCGCCTCAGCCTCATGCGCGAGAACATGCGCATCGTGTCCAACATCGGCGACATCGCGCGCACGGGGCTCACCAACCGCGTGGAGATGCCGCAGGAGATGCTGGATCGCCTCACGGCCATCGTCAAGCGCCGCACGCACTCGCAGCTGATGCACTTGCGCGAGAACCTGCTGCAGCAAGAAGCCAACAAGGAAAGCACCGTGCCGTTGGACATGCACAAGCGGCCATTGGGCTGGACGCTGGACAAGGACGAGCAGATCCAGCCGTATCTCTATGGACCGAATGAGACCATGGTCTATTTGGCACAGGACGTCGAGATGACGTACGCCTGTGCGCATCAAGCCTTCCGTCAGTTGCAAGCCAAGCGACCCAAGTTCGCGCCCATGTCCATGCTCGACTTTGGCGCGGGGCCCGGCACGGCGTCGTGGGTCGCCAAGGACTTTTACGGCGAGTCGCTGAGTCGCTATCGTGTCTTGGAGCCGAGTCAGTCGATGGTCGACGCCGCCGAAGTCCTGCTCGACGGGTTTCCAGGGCTCAGTGTGCGTCGCAGTCTCGCCGAGATGAAGCGAGAGATCCAGAACGGTCTGCGCTACGACCTCATCACTGTCAACTTTGTGCTCTCCGAGATCACCAACGACTACGAGCGCGTGGCCATCATGTCGGCCTTGTGGGAACTGCTCTCGGACAAGGGCGTGCTGGTCATTGTCGACCGCGGCAGCACGTGGGGCTCGCACCAAGTGCGCTCGGCGCGGCAGTTCCTGCTCGACTGTGTCGCAGAGGAAGAGAACGAGAACGCCAAGATCCTCGCGCCATGTCCACATCAGTTTGAATGTGCGGCCAAGGGCAACACGTGGTGTCACTTTGTCCAGCGATCGCCTCGTGTCCAGTACCCGCGTGACGCCACCACCAAGCGCTGGCACGGACACAAGGTCTCCAAGTTCTCGTACGTGGTGATGGAGAAGCGCGAAGGCAAAGTCGACGAGACGCCCGAGCCTCTTGCTCGTCTGATTCGGTGCGTATTTTGTATTGTTTGGAGTCGTAATGGCTTTGTACTGACGTGTTCTTGTGATGACAGAGGCCCATTGCTGGCGAACCGCCATGTTCATCTGGATCTGTGCATGCCAGACGTACGTTTTCCGTGTCCTTGTTATAGTGTTCTGTGGATGCTGACGCTGTGTCCTCTGTCTCTAGGGCGAGTTGGAGCGTCGTGCTGTCACCAAGGGCAAATCCATCCGGGAAGCGTACCGTGCGGCGCGTAAGGCGCACTGGGGAGCGCAGTGGCCAGCGGACGCGTCCATTTACACGGAAGAAAAGTAATAACGACGTACTTTGACATCGCCTCCACGCAGTGTACACAACCAAAAGACAGTTTTGTATTCATCGAAAACATCTCGTTTGCATTTCTTGTTAGCAGCAGTGGAGCAGTATACAGTCGTCGTCGTCGTCGTCGGATTAATGGCCTTGCACTCGGTATGCAATGTTGCGGTCTTCCAAAAAGCGCTTGATGGACTCGGGGAGCTCCCCGTAGACCGACACCGCGTAGATGCCAGGCATGAGACGCACTAGAGGACCACTAGAGGTTAGTATTTGGCCTTGTCAACCGGATAGGACAGGAACGCGCAGCTTACCAATGCGCTGCCACTTGGCCACCCAGCTCTCCTTCGGGTGCATCATCGCGATCATACTACTCCCATCCACAGCGTCAGTCTATCTATCATCAACTCACTCGTCACGGCACGACACGCACCCTTCAAAGTGCGCTGATGTGCAGTCAGCCACGCGCTGGCGGTTGTCGGCCATCTGCAGAAACTGGCAGTTCTCGCAGCCCGTGTCGTAAAATTGCGTAAAGGTCTTGACGAGCGAACAGGTCATACACGCGCGCAGCTCTCGGAAGGTGTTGGGGATGTCCGCGTGCGCGAAGGACTCATCCATTTCCTCGTCATCTTCATATCGCGGCATGGTCTAAAGCGTGCTTTTCCACGAGTTCGTCCCCGTGCCGTACTTAGTGGCATGCCCTCGCCAACGGCTCCACTCGTTAAGTACGCAGTCCTTATGTTTTAAACTTGTCTTCTATGATTCAAACACCCCGCCCGCAGATTCCGAGGGTCCAAGTCCCGAGTGGTGTGTTTAAAACCCCCGAGGTTTTTCTCCTTTTGGTGGTGGAGGCGATTGTGGGGCGGAAACGCGGCAGGCGAGCGGCTCCCAAGAGCTCACAGACCGACCGCCCTCGGAAAGCAACTCACCATGCTCGCGCGTCCGGTTGCCACCGTGCAGAAATGCGTGCGCGCCACGGGCGCCCGCTCGTTCTTCGCCAAGGCCAGCGAGATGCCGCAGATCACCGTGGACGAGGAGTTCCCGCACCTCCCAAAGACCTCGCCGCAGCCAGCCAAGCAGGGCCAGATCGCCACGTCCGTCACCTCGTCGGGCCTCAAGATCGCCTCGGACAACAGCGAGTCGCTTGTCGCCACGCTCGGTGTGCACCTCGCCGCCGGTTCGCGTGTCGAGACGGATGAGACGGCCGGTCTCTCGCAGCTCTTTGCCAAGATGGCCTTCCGTGCCACGGCCGAGCGCTCGGATCTCCGTCTCTACCGGGACATTGAAGCCATCGGTGGTGTCGTGAACAAGGCCGCCGGTCGCGACTTTGTGCGTTACAACATCAGCGTCTTGCCAGAGCACCTCGAGGCCGCGGCCGAGATCCTCGCCGAGACCACGTTGGCCCCACGTTTCGCCCAGTGGGACATTGCCATCCAGAAGGAACAGGTCAAGTTTGAGGCCGACGCCCTGGCCGCCTGCTCGGAGCGCTCGGTCTACGAGAACGTGCACGCCGCCGCCTTCTACGACGACGCCACGGTTGGCCGTCACGTCTTGACCGCCGAGAACCTCGACGCGTTCGACTCGGAGTCGCTCGCCAAGTTCTACGAGCAGTACGTCAACACGGCCGGTCTCGCGCTTGTCGGCTCGGGTATCGAACACAGCACGCTCACGGGTGTTGCCAACGAGTTCTTCGGCGGCCTCCCAGTGTCTTCGGCTCCTCTCAACAAGGTGCCAGCCAAGTACGTCGGTGGTGAGTCGCGTGTCAAGAAGGTCGCGCGCAACACGTACGTTGCCTTGGGCTTCGAGACCGTCGGCAAGGCCAGCCCACAGTACGGTGCCTCGCACGTGCTCAAGTCGCTCTTGACCTCGCGTCTCAACCACAAGAACGCCGCTGGTTTCTTGGCCAGCTACAACGACGTCGGTCTCGTCGGTTTCCGTGGCTTCGCCGCGCCTGCCGAGACTGGTGCCCTTGTGGACTCGTTCGTCACCGAGCTCAAGAAGGTTGCCTCGGCTGCTCCATCGGAGCAGGAGCTCGCCGCTGCCAAGAACGCCGCTGCTCTTGAGGCGTGGGAGTTGCGCAGCCAGCGCAACTACAACATCTCGTACTTGGGTTCGCTCGCGCACGCCCAGGCGTCAGCCGTTACGCCATTGTCGGTCACGGATGCTGTCACGGCCAAGGCCGTCCAGGAACTCGCACAGAAGGCCCTCGCCTCCCGACCATCGCTCGCCTCGGTGGGCAAGCTCTCGACTGTGCCACGTTTGGACGCTGTCATCGCCAAGCTCAAGTAAACACGATACCTCTTATGTGTTGGGTGTCATCTCTTGCTCCACGATGCGGTGAGTAGTTAGTTTATTGCACGCCTGTGTGGTATTACCTGAACTGAGCAAACCACCATTGCTGTGCAGATAGAAGTGGCAATGGAAGACGCCCGGGCTGGTAGCGTTGTGCTGCGTGCAATACTGAGGGTTTGTATGTAAAACAACGGCGGCTTGTTGCTCTGTGGAATGCAATGAGACAGAAAAACTTTCCTCACTTGACAAAAATATACAGATCCGTGAGAAAAGTCCTCCAGCTTCGTTCTTTCTTACTACTTCTCACACTGCGAGAAGTTCCGCAACGACTTCAACAAGAGCATGTCAATGGCGAGATCGGCATTCAGTGGGAAATAGCAGCAGTATCGTACCGTGTTTCTCGTCATGAGAGAGCTTGTTCGGAAACTGGATGGCAAAACGAATCAAGAGATCTCCGAACGCGTTGGTTGAGCGCTTGGATGACACGTTGGTCGTTCGCACAGGCATGCCTTCATCCGGAATCCGCCATACGTCGGTAGGAGCTACCACGGCAGTGCGACTGAGACGCACTGTACGCCCATCGAGATGCGTGAGCTCTGTCGTGAACCCGACCAGTGCGTCGAGCAGCGAGATCTTGAGTTCCGTCTCCAAATCATCTCCACGCCGTGTGAAGAGTTTGTGTGGAGACATCGTCAAGTGTACCACGACGTCGCCTGGTAACACGTGGACTGACTGGTCCCCTTCCTTAGGCACGACAATTGTGTCACCATGCTTCATCCCCCGCTCGATCGTCACCGAGAGTGTCTTACGATCACGCAAAGAGCCGTGTCCGTGGCACACATCACACATCTGGTTGGCGATCTTGCCACGACCCTTGCACACAGAGCATCTAATGGGAAAAGTACAGGACGTCAGTCTCTTGACAAACCAGGCGAAGTGTCCAAACATACGTAGTGCGCATTTGCTGCTGAAATGGCCCGATCTGTTGCGTGACGGTGCGTACACCAGATCCCTGGCATGCATGGCACGTGTGGAAGCCAGCCTTAAGATCCATGCCTGAACCGGCGCAATGGCGACACACGAGCTGGCGATCTACATCGACCTAGATCTTAAGTGAGAAAAAGATTCGAACACTTGAGAGCCACGAGAGACGTCGTACCGTAGCGACCCGACCATTGTAAAGCTGGGCAAGGGTGACTTGGAGAGACAGGTGCTTGGGCTCAGCTTTGGGTGCTGTCAACATTGGTCAGTTGGGAGAAAAGATCAGCAAAAGGTCTGACAACACAACTCACCATTCTGCAATCGTCGTGAGATGATGTCGCTCTGAGTGGTCATCTGCACATAGAGAAACCCAAAGAACCCCACAAAGAGCCCGATGACGATGGCAATCATCACCACGCTCAAACAGTCCATTGGCTCGTCGTCTTCTTCCTCCTCTGCTTGACCTTGGTCGGTCACCGCAGTCATTTCAACTGGGTGGTCTGTTCTCTTCTGGCGTCGCTGTCGAGGCGCTCGTTCCTTCAGCGCATGCACAGCGCTCGGAGCTGTGTCGCTGTCATACGCATCGATACCCTTGTCCGTCCCCGTCATCCCTTGAATGATCCGAAAAGACACCACTCTCGCGCACCTAACGACTCGACACCAAGCATAAGTTCGGATGGCTACACTTCATCTGGACAATCAGGACTCGTATTTGTCAGTTCTCTACGTTCTGCATCGCAATAAATAAGCTATCGCTCATCTAGACCAAGTCCTCGGCTTTCTTGGTTACTTCCGTGTCGTGGCGGAAGAAGGACGAGCGAAGCCGAAGGACATTCGTCTTGCTGCAGCGCTGTCACCTAGCTGACTCGACAAGTTCGCACTGCTGGCACGGGTCACTCCAAGCTTGCTGGGACTTGGGGTGGGCAGGAAGCTCTTCCGCTGTAGCGTCGACTGCGGTGCTTTTAGAGCACTAGTGCCTGGCGATGCAGCAGCAACGTTCGTAGGTGGCTGTATCGAGCTTTGAGTTCTTGCTTTCGTAGGAGTTAAAGCGGTGGCTGATGGTCGACGGAGAAGAGTTGATGAGCCACTCGTGGTCACAGACGGACGAGGCAAAGCAGACGGTGGCTTTAAGCTGGAAGCATTGGATGGCGACGCCCGAACACGCGAAGTAGATGGGGTCGACAACCGAGAAGCCGGTGTCGGAATGGATGCGCTTGGAGTTGTTGGGCGCGAGGTTGAAGTGCCAGGTCTTGAGGCAGATGGAACGTTTGGTGCTCCAGTAGCAACTCGTGGCACAGTTGCCGAACTTCGTTGCACTTGCTGTGGTGGTGGAGTGGCCTGTGGAGTACTTCGCTGCACTTGCTGTGGCGGTAGAGTGGCCTGAGGGGTATGCGAGAGCTTTGAGGAAGCTACTGGTGGTGTCTTTGCAATTGCCGATGCGGACCTTTTCAGAGGATTAGTCTTCAATTTCGCATCAGGTGATGCAAACGATGCTTCAGCGAAACCTGATCCAGAATTTCCACGCACGCGACCACCGATGAATGTAGATGCTGCAGGCTGCTTGAAGCTGCCTTGATAATTTGACGACGACAGAACCGGATACTGATACCCACCGAAGAGCCCAAGCTCATCTCTGTGAGAACCAAACTCCATTCCCAAGATCTTCTCTGGGGCGGCGTTGCTCATGATCAAGTTGAAAGCACCGGCATTGCCTTCGCGGATCGGAGTTCTTGAGCAAATGTCGTTCAGTCGGTCCTTGTGAGACGGTGGGGTTGTAAGCACTCCAGACGCGCCTGGGCTACTCGGTGTATTCTTCGTCGGCGTTCGAGGAGGCTCACCATTTTCACGAGAGTACAGCACATCCAGCAGATTGTTTTCCGGTTGATGTAATTCCTGGTTTCGGAGGGCTGGAGGCTCATACTTCAGCCAACTTGCATCTTCAGAGTGCTCCATCACCAGATTCTCAAGAATTGTGTCAGCGTCCGCATCCGACGCGATGGCTCGAAAAAGACCGTAACCGACACGATCTGGCTCAAGTTCGTGAAGCTTTTGAGTCATAAACTCGGCGACTGTCGGTTCGACAACTTCACCTTCAGAATTTTCGCCTTCCTCCTCAACAACATCATGCGCCACTGGCGTCTTTTTGATGACTGAGAGCTCTCCAGTTTCTTCAACAACACAGATGCTGGACTCTTCTTCGTAACTTGTTTCCATCTGCTGCGCGAAAATGATCTCCCCCGTTTCCTCCACAACGTACATACCTTCATCCCCTGTTTCCACTTCTGAATCGTCCATGCCAGACTCGATGGTGCTAATGTTCTCCATCACCTCACCGGGCTGTAGCTCACTTACGTCATCGTCAAAACTCGCGTCGATTGGACGCGCGTGAAGAGATAGAGAGATTTCTCCTGTCTCCTCGACGACACACATTTCTTCGTCGGTAGCTTGAGCGTCAGAGTCTTCTTCTAACATAGAGGAGTCGTACGATGGGTCTGTGTCTGCGGTACCTTCAGCATTTCCTGCCATGGCAGCATTCCAATATGCTGGCGATCCGTCACTCTGCGTGATAGGCTGGAAAGCAGTCTCACTCTCTGGGGATGTATTTTCCTTGGTAGCATCCGCCTCCCAATGTCCCGACGTGAGGCTTCCCGCTGTGTCAACGCTGGATGTCAAGCTGGACGATTTCATCGCGTGACGGCTCTTGATCGGGGCTTCATCCCACGTATTTTTTGCGCTATCCAGCTTATCCTCTGGCATTGTGTAAGACTGTCCAGCAGGATCGGAAGGACGCAACTGGTCATCCCACGACAACGCGCGCCCAGCATCCTTGGACGACCTTCTTCGAGTTGGGAGGGGTCGATCTTCCCAAGATGAGGTGACTTCTCGATTTCCGCCAGATGCTCTATGTTGAGTTGGCAGAGGCTGGTCCTCCCATGAAGACGTTGCCAACGGTGCACTCTTCTCTGATTCTTGTTGAGCAGGAAGAGGTTGCTCGTCCCACGACACTGTATTCTCGGTGGTAACGTCAGCTACACTCCGTTGAGTTGGCAGTGGTTGGTCATCCCACGATTTCGTAACCTCGCTGGTATCGAGAGATAAATTCCGTCGAGTGGGAATAGGTTGATCATCCCATGAAGGCTCAGCATCGTTGACATCAACAAGTGAATCCCGCTTAGAAGGAATTGGTTGATCACCCCACGACGGCACACTCACAGTGGAGTCGTTTGACGGACCCGATGGTGTTTGTGTTGGGAGAGGTTGGTCATCCCACGATGGCACAGCCTCTGCGACAGTGCCGGATGTACTCCGTCTGGCGGGAAGAGGCTGTTCATCCCACGTCGATGTCGCTGAACTGGAAATGAGCGGAGCACTTTGCTGAGCAGGAAGAGGCTGATCATCCCACAACGGCACAGGATCACTGACAGCGTCGGACGAGACTCGCTGAGATAATAGGGGCTGATCATCCCAAGAAGGCACAGCATCTTCACCATCACCAGGTGAATCCCGTTGCGCCGGAAGAGGATGGTCATCCCATGAAGGCGTAGCTGGAGTGACAACTTCGGGAGAAATCTGCTGAGACGGAAGTGGTTGATCATCCCACGACAGCGCAGCTTCACTGGCATCATCAGGAGATACTTGCTGGGTTGGGATAGGCTGGTCCTCCCAAGACTTGACACGTTCACTTCCATCGCCAGACGAATCTCGTTGAGTTGGTAGAGGTTGTTCATCCCATGGTAGCGTAGCAACACTAGCATCGGTTCTGCGATGCGCAGGGAGAGGCTGGTCATCCCAGGATGAGCTCGAGTGCGCCTCACCAACAGGAGGAACGACTTCAACATGCTGGTCTTCAAGAGCACTGGATAATGAATGGTCTTCGGATACGATTACCGTATGGTCTTCTTGGCTACTCGTCTTGATCGGACGATCTTCCCATGATGAAGCCGCACCGTGGGTGTAATTCGACGCTTCAGTATTCACTGCATAGTTACTACTCGCTTCAGCTGGATCATCCGCAATAGGCATGTCGTCGACTGTATCTTCGAACTGCTCATCTTCTGTTGACGATCGGTCATTGGGAATTGGCGAAGAGCATTGTTGATTCATGTCGAGCTCTTGCTGAATGTCGAAAGTGTCCTTGCTGTCAACTCGAACTTGGTTATCACCCATCGGAGCATCATTCAACGGATTATTCGAGATCGATTGGGTCGCCTCACATCGGTCGGTCTTGTGATACGGGATCTCCGTGAGCAAATCCCACGACCCCGACTGCAGCATGATCCAACACCCGGCAGGTTCAGCGAGCTGCAGCCACTTCTCACTGCGTAGCTCCGCCTCGATCACATCTCCTCGACTCAGCAGCGTCACTGTCTCCGCCTCTTTCGATGGGAAGGATCGGATCGCAATCTGAGCTTCTGAAGGCAACTGTTCGTTCAGTGTGAAGAAACTGTGTCGGGCTGCCGTAGAGAAAAAACGAGCTGTCAGTTGACTTGTAAGACTGTGGTCGTCAGTCGTTTTACCAGCTACACACCTTTGCACTTTGGATGCTCCAGCATTTCGCAGATCACTTCGATCTCGACAGCATCCACCCACACAGTTCCATACTCGTCGTGGTAGATCTGAACGCGACTGCCATCCACAGCAAGGACACCAAACGGAAATCGCACGCCTTCCCCCGCATCGATACGACCAACAACTTCCGCATTGTTCAGCGGACTGTCGTATAGCAGAGCATGTTCATTCAGCACACGACAACAGCTGAGAAAGTCTTTCCCATGGTCAACATGTCCCGTCAGCACGTTCTCCATCGATGTTAGACGATCCAAACCTACGTACCTGTGTCTTCCCATGGTGCCATGAGCGTCATCCCGTCCGGCAGACTGGCCATGACGTAGCCTTCGACCATTTCCTCGAGCGAGTCGTCGGGACAGACGACATGGAGCCATTGCTGCGGCAGCGTTTCGTCGTCTTCGCTCGGAACTTGGAACTCGGGCGCGCAGACAGCGATGACGTGTCCCTTGGAGATGCGCCCACAGACGTCTGCGTCGCCGTGCGGCGCCTGGCGGATGCGCAGCGCGGCCTTGGCCGGCAGCCCCGCGTCCAGCCCATAGTAGCGCATTGTCACTCGAGGGCGGGGGAAATGGCAGGCAGTTGCGTGAAGGAAGAGACCTTGCACAAGCCATATTGAACATCTCGATCAACTTTCACAGTGGTTGAAACGAGTGATGGTCACTGTGTTGTGACCCGGGTCGCCATCTGAGAACGTCAAACCCGTGGTACTCTACTATAAACTAAAAGCAAGTGACCTTGACCCAAACGGGTCTGCTGGTCAGAACCCAGGCAGAAGCTTCCGGCCCCATGCAGATGCAGTGGGATGGTATGGAGCAGGCGGCGTGGGTGGATGTTGACGGCAGAGAACGTCTCTGTGACGAAGCCGAGTGAAGTGAAGTGGTGACTGTCGCACGTCTTCGTGGGGTGAGCCATTTCGTCAGCCAGCGGGTCTGAAGAGAAGCAGTTGGCGACCAGACCCCCGTTACACAAAGAAGGTCGGACCGTTTTCAAGTGGTGAAAAGGCGAAGTGAAGTGAAGTGAAGTGATAAGGTGCACTGGAAGATCGCAATGGACGCCAAGAAGTATGTGGCGCGGTTCATGGTGCACAAGGTCGGCAATTTCGTCGTCAAGGAGCGCGTGTTGTGCTTTGGCGACCAAGGCTTCTGCACGTACGACCCGGAGACGCAGTTGTTGACAAATGCGTGGTCATACAAGGACGTGGAAGGCGCGAATGTGCTCGAAGGGGAGACGGACTTTATCGTCTTCACGCCGCGTCATCGCATCAAGAAGACAGTGTATCGATGCAACTTCCGCATGGAGGTGCTCGTGTGCTTGATGAAGCTGTGGCGACAGTGCCAAGCCACCACACCACGTAAGCCGTTGCGACCAGAGCTACAGACGTACACGTTCAAGGCTCTCAAGCAGCACAGCCGCGATCTCCAGTCGTCGTGCATCATTGAAGTTTGCCCTGATGGTGTGTACCAGAAGGATGAGGAAGGCGATATGATGTCGCACATTCCATACACGAGTTTGGTGTCGCTTGACATTGTCTGCGATGATCACAACGCGATCGTGTTGAATCACTCAGACAACTCGAGTCTCTTTCTCGTGGAGAAGCGAACAGAACTAGCGCAAGCTATCCAGCGTGGGATGAAGCTCTACGGGATGGAGATCAACGAATACCGCAAGAAGACGATGGACGCTGCTCTCCGCAACGAAGGCGACCTGCCACTCGCGGAATGCCTGCTTTTCCAATTCCCTGTGACGAAAGTTGCTGCTCCTGGCAAACCTATTGGAAAGCGATTGCTTGCCGTCTCGGGCAAATACGTCACGGAATATGGTGAAGATGGTGCTGTGATTTCAAGTCGCCCGCTGAGTCGCGTCTACAGCGTTATCATGTTCACCGACTTTGTGGATACGTTTGAGATTGTGTTCGTGGATGGCGTCAGTCGAATGTTTAGCTCTACGTATCGCGAGAAGATCGTCTGCGATCTGATTACATCGTGCTATGCGGTGAACGTATGGGAAGTGGAAGTGTTGACGTCTCGAATTCCAGATTCTATTGCAATGGTTCCTCGGAAGCTGATTCAGTCAGAAGGGCGCCCACTAGCAAAGAAACCAACCGACTTGAACGTTATGGATCGCGAGCTACGAGCTGTGCAGTCGTCGGTCATTCAACAGTTTGTGTCCCGTGGCTCAGGCAAGAACGTCCGTACTCAACGAAGACTCCCTCTCGGTGTTGATGAGGAGATGCAGTGCTTGGCAATTGAGCTGAATGCGAATACACCCTTGTCGGGCGTGGCAGTGCAACCCAACAAGCCGTATGACAAGGCTGTATTCTTCATGATCCAAGAGATTCGCGATTTGGTAGGTCGCCATGGACCATGCCACGCGTTCCTAAACACCTACCTCCAGAGTGTGTATCGGCTCCTGCATGCACCACCTGCCAAGAAAGAGCTCATGCGGATCTTCAATGAGGTATGTCTTGTCCGCGAAATTTCCTGTATGCGACCTCAAGAACTGATATGTTTCTATCAAAGCATGGAGATCAATACCTCTCGATGATTTCGGACATCCTTCAGGGGAGGGATCCTGTGATCGTGTACTGGATGCTGAAGGTCTTGTGCCGGTTGTTGGAGTCCAGATCCCAGAAAGCTTGGTGGCGGCAGCTTTTCCAGTCCAACCACCACTTCGTCAATGCCATTCTGTCTTTGTTTGATGTCGATCCGAAGGTAAATGCTTTCATGTCAACGTTGTATGGAACCACCGCGTCTGACCCTTATGATGTAGGTTGGACGATACCTCTCGGATCTCCCGACAATGATGTTGTGCGAATTTGTTCTGCACATGGTAGTTACGAGTTCTGGCAAGCAGCAAGCTGCCCTGAAGCCTTTTCTTGACCAACTGTCTCGAAAGTATCCAATGCTGCTTCGTATTCTGTACGGATTCCCGGGATTAGCGACAGTTGATGCTTGTATTGGCATTTTCAGTCGGTTGAAGGGCAACGCGATATCTGCAAACCCAGATGAAGATCACCCCGAGCAGCCAAAGGTGGATCATGCTCCACCCATGTCCCTGCGTTACGGTGAGCAGTTGACGTACGGTTCTAAAATCTTGACTAGAAATCCGTCGAGACGTGCCCTCTCATCTCGGTATCGTTCAGTTCATCGGTCCGATGAGTCCACGACGACGATCAATGGAGCCAAGGTTGTCGTTCGAAGCCCTGAGGTACTGATCGACCAGTATCGAGTGTTTGTCGAGACTCCTTGCGGGCCGTCGCAGCAGCCAATTGGTGAGTACAGCGATGTCGACCTCTTGCGACTTCGCTTTCGCTGCCGTAGCGTGTTCCTGCAGGAGTTGATGAGCCATCTCGTTGGTAGCTTCGACGAAGTCAAGCATGTGTATGGAGTCGACAGTCACAGCTTCACCGGCTTTCTGGGCAACTCAAGTGGTCAACGTGAGAAGAGTGAGCTCTACCTCACACCACGAGCTCTTATTGGTGTCCGGGGTACAAATGGTCTCACTCAGGAGTTCGAATACCGCCATATCTCAACGATCTATCTCGTATCCAGACGCGAAGATCTCTTTGCCATCAACGTCCAAGGACAAGTTCACTACATCTACGCAGATTCGAGTCATCAGATTGTGGAAAACATGCGTCAACTCGCTGGTATGATTGGAGTTTATCTCGAGCTCGTGAAGGTGGAGCATGTTCCAAAACAGAGTCACACTCTTGATGCGAATGGCGTAAAACCTCCAAGTGTAAGCAGAAGAAGAACGCGCCTATACGAAGTGACCAAGCGTGATGGACGTCAAGGAGCTATTCGCATCAAGAAGCTTGTCGCGCTCGTTGGTGGATATTTACATGAACTGGATTCCGGCCAGTCTCACGAAAAGGCTTTCTCGCTCAAAGAGCTCCAACGGATCACAGTAACCACTCCAAACAAGCAAGAGGACGTGCTGTCGATTACGCTGGATTTCGGTAATGGTACACGCGTGACGTATCTCTGCGGCGAGGCTCATCGTTTCTTGGGTGAACTGATCGACGGCGCCAATTTCGTCGACAACAAGTGGTTGACGATTGCGCCTTCGTTCTCGAAGCTGAATCCACGTCTGACAGCCCGCGCACTACTCCGAAGTGATCAAGAGAGGTCTCTCTATCTGAACCAAGATGGTTTCTATGTGACCTCACACAAAAGCCTGACGCAACATGTCGAAAGAATGAATGCTGAGCCGATCACCGAGACGGCTACGATGGACAAGGTGATGTTTTCTCTGGAAAACATGAACCTCAACTTGCAAGACGAAGACTTCACCCCAGAGATCTTATCGAGGAGCTTATCGCAATTGTCGTTTGGTGGGTTGTTCCAGGGTCTGCTTGTATTGGTAAGTGCAATCTCGTGTTGTCTCACCTTCCGTGAGGGCCACCGGCTTCGAGATGATATCGATGACTAACTACTTGATTGTATCTACAGCTACAACACGCTTCAAAGGCACCAGTTCGCACCAATGAAGTCTGTGTCATCCTGGAGGCACTTCGAAAAATCACGGATGGTTGTTGCCGCATTGCGGACGTGGGAGAGGATCAGCTTGCCGAGTTGGTGTCGCAGTTGGTTGGCGTGATTGAAGCTTCAGATGACTCCATCCCAATCCTACTTGCGATCAAGACGATGCACTCACTGGTCGGAAAGAAGTCTACACTTCGAGAAAACCAAACCATCCAGAAGAAAACTCGTGCTGTGGTTTTCGGGAGTGATCGTTTGCTGGCGAGCTTGGTGGATGTGCTTGGACGAAACTATCCGATTTGCTCGCTTGCTGTGCTGGATTTGCTCTGGGATGTCATGGTCTCGACGCGGGAATGCACGGACAACAACCAGTTCAATGCCATAGTGGAATTGTTGGGCACAAACTATCCACAGCTCATGAAGCTGGCGGAGCAGGAATCGATCGTGGGTCTCGCTGTGTCGGCGACTGCGCTCCTCAATGTGCTTCTTCATCGCCTCGACGCGGAAATTCAGGCAAGGATCAGAGATGCGGCCCTACGAACGGGAACCACGCTGAAAGTTTTGTACAAGGCATTCTTCTACCCCAACGAAGCCGGACGAGATCTTTTTGCTCGTCTGAGCAGTATGTGGATTGACAAGCACAAGGCATCAAAGGAGCTACTTCAACGAATCTTACCTCATGGATTCATCCGGATGGCGTCTATCGGTAAACGAGAGCCAAGTCGACCCAAGACTTCCAGAGACGCAAAGTCCAAACGACAACGACATGATAAGGGTGAATGGTTTATCAAGCGACTACGTGATGTCCTAGCCGAATCTCGCTCTGGTTATCGACTGGCGAAGGAGCAAGAACTTGATTCTGCGTCGTATGATGTCGCGCGTATTGCCGAGTTGGTGCATCAGGCTTTCTTCCTGCCCGATTTGATTTGGCACGACCAGTCACGTGAAGAGTTAAGGCACGCGATGGAGCGCAGCATCAAGATGGTGGATGATAACATGGCCTTCAGGCTGACGTTAAGGCCTGGCAACTCACTGAAGGGGTTGGGACCCGTTGTTTGGAACCACGAGCAGTTCTCAGTCTCCTACAAGACGATTGCAGAAGTTCGAGTTGGCCAGATATATCCTCGCGTCTTGATGGAGCGTATTCACGACGGGTCAATTGACTTTGACCGGTTGGCGGCAGATGGCTTGTCAACGGGCACAAGTAGTGACGATCTTCTTGGCTCCATGGCTGGAATCTTGAAGAATCCCAAACAGTTCTTCGACGAGGTGTACTTGTCTTGGTTGGAATCGCATCGTCTCTACAAGAAACGACAGCCGAAGCAATGGGGGTCCAAGACAGATCAAGGGCGACTAACAATGTCTGATCTTCACGAGTCTCACACTGGCGCCGTCGACCTTTTACTGCGTACACTGACAGAGATGATGAAGAGATTCCCGGAAGTGCGGTCTGCATGGTCACGACGGGTCAACTTCTTACTGGATGTCGTTGTGGGTACTTTCGATGCAGCGGAGCTTCGTGGAATCATGCGACTATTATCGATTGCCAGTGCCGACGCGGAAGTCTCCCGAGCATTACAGACCGACACCTGTGTGACTCTTCTCGTTTTCATGGCGACTGTTTGCCATCGTCAACCGCTGATGGAGCACTCTATAGCATTCGTGAGTGAAGTTGGAGACGTCCCGGTGATGGGTTTTGGTGCGACGCCAGATAACATGAGCGTCTCGTCGATTCCGTTGACACATTTGTCGTGTGGAGATTATCGAATGGCTCTCAAGTGGCGAATGACTTCGTCAGGAGCAGACTCAGCAAGTGGCCCATACTCAACTATCGAGCTGAAGCAAGTCATTGATATCCAGAAGAGCCGTCTCCGTAGTCTCTCGGTCTGTTGTTGCAGCATCCACGAGAAATACGAAAGTCCAGACCACGAATGGCTACCAGTGCACAGCGTTCCAGAGTTGCGATGGATGGAGCTCATGGATCATCCCATTGATGCGGGTTCTGTTGGGCTCTCAGCACTCGAGACACTTCACAATATCGTCAAGAATGAGCCTTCAGCTGTCGAGAACGGGGCTTGTGTTGTTCCCATGCCGATCGCCAAGCATCTCCTCTCGTCTGAAAAAGGTGTAGCAATGATGTCTCAACTACTGTTGGCGATCAATCCTGCTGTCAGGAAAGTCGCATGTGAAGTACTTCTGTCGCTTGGCCCAGCGATCGCACGCAAGCTTTACAAGTTTGGAGTTTTTTTTTTCATCTTTGCTGGGCTTGAGACTTGCACTGGTGACGACGCCTTTGTGGCGGAATCGAAGCTCCTGCGTCAAATCCACCGGCTACAAGATTGCCCAGAGATAAGGGAAGGTCAAAGCTTCTTGGTTGACCTGATTCCAGAAGCGATGATTGGCTTGTTAGACTCGGATGGAGCAGAGGAATTCGCGAGTGTGATCACCCTGAAGAAGACTGACAGGCGCGCACTTTGGAGCCCATCGATGAAAAACCACCTTTGTAAGGTTGTTCGAGAACACATTGAAGAGTTTGAAGAGGACTTGCGTCGCGATGTGGCTGCTCGCTATCGATATGTCACCATCCCTCCTGTCAAGTACGCTGAGCTGTCAAGGGATGTGTACTGCGGCGGTCATTTCCTGTCAACCATTGTCGGAGGGGATGCTTCTAATCTGGATGCAATTGAGGAACCGCAGAGTGTGATGAACGGTATCGAAGAAAAATGGCTATCTCTCCAGTCTCTACCTACACCGACTGTCGCTGGTGTTGCGCACGAAAGCTCAACAGCATTTCAAACGTTTGGGTGGGATGCAAAGAAGTTCTTCACGCCTACCGAGCTACGAAGCCGATTCCGCGATCTATGCAAGCAAGGTATCGCTGTCAGTACTGTGCGTACGGCTTTTGATGAGCTGCATGGATTGCATGTTCAACATGCTGAAACGGATAACGGGCAATCGGCTGACGAGATCGTTCACTGGATTTTACAAGCCCAACGTCGGCTGCTTGATAAGTTCAGCTTCCAGTTTTTCTCGTTCGAATCGAAGGCCCTTGGTTTGCTGTTGTCTCTGATGTCACGTGATGCCGCTACGCCAGAGAAGAACGGGGTCGATTTTCAGGGGCTGAGTATTGAAGTACTCCATCGATTGTTATTGGTCGCGCCTCTGAACATTGATAGACTTGTTGTTCAAACGCATTTCTGGGACACGATTATGGACACAGTGGAGCACTACAGTGACAAGGACGACCTGAAGATCAAGGAGACACTGTTTTCGATCATTCACATGGTGCTATGTTCCGAAGGCGGCCCAAGATCTTTGTTCAAGAAGAGCGAAGAGAGCGAGTTGCTACAGCGCCAAGTGTCCGACACCAGCGAGGATTACGACGATGAGGTTGCCCTTTTCAACGAAGCGTTGTACCAGTCAAATGGTGAACATCAAGAATTCCCCAAATCAAGACGTTTGTGCCAAATTCTTGACCGGCTTCTGACGCAGTTCGAGCATCGACAACCTTGGCAAGTTCAAGAGTTGTTATTCAGTATTGTTTCATCAATGTGTCGCAGCCGATTTCTCCAGAATGAACTGGTGTCGTCCACCAAGGTATTCTGGAGAGCGCTGTATCTTCTCCTTCGCAAGGCTGAGCAGTCAAAGAGTGAGAAACAAGCCTTTCAGTCTTCTCAGGCCGAGACGCTTGACAAGAAGGAGCAAGATGTCATTGAAGCAACCTTTCTTGCGTTGCGCGCTCTCAGCATCGGTCCCAACGGACAATCGCGATCTCGGGGGATTGATGCACTCGCAGCAATGCTTCCAATGAGATTTTTGGATTGTTTAGATCAACCAAGTGGTGATGACTTCCTGTCTGTTTTGTCGTCGGACATTCGTGAACCAACATGTATCTGGGATGCTGGGACGAGAGCTGAACTTCTGCAATTGCTGGCGGATCATTGTGATGAGAACAACGACGACGACGCACTCAGCTTCATGGAGAGCGCAACAAGCTATATGTACGACTGCTTGAACAGCGAACCGCTTGTTGGGGGCATTTATCTGCGGATTTTGCTGGAGAAGTCTGAGAATGATGAGCTTATCACGCCAGCTTCACTATACCCAACGACGCCGGTCGAATTCGTCGAAGCTCTGTTGATCTTCTTGGACGAGAACCGAGATCCATCTCTCGGAATCTACGCTGATACACTTCCAGCTCTCGAATGCTTGAGTCTGCTGGTGGATCTTCCGGTTTTCCGTGACGCCGTCGTAGATGCATTGGAAGACCACGCTGATGAAGATGAACCAGAGAATGTTTCAGTATCGGTTGCCACACTCGGTCGCTATTTGCTGCCGTATGATCGAAACGACAAAGGTGGTATGTCAATTTCTTCTCGGCGGTCTCTCTCAAGCTACGGCTTCATGTCAAAGCACGGCAAGAGTCAGGAACTTGATGGGTTACCGGAAGGGATGGATGCAGAGTTCGGGAATGTGGACTATCTCAACCGTCAAGAGAATGCTCTTCTCATTCTGAACAAGATCTGTGGCTTGGACCAATCGTTGGAGAGAATCCTCGCACCTTTCTGTCGCTACACCTGGAGTCTCCAGGTCATTGCCGATCACCTGGACTACGAACAAGCTTACTACGCGATTTCTTGTCTAGCAGAACTGTGCGATGCCTGTCTGGTTGTTGCCGAATACGTGGATCAGAGTGGTTTGTGGGTCGAGATTCTTGGTATTGCCATCCAGTCTCGCCAACATGTCCTTCATGAGCATTACTTGCGTGCTGAAGCTCTTCGTGAACCAGCGTTTGAAGTCTTGTACGCAGTCTTATCAAAGGACTTTACCATCCGCGAGCGTATGTACAGTGGGCTCTGTCGGTTCCTTCCGTACCCTATGGTGTACCAGATTCATCTCGATCCAGCCAAGTCAATGCAATTCTTCGATGACAACCACGAAAAGAGCGACCTCGTCTGGAACTCGCATTGGCGTACGGAAGTTCGACGAAAGGTGGATGACATCATTTGTCGAAACCGGGTTGAACGAACAAAGGCGAAGAGAGATTCGGTGATTTTGGATGACGAAGACTACGTCGAGCTCCCAAACAACTTTGTCGCTGGATTGTATCTGGACATGTTCCTTGCTCGCCCAGATCCCGAGCAACTCACGAATCCAGCATACAACCTCGAGCTTCTTTTCCAAGAGTGGAAAGAACAGTTGAACTGCCTCATGGGCTTCGATTTGGAGAATCCTCCAGACTTTTTGAGGGAGTTGGGCAAAGATATTGACCGTCTGGCCACTGCAATGATTCATATTCTCCGAGCTCCGATCGAACTGGACGAGAGTATCCAAGCTGCTCAGATTCCCGCAGATGTTGTGAAGCTCGTGCGTCATTGCAATAAGCACCTGATCGCCGGGTTCCCGTATCGCTGTGTGCTCAGAGTGGCACGTCGCCTCACTCAATTCCCTCAGCTTCAGTCCGCCGAGTTTTTCGAGCTTCTGTTCTGCCGAATCGTTGCCGAGCACCCGGATCTTCCAGCATTGGTGAAAGTGGTGCGTCGTGCACTAGAGGGCCGAGCCGAATCTCTCGAGAACGAGTTCATCTCGGTGGAACTCTTCATGCTGAGAGATTTGAGCTATTACTCTGAGATGGTCAAGTTCCTCGAGGTGATGGTGGAGAAGAAGGACGCTGTGGATGCCAAGGTGCTGTCGAATATGAACCGCATCCTGCGAATCATCAGAGCTGAGAAGAAGGCAGAAGAGCGCGAATCGCTGACCAATCAGTCGTTTCTACAGCGAGCAAGCGCGCGTTGGCACAATTTCACCCTCACCGACACATTCATGAGTCGCGGGCGACAATCAGCTAACGGACACACGGACTTGTCGAGCACCAAGCGGAGCTTTGATGTTGACCGTGAGCACAACCCGTCGTTTCGTGAAGGAACATTCATTGTGGATGATGAACGCGAGGGCTTGATCCCAGAGCCACCCAAGAGTCGACTGATGTTCGATGGGGAGACCGTCCAAGAAGTTCCACCACCTCCAAAGAGCTTCGGCTTCGTAGCTGACACGGGTAAGGATGACGATTCTGTGGTCTCTGAAGCGATTCGAGCCTCGACAATCCGTGCTGCGTACGAGCCAGTTGATTCGAAATACCACTCGAACAAGGCAGCTCAGTATGACCAGCAAGAGGAAGAAGATGCACCAGAGCCGAGACGTGCGAGTCTCTCCAACACGCCTGCTGCGAGGACGTCCGAAAGTCAGGCGGGCAATTCCAACACTACAAGCGCCGCGCTGTCGCGGATGTCATTCCTGGGGATGTTCCATAGCTCCGAGGCCGGATCCTCCCGTCGATACTCTCTCATGGACTCGTGGCGAACCCCAACCAGCCAGACCAACCCACTGCTCACGAGTTTGACGATTTCTCGTCGTGGACGTCGCGCGACTGCTGTCATGAGTCGACGCAAGTCTCAAGCTCCTCGTCGTTGGTTTGGATAGAGACAGAAGAGTAGTCTTCATATTTGCATCTCATAATCCATCGCATTCCCCTAGGTTGTCGCTCGGATCAGACTCAGATGGTAGTGTCGTGCGTTGATTGGCTGATTCGCTGGTTGAACATGCATTCTGCATCAGTCGGCATTCCGCGCGGAAGCGGCAACATGGCCAAGATGGAGATGCGCAACGTGTTTCCCTCGCATTTGCTCGCGTGCTTCCCCTACGAGACGATGAACAGAGTGCAGGAGAAGGTGCTGCCACCGGCCTTCCACGCGCAGGGAAACATGATGGTCTGCGCGCCAACGGGTATGTGGGTGAGGAGTAGCACGGCGCTTGTCTATGGTGCCATCACTGTTTTGTTGTAGGCTCTGGCAAGACAAGCGTGTTTGAAGCGGCGTTTCTGCAAATGCACGAGCGATCGAGGGGAGATGCGAAGGTCAAGGCAGTCTACATCGCTCCTGTCAAGGCTCTGCTTCAGGAGAGGTGATGACACTGTCACAACTGCTAAAGGCTTGGTGTAGTGTACTACTGAACGATTTACTTGCGTCTAGACTCGGGGATTGGCAAAAGCGCTTTGGCGCATCGACATTGAGCATGGCGTTCGTGGAGTTGTCGGGTGACACTCGTGATGTGGGCGTCCAAGAAGTTGTGGGAGCGCAAGTGATATTAACGACACCAGAAAAGGTAGAGCGAATGAACTGAAGTTGAGTCGATTTCTCACGTTCAACACTAGTGGGAAGCAGTGATGCGAAGCGAAGAACCATGGAGTGGAATAGTCCGGAGTGTCGAGCTTCTCCTGATCGACGAAGCCCACCACATTGGTGACTCGCCCCGTGGTGCTGTCTTGGAGACCACTCTTTGTCGAATGATGCGTCTATCCACGATAGAGTCGGCCCAAAAGTTAAGCGGTTGCGGGATCGCGAGATTGTACTTTGTTTCGTATGTCTGGTCACTTTTACCGCGCCCTGATTCGTATTCTCTTCTAGGCGTATCATCGCGGTGTCCGCAACATTCTCCAATTGTGATGAGTTTGCTGGCTGGATCAATTGCTCAAGTCGGATGCTTTTCCAAGTAAATAAATTGCCAAGACTAGCACGGACATTGCAACTGATCCTGCCTAATATTGTAGTTTGGACATGAATATCGTCCAGGTAAGAGAATTAAAAGGTGATACAAAGCAGGAGCAGTGGTGGATGCTACGAATCGTGCACTGTAGTTCCCTTGGAGTGTCATGTCTTTGGATTCAAGAAGGCATCCAATCAGTTTATGCATGAGCAGTGCGAATCACAGAATAGCGGTCATAGAGAACCTTAATGCTGACCCCCGCTCTAACATTTTAGGAATTTGGACAGTCATGTGATGCCAATCGTGCGCAAGTTCGCAGATGGAAAGCCAACTGTGGTTTTCTGCAACTCCCGTGGGGCGTCAATACGGCTCGCCAGGTATGAGAGATGACAACGTGCTGCAGTAGGCAGCTGATGCTAACTCTGCTAACTCCCATATTTCAAGGCACATTAGCTCAGTGACTTTGCGCACTGGGACGGTCGACTTGGTGAAGTTGGAACGCCAGGTAATGTTAGGAGGATATTGGAGTTTGAAAAAACGAAGAGCTCATGCGAGAATGTGTGGTAGAATGAACTCAATGAAGCATTTCTCGTACGCTGTTTGCTCCTTAGGTGTCCGAGACAATTATTTCTTGACAGAAGCTGTTGCAGAGAGGCTGTTCGAAGACACTGATTGATGATTTGAGCTGTGGTGTGGGATATCATCATGCAGGCCTTCGTGCGCAAGACAGGTACGGAGTGCTTACACCAAATGGCATAAGTTAGCCCTAACGACTAGATCTAGGGCTCTAATTGAGGATTTATTCCGGCGGAACTTGCTGTCCATCCTATGGTAAGTTGCCATGTAAACTGTATTTTAGTCCTTTGCACTAACGAATCGCCAGCTGCACAAGCTCACTTGCTGTAGGGATCAACTTGGTATGTCAATCAGATAAAGGTCGACGTACAAAGTAGTGTTCACGCATCTCTCTGTCAGCCAGCACACTTGGTGATCATCAAATCAACTTCAATCTATCAGGGCTCCGCGGAGGCGGAGGAGTACTCGCCGTGGAGTGTCTTACAAATGATTGGACGAGCTGGGAGACCAGGATACGACACGTATGTAAAGTTCGGGTGGCATTTGCTCGAGGTACACCACCAAATCCTCTCGCAATAGGTCTGGTGTAGCTGTGATCATGACTGAGCCTGATCTCGTAAATTCATACGAATACCTATGCAGGTAAAACCCGCTACTGTAGAGTGTGAGACTCTCGGAAGGAAAAGTACTAACTTGTTACCTATCCAGTGGGAAAAGAAGCCTTCGGATTGAGAGTGGAGTCGAAACGCAACTATCAAAAATGCTCAACACGGAAATCGCACTGGGATGCGGTGAGAGAGATTTTGGCAGCTCCATTCTCACTTATCTAATTGTTTGAATGCTGATATCCTAGTCAAGTCGACCTCAGAAGCTATATCCTGGCTCAAGGTCCGATGATTGGGTGCTACTTATACTGGTCCCATCACGATACAGCTGCTAATGCTCGCGTTATAGACAACGTTCTATGGTATACAGACGCTAAATCGACACAGCGACTCCCAAGAAATTGCTGAAAAGAAGATCTCATTGGCTGTGACGCACCTACTTCGTCTCGGGCTGGTTGTAGCTCGCTCCGACACTCAAAAATTGTCCATGGCTGCCGGTGGATCAGTTTTGAGCCGCAATTGTTTGTCGCTGGAAACGATGGCAACAATCAAGTCATTAGCCCCATCTTGTCGATCAATTACGGATGCATTGAGTCTAATATCACAATGCTCCGAAGTCAAGTGTCGATTGAGGCGAGGAGAAAAGAGAATGCTTACCCATCTGAGGGGCGAGAAGACGAGATGTCGAGTGAAGTGCTCAGATGGATGCTCGGGAGCGCTATGCGAAGAGTCCAAAGCAAACGTTCTTATCCAAGCAGCGTTGAGCAAGGCTGAAATCGACGATGAATCACTCAAGAATGATACTGATTCAGTCCTAGAAGAAGCTCAAAGGATCCTACTGGGTGAGTATTGCACGGCTATTCGGTAATACCACCGTCCTAACAAGTTTACATCTCAATGCCAATAGCGGCAGTCGAGTATCTCGCTGTGGTAGAGCTAGGGCAACCACTTTCAGTTTTCTTCAACTTAGCACGCTGTATCCGTCTTCGCACATGGGATACTGGAGCAAGTTGCGTCAGCCTGCAGCAGCTTGAAAGTGTGAATTCTGCTACAGCCTCGGCCCTAGAGTATCTTGGGATTGGATCAATTCGTCAGCTCGCTGCATCGTCACCTGCGCGAATCAACAGATTTCTTCGCCGCAGCATCGAGATCTCCAAGGCGATTGTTTATGAGGCGAGAACACTGAAAGATTTCTCTATCGAGTCGTCATGGCTTGATCAATCGAAGCTCACATTGAAGATACGTGTGGAGCCCAATGCTAAGGACAAAATCGGAGCAGCGACAATCATTGCTTGGACTAGCTCACAATTGTTGCTATTCGAGAGACAAATCGAGGACTCTACTTTTTTCGTCGTAAAGACCAGCGAAAGCGATGAAGTTGTTCATATCCGCTTATTCCACCAGAGCATTTGTGGGTTGGATACTAAGCTTGATATTGAAAGAGCTGAGAATCGTGTCGCTCAAGAGCAAGAAGAAATCAAGAAGGAAGACGACGGACCAGCGAAACTTGCATCCTGCTCGACTCCAAGCTCTATGCTGATGGCTATCAAAAAGCTTGAGAAGCACCAACGGAAAGCCAAGCAACAGCGAATGACGAAATATCTTGTCGATCTCAACCCTGCAAAACCAGACCACGATCTTAGTAATGTTGCCACTAAAATTGACGTGGAGCCGATTTTCGCGGGAAGTATGAAGAATGGCAGCAATGCCGATCATGGTCGCGCCTTCCTCTCACCTGAAACGAACAAGATACCATTCGAGATACGAGAAAAAGCTGTGAATATGGTGGGGAATGCCCAAGAGCCTAAACAAGCGAGAAATCTGAGCTCAAGAATGCGAAAGAGAAAGCGCCAAAAGCCAGATCAGGTTGAATTAGCACCAACGTGCTTGAAATTCGAACAGTGTCGGTCCAAGAACGCACCATCGTCTGGTGATGCAAAAGCATCAACCCCAAAACATAATGACGCGAAGAAAGGTATGTCTCACATCCACTCCCCAATGCTATTGGCTCTAACGTGTGGTCATGAAGCTCTCGATCTCACATTTATCGATTCGGTGCCGGAGGATCTACATCCATATCATATCGAGATGGAGCCCTCTACCCTCTTCTACAAGTCTTTCTTTCGTTCATACGTTCAACAAAAGGTAAAATTGATTGCCTTGTCGATTGTTTGTCTCGTGCTTAATATCTCTATACTTCAGCAAAATAACGCACCAAATGTCGGGAAATCGTCAGAATTCGCGCAGGCTCGCTCCACCGTCGAGCTTCGGCTCATGCAACGTTACGCCCAAGAATCTGTCACACAGCCACAGGGACGTTCTGGCTCTGCCATGGTCCAAGAGGAACCCGTGGAACGGATCCCAGCAGATTCATCGGGTGATCAGTTCGCAACTATCTTCTTCTAGTCGAGAAAGCTGAAGTTCGAGGCACCAGCATACGAGCAGGCCATTACATACTCTCTATCCAATCAACAGACGCAAACTCACACAACGATGGGAAAAGCCACTCGTTGAATATCGCAGAAAAGGATCTTGTGAACAGACGCCAAAGCCGACCAGTCCTCAACTGCTGAAGATGGCGGCTTGGAAGAGATGGAGCTTGCTGCATCCTCTGTTACTCATTGCTGTGTATCGTTTCGTTCCAGATTCCCATTTCGTGCATGCGTTGCCAGATCTGCCCACACAGAGAAACGACTCGTTATGCGGTGAGCAACTGAGACGAGAAACCGGAGCTCTCAACAGTCTCTACTACGTCTTTTACGAGTCGGCTGTGGCATCTCATTCCAGTACCGATCAACCGCCAGTGATCCTATGGCTCTCTGGAGGCCCTGGGTGCTCTGGACTGGTGGCTGCTCTCTTTGAGCTAGGACCGTGCACGTTCGATGACGAGACCAACACGCTCACGAAGAATCCGTACGCGTGGACTGAAGTCGCCCATGTCATTTTTGTTGATCAGCCAAGGGGCACAGGTTTCAGCACCGCGAGCCCCTTTACCGACGAAGGCCCTTGGACTGAGCACCAGGCAATGGTGAATCTGAGCAAGTTTGTCGAGCTTTTCTTCCAGAGGCATCCAGAGCTCGATCAGCACGACTTCTACATTTTTGGAGAAAGTTTCGGCGGACATTATGTGCCAGATCTCGGCGCATACATGATCCAGACAGCTCCTGGTGTGTGGGCTCATCGTCTAAAAGGGGTGGGTATTGGCAATGGAGTTGTCTCTCCGACTGCTTACCTCCAAACATACCTGAAGTTTGGTTCAGCGGTACGCTATGGTGCGGATGTTCTCGGGGTTTTCAAAAACCAACTCCAGGAAGCCCAGAAACCCGCACTTGACGCGATTGCCAAGTGCAAAGAGAAAAAGGAGCAAACAGGTGGTCAACTCCGAGGCACTGAGGACAACAAAAGCCAGAGCGAATACAAGGCTGCATGCCATGATGCCGCATGCAAGTTATCCGGCTTCTACGGAGATGCTGTCTCGGGAGTCCTTGCTGCCGGCCTCAACATGTACGATTCACGTCGGAAGTGCCATCGTGAAGACTGGACAGGACTATGCTATCGACTCTCTCGCCTCGAGACGCTCGTGAATCAGCCTCATGCCCTCGACTACTTTGGCGTCGGTGGTCAAAAGTGGCAGCTTTGCAATCCGAACGTCAACATGGAACTTCAAGACGTGGATGTTCTCGAAGAAAGTCAAGAAAACGTTGCCCTCCTTCTCGATAACGGCGTTCGCGTGCTGGTTTACGCCGGTGACGCCGACTCAATGGCTCCATGGGAGATGCAAGAGCGCTGGACACACGACATGCAGTGGAAGGGTCAGCAGGAGTTCATCCATAACAGCACCGATGCATTTCAAGTCGACGGAAGTGCCGTGGGGACGATCCAGACTGCCCATGGTCTCAGTCTTGTGCGAGTCTTTGAAGCAGGACACGTAAGTTTGCCTTGTTGGATTCACCTCCGCCGAGATGCTAATGAAACTTTGGTGTGTGTGTTGCGTAGATGGTTCCTCACGATCAGCCAAAGACGGCCTTGGAGCTCGTGCGTATCTTCCTCCAACGTAAGCAGCATGATGTGTTCACGTGACGAGCATGGATATATATTGTATGACACAGAGGATAGACGAGTTCTGTCGAATAAACACAACCAGAAGTGGGATGCCATTCATCTTCTGTCGTACTGACACGAGAGGCAGAAGACACGGTCGAACTGCTGGTCACAGCTACAAGACAAGGTAAGTCAGCGACTTGCTCAACCAGACAGACATCCAGGGATGGAGCGTACTTGATGGTGGAGCAGTTGGCACAAAAGACCTGCGAACACCCAGAGCACTCACGTTCACAGCACGGACCCATGCTACGCTCACAGTGCGTGCATCGCTTGATTTGCGTGGACGGGAGCATGCGCTGCGACTGCGTCGTTGTCGTCACGCAGACACTGCAGCACGCCATCTCGACCGGAGCAGCTGGTCGTCCGCCAAAGAGGCCGGTCAACGTCAACTGCGCGCGCTTCTTCCCTCGCGCGGCCGACTGCGCCGCTGTCATCAAGCGACTCAACGCATCTGCACATGCACATTATGAGTCTCCTCGCCTCTCCGGCCGCATCGTAGTGGGTATCACGCACCCATGGGCACCGAGCGGTCTCGCTGGCGCTTGATCGGCGTGATGTGCACCTCCTCGTGCTGCGCCGGACGCGTCCAGAAGGGCGACGCATGCGTCGTGGACGTCACCATGCCACGCACGGGCGAGTGGAAGCTCGAGCCATTGCCATGGCCCACACACACGGGCTCTTCCTGTCGCTGGCGCTTCATTCTCCGTGGCGGTCCGTCGCGTAATGAGCCGCTCATGGATGCCAACCCCGCCATGGAAAGGCGGGAAACGTTTAAAACACATGACCGGAAACAAACACACGGGTGGAAAGGATGCCAAGCTGGTAGGTGTATTAAACAACGAAACTGTAAGTATGAACGAATCCCTTGGTTTAGTGACGCCAGCTGTTACAAACAGACACACACAGGTCAAGTTAGTAACCTCGTCCTCCGCACCAGCAGCAACCTAGGAGTATCCACTTACATCTTGATCTTGCGATCCTTGCTGCCCGACGCCACCTTGTCGCCATTCGGACTCCAATCCAATGCGTAGACTTCATCTTCGTGTCCGGACAGCGTCGCCACGGCGTTCTTGGGCTTGGCCAACTCCCAGACCTTGACCGTCGAGTCCTTGCTCGCACTCACGATCAAGCGACTGTCGGCCGACCAGCAGACCTGGTACACGGCGCCGACGTGGCCACTGAGCGTCGCGATGAACTTGCCCGTCTGGCCGTTCCAAATCTTGACCTTCTTGTCGAACGAGGCACTGGCGAAATACCGACCGTCCGGCGAGAAACTCAGGTGGTTGACTGGCTGCTGGTGACCCACGAGACGCTCGATGGGCTTCTTGTTCTCGGCGGGCTCCCAGAAGAAGAGCGTAAAGTCGTCCGAACCGGAGACGAGACGCTCTGGCTGGTTCTTACGGACGGCGTTGTATCGCTCTTGAGCAGCCTGCTGCATCTCCTCCCGCGAGGCAAACTTCTGGTTCGAGTGACCGAACGGACCCGAGCGACAGACATAGTCGACGTTCAAGGCCAATGTGTTGATGCGGTGACCGTGACCGACGAGCGTACGCACGAGCTTCCCGACGTGGTCACCGTCCTCCATGGCCCAGACCTTGATGGTACGATCACGAGACGCACTGTAGAGCAGTCCTTCGCCTCCCCACTTGACGCACTCGACCGAGTCCGTGTGACCCGAGAGCGAGGTGAGCATGCGACCGGTGCGAGCGTTCCAGATCTTGATGGTGCCGTCCTTGGAGCCACTGGCAAAGCGCTCGCACGACGCGTTGCGATGCATTGGCTCCCACGAGAGCGAGTTGACCCACTGCTTGTGTGCCTTGAGCGGCTGACCAATTGGCTGGCCGTTGGATGGATCCCAGATACGAATCTCGCCGTTCCGATCTGCCGACGCGAAGCGCTCGCCATCCGGCGACCACGCCGTACAGAGCACGTGGTGCTTGTGGCCGCGACACGTCTGCTTGGGCATGGACGTGTTGGTGTCCCAGAAGCGTACGGTCGCATCGCCACCGCCACTCGCGAGACGCTTGCCATCCGGACTGAAGCTCACGTGGAGAATGGCCTCCGAGTGGCCCTGCAACGTGTCACTGCAGCGCGTCACGGGACGCACGCGGAAGACCGCCAGCGGCTGGAACGTGATCGTCAATGCGGTTTCCGTCGACAAGTTCTGGTTTTTTCAATGGGTTCTCATCAGTTTCCGGTCATTCCTCGCGTATTCAAGCGCGTCCACGTACCAGCTCTTGCACAGTCGTCTGGAGCGAGCTGGTGATCTCCGTCTCGCCCACGAAGAACGTGTACGGCACGCGCGTCTTGCCACTCTGTGCACAGAACGCATTGGTCAAGCGCTCCTCAAGTCCACCCGAGTCAAAACCACGTTTCTACCTGCTCCAGCAACTGGTTCACGAGCTCTTCCAGCTGATGCACGTTCGAATTCAATGGAATATCCAACTGCGGGCCCACGACAGCGCCCTACACGTCCACAATACACGTGCTTAGTCAGTCTGGTGGGTCATCGATTCCTCCGCTTCCAACGCACCTCCTCGCTCTGGAATTGCGTGATCACGGACATGGGCGACTCCTCTTCCTCCTCACTGTCCGCGCCATCGTCCTCGTGGTCCACAGGCGGCGGAAACGCCTCCGTCTTGAGCTTCTTCGCGCGCGGCTCCATCGCCATCTTGATAACCTTTGATGCCGTCCGTGGACACCAACAATCCGTCACTCGCCTTTGATTGGCTAAAAAGAGGACTAACCGTAACCTACTGAAGTAAGACCACCACGGGGTACAGTCGTTGAAGTGACCTTTCGTCCCAGTGCGGGGTACGCCGTGTAACCCAAGTGTAACCCAGGGTCATTATGGGGGTCTGGAGCGCGGCCACGGCGAAAGCGAGTCATGCGGCGGCGTTAGAGCAGCTCTCAGTGCGTGAATCACCTCTTTGGATGGAGTGGAAGGGTCTGTAACGTCTGTGTTCCAGGCGGAAGAGCAGCGACGCGAGTGGGAGCGCACGCGCGAGGAGCTCCACTCGACCAAACGCCAGCTCACAGAGCGTGTACGCTGTCCTGGAGGCGTCTACAGGCATGAGAAAGAGGCTTTGCTAAGTGCTGTGTGTGTGTGCAGGACGAGGAAGTGCTGCAGCTCAAGACGGCGTTGCGGAAACTGCAGGAAACACTGCGCAAAAGGGACAAGGATGTAGGTCTCAGTTGGTTTTGGATGCATTCACCAGGAGAGACTAATTGGTTTTCTACAGCTTCAGAATGTGTTTGCGGTGCTGCGTGCGCCGCAGGACGCCGAGTTGACCAAGAAACGACGCACGGAGATCATCGAGCGGCTGCTCATGGAGGCGCAACAGCGTGTAGGACCCCTGACGAAGTCATTTGACCCGTGGATTTTACTCAATCTCGATGTTTTGAAGGCGCTGAACGCTGAAACCATCGCAGAAGAGCGCAAGAAGGAGTTGGACAGGCTGAAACTCAGCAGGTAGAGTGCTCAAGTGTCCATTTGCTCTGAATTTGAGTCAGAACTGACGAAGTTTGGTCGGTTGGAAGCAAGTTTCTGCGTCTGCAGGAGCTAGAGACGGAGGTGGACGAGTGCCACACGGAAATCGAGCGGCTGAGAGACCAGCTGAGTCGATTTGCTGTGGTTGGGAAGCTTCGTCTGTCTGTGGTGCCCAAGGAATCGACTGTCGGTGGAGAAACCCGATCAAAACGAGCCAAGCATGTGTCTGTTGACGAACCTATACGCACAGCATCGGCCATAGAACCCGTCGTAATTGTTCAGACGCAGGAGATTCGACCACTTTCGACAGCCAAGCGTGGCGGTTTCGTGGAGAAGACGCGTCGTCGCGCCATTGAACTGGAGTATCAGAAGCAAATGCGCCTTGCTCAACTGGAAGCCGAGTGCGAACTGGAAGAGAACATGCAGATCCGAGCGAAACGCGAAGCACGAGCTGAAGCAGAGCGACGACAACAAGAGCAGCGAGAACTGATAGAGCAACGACGTAGAGAAGCCGAACAGCAACGTCTTGAGCAGCTCGAAAGAGAGTCTCGGGTTGTGATTGAGGAAACAGACCCAGTTGAGGCGCCAGAAAGCGACGTAAACGTCGTGAACGAGGCGGTAGATACGTCAAAAGCTGATTTGGTAGCGCTGGAAGATGCATCCGCTCGGAGAATTCAGTCGAAGTGGCGAGGGCGAAGAGGGAAACTCGAGGCAAATGAGGCGATCAGCCCAGAAAAAGCTGTGAAATCGACAGTTATGAGCGCTGATTCAGCAAAATCCGATGTTGTGGAGATAGATCCAGTGTCGTACGAGCATGAAGAAGAGTTTGAGGAGGGCGAGGAAGTCACTGATCTGGACAAAGACACGGAAGAAGTGAAGGAGACAGTCGAGACCATCAGTAAAGAAGATATTCCTCGTGAGGAAGACCCAGTTGAGGATGAAGTGGACGACGAAACAGAAGAGAATGTGAGCAAGCAGACTGACCCTGTGGTTCAGGAGGTCGCAATCGATTCGGAACAACATGGCTACGAAGAGTTCAGCTCCGAGGGCAGCGAGGACGAAGAGCGAAGTGGTCATGACGAGCCCGCAGAGGTCGAAATCGCCTATCAACCGGGTTTTACTATGGATATCAACACGAAACCAGTGGAACCTGTGCAGGAAGAGCTACCAAGCCATGTACTGAAGGCTGAGAATGTCCCAGCGGAGGAGATCCGCCAAGGTTTCCTCCTTCCAGCCGGTGAAACGGAACCAGTGGAGACGCAAGAGACGACAGAGCGCGGGCACGTCGAGACGGGGAGGTACACAGAGGACGAGGAGAACGAAGAGCACAGTACCGAAGGCGTCGAGACGGACGACATCTCAGCCACAATGGCCAAAGAAGAGAGCGCCATCAAAGACTCTGCGGTGGATGATATCAAGCCTGATCCTGTGGTGGTAGTGGACGCTGATGAGGTGACTTCGAGTGAAGATCCCGACCCGACTGTGACGGAGACATCTCTGGTGATGACAGAACCCGCTTCCACTGACCACGACACTGGAGAAACTACCGTTGACGACCACGATGCTCTTGAACAAAGTGCGCAGGCGATGCAGGAGCTAGAGGAAGCCACGCATCAAGTCCACGAGCAGATGGAGGCGACACTGGACGTATGTGACGTCGTGATCGAGTCGGCGACGCAGCTGACCGAGCACCTCATTTCCTCCGCACTGGAGACCGACACAATTGCTCCCATTCAGTCGATCGAAGCCACGACACTCAGTGCGGACGATCTCCATGCAGCGATGGACGCAGCCGCACGCAAGATCCAGCAGTTCTGGCGCGACATGGAACGCAAGTTCACTCCGGAACCGTCCACAAACCCAGCGATATCTCCTGATCCAGAGCAGCCCACGACCTCTAGCGAGTCTGCATCGCCTAGGACTCTGCACGCTCCATTTCTGAGCCTTCCAACACCACAGAGGACTCGAATCCGAGTCAGGAAGCCTCGAGTCCCATGGTCTCCTCCGAGTCGGACGAGGAGTGACGCTTCGAGATCGTGATACCTTCGGACGACCTTCACGCCACCTGTCAACACTTCCTTCGGACAATCGACAAAGAGCTGCTCCCGTCAAGATGATCTCGTGTGTGGCGGTGATCGGCGCGGCGGTACGTGACTTCTAGGCATCCTAGGCCTCTGTATAAGGCCTCAGAAGATAGAGGAGAGACAGACGGTTCGATTGATGTGCTGGTTGGTGTGTTTGAGGGAGTAGAACAGTCCGTTGTTCATCCGCACGTTCGAAGAAGACGAAGACCTGGGGTTCCATTACATCGCGCACGTGGCACTGGACATCATTGAAGAGAAAGTGCGCGGCGCCAGCAACATCGCCGCCAAGGACGACATGTACCTGGGCTTCCTCGGTCCGATCGAAGACTATCGCGTGTAAGACAGGCAGTTATAGTGTGACGATGGCTCGTGATGCATGACGTTGCTGTGCTCGTAGCTATGGATACGTGACCAACACGTCCGTCAAGCTCGTGGCGATCCTAGAGGACAGTCCCGTGCGCGAGTCCGAGTTGCGTTCGGTGCGTACAGACCCTCACACGTGCTCGTAGGGCCGCTGGATCCTCACCAGTCTCTCTGTGTACGCAGTTCTTCTCCGAGTTGCACAAGCTCTACGTCAACGCCGTGTCGAATCCGTTCGCGCCGATCGGCGAGCGCATCACGTCGCAGCAGTTTGACAAGAAAGTGTATAACCTTGTATTGCAGCACAATAGTACGTCCTAATAGACGGCCACGCCTTGCCTCGAAAGCCGCTCGTGTGTCTACAGTGTGAGCGAGTCCACCGAGAGATCGCCCACGCCACTGGCGTTCGCAGCAGCTACGTCGTCCTCCTCCTCGTCGTCGTCCGAATCGTCGTCTTCCTGGTCGATTTCGGGCATGGGGAACCGTAAGATCGCCGCAATGCCACTCAGCTGCCCCAGCTTCTCGCCGGAAATGTGCAAACTGCTGAACAAGCGCACGATGCCGCCGTTATCCCGCACGCTTTCGACCAGATCGACGTACTTGCGACGCGTCGCGATGTCTTGGTTCCGGAAGAGCTCGTCCGTGATCAGCAGCGTCTCGATGGCCAAGCTCTCGTTCGCCAGCACCACGTGCTTGTATCCATAGTACGCGCGGTCCTGGTCCTGATGGAGCATGTTGAAGAACGTGTCGAGCGCCTTGACGTCTTCCACCGCCTTGGTGTCCGCCACCTGCGACTGGATCGCGGGGTCGTTCAGCACTTCGTCCAGTGCGTGCTTGTGGCCAGAAGACGAGTGACAGAGGAGGAACTTGGCCTTGTGCTCGAGCAGCAGCTTGTCGTCGGTACGAATGGCCTGCTCCATCATGAACTTGAAGAAATCGTCCTTGACAAAGCCCGGACTCGCGAGCAGCACACACTTGACGAGCTTAAAGTCGATGTGCTGCTTGATCGAGCGCACAATGTTCTCGTAAAACTTGTCGAGGCCCTTGGCATGGGCGGAGCTGCCCGTGCGTTTCTTGGGGATACTCGTCTCGATCTTGGCCTTGATCACCGTCATGTGGCCCTTGATGAGACAGAGATGCGCGAGCCCCGTCTGCATCACCACGGCCGCCAGCTCCGCGCGCTTGGTGATGTCACACGCCGTCTCAATGCGCTCCAGCGTCATCACGTCCCAGCAGTTCTTAGACAGCGTAAAGTCGCGGTTCATCTCGAGGTCGAGCGTGTGGTACGCGCCCATCTACAGGACACGGCGGTTAGTCCGTCGTGATCGGTACAAGCCACCAGAGCGTCTGCGTCACGTACGCGCACGTGCTGGTTCTCCATCGTGTTCTTGCCCTTGATCCGCAGCACACACAATGCCGGATCAAAGTTGATTTGCTCCACCTAGCACCCGCCAGTTAGTCTCCCACACCCATGTCCACGAGAGACACCACGCCTACCTCGATCTGCAGCGTCATGCGCATGCGCTGACTGCTCGTGGAGCCCGTGACGCCCTCTTTCACCACCTACAAAGCGCATGTCCTCAGTCTCTTTTGGATCTCCACCCACGTCTTGCGCCGGGTCGAGCGTACTTTTCGGATCGTGGTGGTCTTGACCGAGTCGTGCACGTGGATGAGGTTGTACACGTGCCACATGTCCTCGGGCTCCTCCGCACGCAGCACGACGGAGCCCGCGCCATCCTTCTCGCTGATCTGCTTCTTCAAGAGCTTCATGGCTCGGAATGTGCGGGGCAATGGTGCCGTGGACACCTTCGTGCGACCTTCACGTCAAATTCGCTCAAGTGGCCCACACCACTCACGTGACCTTCGCGTCACCTCCGTTGAAGTGGGCCACTTCATTCGACCGCGTGTTCAAAAGCCGCTTTTGGCGGGAGTCGACGGCGTCCCCTCCCCCCCCCTCCCTCCCTCCTCCCCTCGCTCCTCTCCGCGCTTCCCCCAACAGCACTCGCGGTTTCTCAGTCTAAACCGGTGACTGGTCTAAACGCTACCGGTTTTTCAAGTGGCTACAACATGGGCAAGCGCGCGCCACTCGATGCGGCCGATGACCTCACGCCGGGCGCCGCCACGCCCTCCTCCACGCCGGTGCATGCGGTCAACGGCGTCAGCGCGCCCTCCAGCGGCGCCTCCACGCCCTCGGGCGTCTCCCCGACCGTCGTTTCCACCTCCTCCCTCAACGCGCCGCCCAGCGTCTCGGCCGTCTGGGCCTACTTTGAGAAGGACGCCGCCGGCAACTCCATCTGCAAGTTCTGCGACCGCGTGATCAAGGGCCACCACTCGTCCAATCTGCTCTCGCATCTGCGCACGGCCGGCCGAACCGACGCCGTGCACCAGCAAGCCAGTGCCATCTGCGAAGAACACCGCGAAAACAAGCGCAACATCAAGCGACAGAAGATGGCCATCCCCACGGCCGCCGAGTTCGCCGCCAACTACCCGCACTTGGTGGCGGCCGCGGCGGCGGCGGCCGTGCCTGCGTTCGGCGCGCCATTCTCGTTCAAGAAGGACAACCCGTTGTTCCCGTCGTCCGCGTCGGCGTTGGCGGCAGCGGCGGCGGCGGCGTCGCTCACGAGAGACCAACGCGACGCCATTGGTGTCATCACGCCACAGCCACACGCGTTCACGCCCGACCAACTCACCCAGGACTTTAGTACGTCTCGTCACTCTTGCTTTGGTTCGGTGTTCGTGGTCAACTGACTGACTGACTGACCGGCTCTATGTTATTATTGATAGCTCTCATGGTCCTCGTGGACAACCTGCCTCTCAACTACGCCTCGCAGCCTGGCTTCCAGAACCTCTCGACGCTTTTCATGGGCGACAAGAAGGCCGAACTGCCGGATGAAGAGGCCGTGCTCAAGACCATCGGCATGCTCCATCAGAGTCTGACGCTCACCACCAAAATGCTGCTGTCGCGCGCCAAGGCGGTACGTTGTGTCCCTACTATGCCCTAATGAGACTGCTGGGTGCTTACGTGTTGGTTGATAGGTTGGTATCTCGCTCGAGACGTGGAAGCATCCATCGCCAGGACTCACGACGTTCGCCCAGTACCTTGTTGTGAACGCCCACTTCAGTATCAACTTCCGAGACTACCATGTCGCCATCAGCTGCACTCCGGTGGGCAATGGCATCGACACGGAGTCGTTGCGCGCCATTCTGGAGCAGACGTTCGAGGTACGTGCGACGTAGCACTTGAATGACGTCGGAAACCGTTTCTGATGAGCCGTTTTTATTTTATTTTATTCTCAGCGTGTTGGTATCAAGGACAAGATTATTGCTTGCGTCGTCGGCGATTTGCCATGGAAGGAGGGTGCTGCTATTACCATCACCAACACGGATCTGCCGTGTGGATTCACGCCAATCAACATTGACGGACGCCTCGCGACCCCAGAGACGCAGCGAACGACGGTGATCGCCTCGGCCGCCTCGTTGCTCCGTCAGACGCTCAAGAAGGACGTCTTCATGGCGTCGTTTCCACACGTCGTGATCTCCATCGACGCGTTCTTGCGTCGGCTGACTGCCCGAACGGAGACGACGGCCACGCTCAAGCGCAAGTATCCACACTTGGATCCTGACTCGACCGCGGCGGAGGTTATGTTCGTTTCCTACTACGACTACTTGCGTGTGCTCCAGGACGCTTTGGCTGACCTCGAACAGCTCGCGCAAGACTACCAGATCGAGTTTTTGCCAAACTCGACGGTCGAATGGGTCAACTACGTGATCAAGAAGCTGCGTCCATTCGTTCGTTACGCTGATGCATTCGAGGGTGAGAAGCAGAAGAAATCGGGCAGCGACCGTGAGGTTCACAAGGACGGTCTCTCGAGCGTCTCGACCATTGCTGCGGCTTTGCTGACTTACGTCGACAAGCTCACCACAAGCGTCGATGACAGTACCTCGTCGAGTGAAGTGGATCCACAGTTGTGGAAATCGTTCTTTGACTCGGTCGCCAAGGAAATCCGAGCTCAGTTTGGCTCAAATCCTCCGTTGAGTGTCGCTGCCACGCTTCTTGACCCGCGTTACAAGGCTCGCGAGTACTGCTACGTGGTCCCGGAAGTCGACCGTAGCGAAGCCGAAGCGCTCTTGCGCCGACTTTTCCTCTGGTCGGGTGATGATGCTGTGTCTTCTAGACAGAACTCGGGCGATTTGGACAAGACTCCATCCAAGGCAATTGGCTCTTCGGACGATGAAGACGAAGACGAGGACTTGTTGGCTCACTTGCCGTCGACGACTCCAAAGGAAGCTGTGTCTGATGACAATGAACTGACGGTGACTTGGGCCAAGGAGCTCTCGGCCTTCCTCTCATTACCACTTGCTGAGCGCAACGTGGATCCACTGTCGTGGTGGAAGGCCAGTCAACTTCGCTTCCCACTCTTGGCGTCGTACGCGGAAGTGTTGATGGCACTTCCTGCCGCTGGTAGCACTGGCGAGACGATGATGAAGAGTATCAGTCAGGTTTTGCTGCGCACTGACGGCGCGTCCCAAGATCCGCTGGTCGCGACAAACCCAGTGCTTGTCGAAGCCTTCCTCCTGTTCCAAAAGAACCGAGAGTACGTGGTTGAGTGGTTCCGAAGCACGGCGACTGTCGTGGCGGATCCGTCCATCGTGTCGGAGGTCGAAGCTGCAAGCAGCTTCAAACACATCGAGAATGTATAATCGGATCACTCGTAGCGAAGACGCTCAGTAGGAGCACGTCGTTTATTCAGCAACTAACGCAATGAATATGTTGTATTCCTGAGAAAGCTCACACTCATACGCATACAGACTCAGAATCGTTGGAACTCACCACGCATCATGGTCGCAAACGCTTCGCCATGCATATTGGTGAGCTCCGCGTTACGCATGAACGCACCGAGCGCACCCAAGTATCCTTCATGCTTGCAAAAGCGCGCCTGCATGTCCCCTTTGGACCAAAAGTTGATGGCATACGACAGCGTTCGGGCGGAAATCTTGTTGTGACGGAGAAAGTTGCCAACGAAAAAGATACGCTTGGTCTTGTAGAGACACGAGTTGAGGAACGCGATCTGGCCAATGTTCTGCGTGACCATGACGAGCAGCGAGCGGGCGATGTCCGCGTCCGTCACGTTTTCACGCGGCGTCGTCATCATGCGACCGAAACTACTGGCCACCGTGGTGGCGGGGAGGTTGAATTTGTCGTACGATCCGCCGTAGATGTCGCCGACGCTCATGTCGACGTTGTAGTTGGAGCCATTCACAGCAATGTCGAGGGCTTCGTCGTACGAGCGACACTTTGTAAGCAGACGACAGAGACCCCAGTAGGTGCCGCCGCCAATGCTACTACCACTCACACGCTCGAAATCGTTAGGGCCTTTGACGTGCAGCACACTCACACCCGAACCAATGCTGACAAGCTTCACAAACGCTGTTAGGAGGCGGAAGGAGGGCAAAGTAGGACATAAGGACATACCAGGTACGGGTAAACACCTTCGTCCATGTCGTACTGGATCACTTTCATGCGCGACGCGGCCATGGCCTTGGCGTCGACGTCTTCGAACGTGTAGACTTCGTCCGAAAGCGTCGTGAGGAGGAAGTTGAGACCGAGGATGGTACATTCGATCTCGTCGTACTTTTCCAGCTCGATGCCCGCCATCTCACTGAAATACGGCGCATACTAACCGCAACAACAGCGAATCAGTCAAAACCCGAGTCAATAGACAAAACTAGAGCAGAACAAACCTTGTGGGCGCCGCCACCAGTGCAAGGGATCGACCGAAGCGACTGGTTCAAGCCATGAGCAGCGATCAACTCGACGGCCTCTTGGGTATACCGCGTTTCAAACCGGATAAAATGGAAGACCTGATAACAAGCTCCTCATCAGCTCCGAGTCAAGAACAACATCGAAGATTCCTCTTACGCCTTGCAGTGCCTTGGAGTACACGCGCAGTCGGACGTCCTGTACGCCCGTGGCGCCAATGTTCTCATTCTCATGGAGGAACTTGGTCATCTCCCCCGCTGCCTGGTCGAGGGACGGCGCGCGTCGACGCCTTCGGTGTTCACCATGCGCTCCCGTCGTCGACGTCGTCGTGGGAGGAGAAGAAGCGTTTGGATTCGTCGCCGTGGACGAGGACTCGCGATGCTCGAAGAAGACGATCTTCCCCAGCGTCCCGCCAATGTCCAGACCAAAGCACTGCCCTAGATCCGAGCTGCGTGTACATGGGTTACGAAAGGTTCCGCCGTTGAGCACCAATGCGACGAGAACGTACTGCTTGGAGATTTTCTTGAACGTCACGCGCTGACGCCAGAGGCGATGACGCGCCTTCTTGCGGCGACAGCAGAGCAGCGCCACCGACGACGAGAAGACGAGGAAGGAGCTCGTGAGCAGCACGCGCTCGTGGGCCAGCGCGTCGAGCGGCATGAGCTCTCGATGACGAGGGCGACGACCTCGGCGATGACGCTCTTCCCACGAGGTGAGCCCGTCAGGGTTCAATGGTTTCTGATTGGTGGAAAACCCGACTTCAAGTGTGTTGTAAAATTTGCGATTGTCCCAGTTCCCATCTCGTAATTTTTCGGATTCAAAGGTTTCTGAGATTTTCGATTTAGACCCATGAGAGTGATGGTCGGTGCTAAAAATCACCTGGTTTTTTCAGTGGATTCTGTCCAGTTGGGTGGAGACGTTGGACATGCTCGCTGCTTGCGGATGAGAGCACACTTCGCGACTGACTACGTGGGTTGCACTGGGTGTTTGGCTTCGAATGGCTGTGACGACCACAAGTGAGACTCAGTCGGCCTAGTGGACAGCGTTGCAGGTCATTTGACACGGTCCAGCTGTGCTACTCAGATACGCTTCAGCGATGCTGCCACCACAGAGCAGCGCGGCGACGCAGTACTTCCAGCGCCAGGTCCAACACGTCCAGCAATTTATCCAGTCCCAGCTTCATGCGGAAGACCCGGATATACTCAGCTTGAGCTCGAGCCAAGTTCAAGAGTACCACGAAGAGATCCAGCACTACGTCCAACAGAAACAGCGAACGGCTAGTCCACCACAGACACGACCAGCCACAGCAGCACATGCCATGAAGGTGACGAATGCAAATGCGAATACTGTTCGACACGGATCGATTCGACCCGTATACCCAGCGACGCGACAGTTGGGCATCATTCCACAACTTGCGACACACACGATGCAGCAACCGGTCGGGCACAACGGGATGCCGACTTGCCAGGGACTGCCAGCCATCGACGACATGCGAATCCGCACGGCGCGTCATCCTCGTATACTAAAGAAGCAAATGTCCATGTAATGTAATCTAAAAACCTCACTTCACTCTATCTCAAAACGTTGCACCTGTCCGTCACCTCAACGATCCTTCTCGAGCATTTGGCCGATCCCGAACTTGTCCCGAATTTACCTCTGACATTTTATCAAACCTGGCTGCGTGGTTAGATTCCCAGAGGCTATTTAGTCTCGGGTCGCTCACTGCGGTTTAGAGGCGGCGCCTGACAAACCAGCAACAAAAAGCGCGAAAAGGAAAGCGCGCGGGGTCTCTTCCACGTTTCCAGGTGATAGACCCGCCGATCGATCCGGACAGTTCGACTCGGCGGCTTCCGGACAGGTTAGACGCGTCCAGAGGAGGACTGACCGTCGTCCGTATCACCATGTATCGTCCGGAGAAGACGGATAAGGTAAGGAGCTCGTCCGAGCTCTGCAGAAATCGAGGAGCTCACGAGATGTTCGTAGAAACGGCAGCGGAGTCAACCGCCCAACCAGGTCTGGCTCGACGCCATCATGAGCAAGACGCGAGCCATGGAGCCCGTCGCAGCGCCCGGGTCGCAGATGCCACCGCCCAATGCTGCGGGCTGGGTGCCGGCCGAGCCACCACGGCGCTCCACGCCCTCGCCCGCCGAGTATTACCCACCACCGCCGCCAGCGTACGCGCGAGAGCCCGAACGAGGTTCGTTCCACGAGCAACTGACGGCTGAGCCGCCCATGCTCGCGACTGCCATCGCGAAAGCGCTGAAAGACCTGGTGACGGAACAGGACTGCTGCTTCATCGCGCGAGGCATGTGTCACCTCTGCGGCGGCACGGAGGAGAAGCTCGTGCCGGTCGTCAATTTCTGTCCGGCGTTTCTACCGAGCCACTCGCTCTGTCGCGAGCATCTGCGGAGTATGCACCGCGTGCGCTTGGAAGATATCTTCGCTGGAAAAAACCAACCAACCGTTAGTAAACGGTCGTTAAAATGCACAGTGTGCTCGCTCTCCTGTCCCTGCTCCACGTGCCAGTTGGATCGGGACGCTGAGATCGACCGGTATAAGCGCTGGCTCGCACGCGAAGCCACGCCGTTGCCCGTGGCGAACGGAGACGACGATCACGCCTTTGAAATGGACGAGTACACGGATTACCGAGAACGGGCGCCGGCCATGGCGAGTGAGAAGATGGCGCGACCGCGACCGTACGCAGAAGACAAACAAGGCGGCGTCCTCCACGAGGAGATGATATATCGAGACGAGCGATCGAGGATGATGGATCTGTCGATGCAGGCGGATGCCAAGGACATGCCAATGCGTGGACCGCGTTTCCCGAAGCGAGCAGCCAAGGAAGTCAAGAACTATGCGACGGAGGGGGCACCTGCTGTATATCCATCACGGATGGAATCCCCACATACGCCGTCGTATGCGTTGCCGCGTCACCTGCAAGAGGAGACTGTGCTCGCGTCTCCGTCAGCGCAGAGTGTGTTGGATTGTCCCGACTCGGAGCAATCGCTTGTGCGGCTCTTGAGTTCGTTGAATCAAGAAGTGACGCCTGCTGCGCGCTTTTTGACTGGACCGAGTGAATCGAGTCGACGGCCGACCCCTCCAATGCATATTGATCCAAGAACCGTGGTGAACGACGGCGTTGAGGAGACTCAGGCGCCACTTTCGTCCTCGGCAATGGCCTCTCGTGAATTCGCGAAGTCGGACAGATTTCGTATGCAAAAGCGAAAACGAGAAGTCGATGCTGAAGCTGCGTCAGGCCGTCCACGATCTGAGCCTCCAGTTCGAAGCGACGACAGTAGTCAAGCGAAACCAAGTGTGCCAAGTGGAGAGTCAAGTGCGCCGTCCTATCGGAATAAAGCACCAGCACCACTGTCTGTTGAGAAGAAGAGCAAGCTAGCTGCTCTGGTAGCTAAGGCACCAACCCCATCTCCTGCTTCCCGACAGAGCAACCGTGCGAAAGCAGCGGAGAAGCCGTTGACAAAGAAGAACGACGCGGTTACACCTGCGTCTCTGTCTTCAAAAAAGCGTAAGAGTGATAACGGTGTGCCGGCACCAGCAGCCAACGTCGGGACTGAACGGAAGAGTCAAAGGGGCCCGAAGGCATCGAAGCGAGCGCACCACCATAAGTCAGTGGATTCAGATGAGGAGATGAAGAGTCAGATGGAAGCTGAAGGCGCCTTTGAGGATGGCGACGATGGAGACGATAGTGAGCTAGATACGAACCTGGACTACTGTGAAGTCTGTCTCAAGGCCGGTGACCTCGTGTGTTGTGACGTGTGTCCACGGTCGTTCCATCTCAACTGTATCAAGATGAAGGAGACTGATCTACCAGAAGGCGATTGGCAATGCGCCGAGTGCAGAAAGCCGTCGTACTTCGAGGCTTTTACGACTGCAGTAACTGCCAAGACGACGGTGACTTCCAAGTGTCTGCAGATCATTGAGTGTCTCAAGTCGCATCCGTTTGCCAAACCATTTTTGCTTCCAGTGGAGAACGTTCCTCATTATACTAGTGTGGTGAAGCAGCCGATGGATCTATCTACGATTGCCAAGAAGCTGAAGCAGGACAAGTACCAGGTGGACAGTACCGGCACCCTGCGTGGTGCGACTGGAGCGGGTGGGAAGGTTTTGCACCTGAGTGCGTTTGCCGAGGACGTGCGACTGATTTGGGCCAACTGCAAATTATTTAACGACGATGGCTCTGGTATCGCGCGTGCCGCTGACGTTCTCTCAGCAGGTTTTGAAAAACTCTACAAGCACGTGGTCGATTTTGTGTCGCAGACAACGCGATCCGACGGCAATGGAGCCCCAGCCAAGACGAACAGCACAATGGCGTCGGCCAAATCAAAGTCTCAAGCCTCTGTCCCACTGCCTAAGAGCTCTCGACTCTCACTTTCATCCAAGAGCGCTTCAGCAAATGCAGCGAAGCCCACTTCCAGAGACACGAGTCCCAAGCCTTCCGAGTCTGTCGACACTACGGTCAGTGACAAACCCAGTACGGAAGGACCCACGAGCACTTCGGAGGCATCGAGCCGCAGTGAAGGCGTTACGACCGCTGAATCCACTGCAGCAACGAGCGAAGCAAAGCCATCAGACACTGTGAAAGAAGGTGAGAAGAGTGCGACGTCAGTAGTCGAAGATACCCCAGCAGATGAGTTGAGTGCCCCGGACGATCCGTCCCAGCCAACAGCACCGTGAGCGGTGAAAGTAGTTCTTCGTCATGATACCATTTTAAATGCGTAAATACGTCAATGTCGGCAACGGCCGCGTCGTTTCGAGGCTTGGTGCCGCTTGAGGTCTTCTTTCCTGGTAAGCACCCGAATGGACTTGACACTGGACGAAGAGGGCGCGCAGGTGACGGCGGCGTCGTCCTATGACTCGAACTACCCGCCCAAGAACATCCTCGATGGGTACGTGGTCTGTTGTTCTGGTACAACTGAAGCCGGTGAGCTGATTCAACCTGTATGACTCACACCAAAGCGAGCAGTCGACCAAGTGGATGACCACGGGTAGCTTCCCGCAAGAAGTGATCGTGCAGTTGGCGACGACGGCCACGATCTCGCGCGTCAAGACGTGGAGTACGAATGCGAAGGAGGTGCTGGTGGAGATCTGCAGTGGACCGACGCCGAATAAATGGGAGCGATTGTTTGAGATGAGTATGGCGCAGCCATGTGAGGACACGGTTGGCTTTTGAGATGGACTGAAGCTGTTGTGTGAGCAGAACTAACTGAGAATGATGGCAACATGCAAGTGGAGAGCGAGAACGTGAGGGCAGGAGACGCGTCGTTCATCAGGTTCAAGATCCTCTCGGGCTGGAACGACTTTGTGGCGCTGCATCGGGTCAGCGTCGAAGGCTCCTCGGCGCGTAGATGAGGAAAGCGATGTAACAAATAAACGCGTCCTTACATCATCAGCGTCGTTGCTCGACACTTGCAGATCCGGCTGAAAATTTATCGGACAGCTGGATTAGTGCGTTATAGAGAGTTGTTGTGTCTATGCCGTGTTATCTGCGCTATAACTATCACGTCGTCCTGTTGTCATCTCGACAAGGACGACGACTAGGATATCTAAGTGTAACATTGAATTGGTCGAATGCATCGTTCTCATTTCTTGCCAAAGAAGGACGAAAGGGACTTCATGCCCGTGCGATCCACATTGGCGAGCTTGCTTTTCTTGGCACTGGCATTCGCAGAGGACGCAGGTGCCCTTTTGCTTGGGGTAGCGCCTTCTTGACTATGGCGGCGATCAAAACGACGGATGGAATCCACTCCGGCGGAATCAACATTGGCAACTGCAGTGCCAGGAGTCTTTGCAGACACTGGCTGGGTCTTTGAGATGCTGTGAACGAAATGGCGAGTTATTAGCTGGTTGAGTAGCATATGATAGCAGTACGAGATCCTATCTTACCCGAGTTCCTTGTATACCAGTGCGGTGAGTGAAGACGGCACGTAGTCTGCAACGAGATCGATTGCTTCCTTCAGATAGTGAGGATCGAGTTCACCTGAGCTGATAGTGGCGGTGGTAGCTGTAGTAGTCTGACCCGGAAGCACGAACTTGGTATCAAAGGCACCAGAGCTGGATGCCGCTTGCTGGCTCAGCACCTTCGCCACGCGACGGACCTTCACACAGACAGCTCCATTAGCATTCACCCAGCAGTACAATGTAATTAACCTTCTTGCCTTGTTGCTGAGCCATGTGATGGCCTTGACCTCGTTGAAGCGCACGTAAAGATTGTCCAGCGCTTCGTCGCCACCAGTGAACTGCACGTCACAGATCTGCTCGATCTTCTCCTGTGTGACGGCGGATCCGAGTTGCAACCACCAGACATTCTGACTCTGACTGAGTAGGTCGTACGTCGACGAGTACTTGGTACGTTCATCAAACACGGCGTTCAAGAGGACGAACAACGGATCCAGTGGCGAAAACACGAGCATACTGCCATCTACACAACACAAAACACTCATAAACACGGGAACCACACGCGCAAAGAGCTGCAGTACGCAACGCACCTTGCAAGACGTGGTTGCCGATGAACCAGCTGCGGTTCTTGTCCGTCGTAGCTCCAATGCGCTGCATCTCGAGCAATCGGCGGGAGTGTGTCTCGATGGCCACGTGTCGCTTGCGCGCGCCCATGCTCGTGGCCCACGTAGCCACCGCATAGAGCGGCTTGTCCGTCGCCTCGCCATGGAAGCGAGAAAGCGAGAGACTCGCTGGCAACTGCGGGACGATCGCCACGCTCTTGCGGCCCATTGTCGTCACGTTTGATCCCGAACAATGGGTTTCGCGCCAAAACGTGACTACCCGGTAGTCACTTTTAGAGGGTTGTCAACTTTAGACCGCGCCAACGAAACCCACCACGTGAGCAAAGGCGAAAAGGTACGTGCGGATGGTTAGCTCGGCGGATCGGATAGACCCGCGACGAGATGGTTAGACCTGGTCAGTGGAGACTAACGGGTCTAATGTGTGCCAGTTGTCATGGCGGGCGCGAGTCGCACCAAGCCGCAGCAGACGTCCATCACGTACGTTCATGGGCTTAATGGGTTGAGGAGGAGGATGTTAATGGACTCTCTCTCTCTCTCTGTGGATGCAGTGCGTTCTTTGGCGCGGGGGCCAAGTCGCCATCGCCTGTGGCCAAGCGCAAGGCCGAAGACACGCCCAAGAAGACGCAACGCAAGAAGAAAGAGGAGGAGGAGGATGCAGAGGAGGAGCCCAAGAAGCGCAAGGTGGCGACGCCTGTGAAGAAGGCGCCAGTCAAGGCCAAGCGCGTGGTGATGGCGGACTCGGAGGAGGACGACGTGGACATGGCGGAGCCTCAGACGGAGGAGGCGGAGGAGGAGCAGAGTCCCGTGACGAAAGCCAAGCCGGGACGGCGTCGTTTGCGTCAGCGCGTTGTGGACGACGACGAGGATGAGGAGGATGACGAGCTGTCCTTCCAGCCAGGGAAGAAGAAGGAGGAGGTCGTGGAGATCGAGTCAGAGGAGAAGGAGGAGAAGGAGAAGGAGCCTGCCAAGACACAGAAGCAGGAGGACAAGGCCGTGAGCATCGAGAAGGAGGAGGAAGAGGACGATGACGGCGACGAAGACTACAAAGAGGAGGAGCAAGAGGAGGAAGACGACGATGCAGAGGAAGAAGACGAAGAGGAGGAGGAGGAGCCACCGGCCAAGCAGAAGAAGGCAGCCCCTAAGAAGGCGAGTGCGGTAGCGTCCACTGGTTTCTTCGCAGCAAAACCAGCCAAGAAAGAAAAGGCTGCTGCAGCCGCCACCACCGACACGAGCGTCACGCTGGACGACGACGTCGAGAGCATCCCTTACACCGCTCTGGCGAGTCTGTTCAGCAAGATCGAGGCTGTGACGGCGCGCCTCGTGATCCAGGACTTGCTCACCAACTTCTTCCGTGAGGTGATGCGCAAGGCCCCTCAGGACCTCCTCGCGTGTATCTACCTCTGTGTGTGTACGGACCTCGCTCCTCCCTTCGAGAACCTGAAGATTGGTATCGGCGACGCTATCCTGATGAAGGCTATTGGTGAAGCAACGGGCACGGCCCCCAAGTTCATCAAGGAGATGTACCAGAAGGAAGGCGACTTGGGCAAAGTAGCTCAGAACGCGCGATCCAAGCAACACACGCTGTCGTTTGCGTCCATGAAGCCAGCGGCAGATGCCAAGCCAAAGGTGCTCAGTGTGCCGGACGTGTACAACCAGTTTGTGAAGATCGCCAAGATGACGGGCAACAACTCGCAACAGCAAAAGTGCTCCATCATCAAGAACTTGCTCGTCAAGTGCGAGAAGGACAAGAAAGCGACGTCGGAGAAGGGCGAGGGCGCTGCTGAAGCCGCCAAGTATATCATCCGTGGTCTGCAAGGCAAACTGCGCATTGGTCTGGCTGAAAAGTCGATTCTCATTGGCTTGACGTATGCTTTCATGCTCGAAAAGGACGCCAAGGACAAGGAGAAGCAGGAGAAGGCCTTGGCGCAGGTGAAGAAGGCGTTTGCCGAGTGCCCAAGCTACAACGCCCTCGTCAAGGCTTTCCAGGATGTCCAGGAGACTGTCGAGACTCGACCATTCCTCAAAGTATCCGACTTTACCAAGGTGGCTGAGCTGTGTGTGTTGACCCCTGGCACGCCAGTGTCTCCGATGTTGGCGCGTCCAACCAAAGCATACGCCATGGTGTTTGACCGCTTCCAGGGCCAGCCGTTCACTTGCGAATACAAGTACGATGGTGAACGCGCGCAGATCCACATCCTTCCGAACGGAGAGATCGCGATCTTCTCGCGTAACTTTGAAAATTCGACAGAGCGATTCCCTGATGTCAAGCTCATGATCCAAAAGGCCGCCAAGAAGAGCCAGATCAAGAGCTGTATCGTCGACGCCGAAGTCGTGGCTGTCGACAAGGCGACAAACAAGCGCCTTCCGTTCCAAGTGCTCAGCACACGGTCGCGTAAAAATGTCAAGGTCGAGGACATCAAGGTCCCTGTGTGCATCTACGCGTTTGATCTGCTCTATTTGAACGGCGAGTCGATGCTTCAGGAGCAGCTGACCAAGCGTCGATCGATCCTCAAGGAGATGTTCGAGGTGGAAGACGGTTCGTTCGAGTTTGCAACGTCGATGGATGTGGATGGTGTCATGCCAGGCGTCGATGACGCGGAAGCAATGGAAGTCGCCGTAGATAAAGTGCGCACTTTCCTCGAAGAAGCTGTCAAGGAGAACTGCGAAGGTCTCATGGTCAAGACGCTCGAGAAGGAAGCCACTTATGAGCCAGCGAACCGCTCACACAAGTGGCTCAAGCTCAAGAAGGACTACCTCGATGGTATCGGCGACTCCACCGATCTCGTTCCTATTGGCGCATTCCATGGTCGTGGCAAGAGAACTGGTGTCTATGGTGCCTATTTGTTAGCGTGTTACGACCCGGATACGGAGATGTTCCAAGCTATTACAAAGCTTGGCACTGGTCTTAGCGACGAGGTGCTGAAGGAGTTTTCTAATCAGCTCAAGGAGAAGGTGGTTGATCGCCCTCCGAGTGACTACGCGATCGCAGACGGCATCAAGCCAGACGTGTGGTTCGAACCGAGCTGCGTGTGGGAGATTCTCGGTGCGGATTTGTCCATCTCGCCCAAGTACACCGCTGCGATGGGTCTTGTCGCCAAGGACAAGGGTATCTCGCTGCGATTCCCTCGATTTATCCGAATTCGTGAGGACAAGAACCCAGCACAAGCTACGACGTCACATCAGGTTTGTTTCTTAGAGAGTTGTTATGGACTTGAAGTGTTCTGTTTGGGGCTAATTAGGATGTTGTTGTGTTCTATAGATCGCGGACTTGTACCGAGCACAGGGCTTGGCAACTGTGGGTGGTGACGATGATGACGACGACATGCTTATCTAGAACTATAGTGCAGCGGTGGTACATAATATTCAACGCTTGATTATTGACAAATACTCGGTTTATATCTACAGAAATGATCATCTCATACTACTCATTCACTCATCTTGACTTCTTACAGCCACATATTCACACGATCCAGCTCGATCAGAACTTCACTCAGCTCCATCGACGCATCGAGCAGATCAATCAATGACTCGCCGTCGTCCTCAGTAGCGCTCCAGTAGAGTTCACAGAGATCCGAGACACTGTGCGCCAGCTGAAGGAACATCAAACTGTTTTCGTCGTCGGTTGAGAAGGACAAGTCGTCAGCCAATTCGAGTGGCTCAAATTCCTCGAACAGGTCTTTCACCATCGGCAACTGGTTGCCTTCGTCTTCAGATGACTCGGACGACTCAGAGTTCAGTCGGATTCGCTTGCCACTCACTGGCATCGAGCCGTTCTCAGACAGCATCGTTGGCAGCTCACTCAGTTCACACTGAATCAACACGTCGTGGCTGAAGGTGCACACACTGGCACGTGTCTTGGTCCACTTGCGGAAGCCGTGGTTGTTGAGCTGTCGCTGGAAGCTGGCGAACTTGTTGTGTTTAAAGTACCGTGGTAGGACCTGCTGTTCGAGTCGGTTGATGTTGTGGATCTGGAAGTAGGTTCCGTCGTTGGACCATGCGAGGATGGCTGGATCTTCATGTGCGAAGATAGTGTAGAGTGTTCGGATGAACTTTGGGACCTTGGTTGTCTGTGGTTGGTTGATGTCTGTCATGGTGGTGCGTTGTCGCTTGTGACTGAAGTGTAGCATCTTCTAGTGTGCTTTGTGTCTTGCTTTGTGCAATGGTTGGTTAATTGTGGAATGAGTCTTGTCCGTCGTGTGATGCGGATCGCGCAGACATGTGTGGGCAGAGTGTGGAGACGTTGTGCCTCGCACGGTCCGAGAACGCGCGCGGAACCCGAACCCAGCTGATGAGGTCTCGTCTTCGACCGTGTGTTTGGTGGCTCGTGTTCTGATCGTGCGAAGGCCTGGTGGCCTTCTCGAAATAATCTCCCTTTGATCTGGTGCGACTCGCTCTCTGCCATTGGACACAATGTAGCCATTTCGGTAGTCGACATGCGTGTGTTAGACAACTACTCGGGCGTCCCTGGGAAGTCCGCATACGTTCTTGGCGTAGACCACAGAGAGTCGTAATATGCATCGGCAAACAAAATGGCTAGAGCCTTCCACGTCTCCGATTCTTTTATGTCGATGAACTTTGTGCCTCCTGGAGAAGCTGTGGCCAAAGTGTGCCTTCTCCAGAAACTGTGGCAACTCTCATGCGTACCAGTAATCCTGGTTCTCGACGTCCTACAGCGTATCGAAAACTCGTGAATATGCTTCATCAGATCAAGCCTGATCGCGCCGCCACCCTCAACTCTTCATTCGATAATCTGCCTAGTCATCTGCGACGTCATAAGTGGAAGTTTGATTGCACGGAACCTGTCATTTATTATATTTGGTGGTGTTTAGTTAGTATTGCGGCCCACGGAATGCGTTCACTAAAAACCGTATAAAAAGATACATACGATATATGATGATACTATATTATAGAGAATATGGGAACGAGTCCCCGAAGTGCAAGCGATCGACTTCGTTGGATTTGAGCAGGAGCCTCCCACCGCCAATCCAGCAACGTCACACTAGTCATTGTGCATTTGCATGATATGGTGAAGGATAGGTCGCTGTAGTTGTCGACGCCGTGTTTGGTCTTGGTCAGAATCCACTTGCGCGTGTCCAGTTGATGCGCCCGTTCTCGTCGTGCGAGTACTCGTGGCTCATCTGCTCGATAATTAGCGTAACAAGGTCTTGTAAGCCAACTACTCGAGCTTGAAGAAGTGTGCCCATTGCCTGGAATCCTGGACCGTCAAACGTGAAGTTTGAGGTATGGGAAGTGAGGATTGACCAAAACACAGCTTCGGGGAGATTTTGATTCGCTACAACAGTCAATCAACTTTTCTATTCGTCAAAATACGATCTCCAGTTGTGACTACCCCGCGAAAGAGGTAGCGATTGGTCATAAAGAGCGTGACTTCAGCGTGACAAAAACGACGATAGCTCTTGGCCTTCGCCTTTCTTTTAGCGAGAAAATCAGAGCTTCCACAAGAAAGATATTAAATAAATGGCGGTGTTAGAATCAGAGAGACAAGGCTAGCGCACTGATAGAATTAATGGACATACATTTCATAACTTATTCGTCACTATTCATTCGTATCTACAAGTCATCTCCGAACACTTCTTCCAGCTCCAGCCACAGATCTGAGGTGTCCAGCTCGATCACTGGGTCGATGGACTCGACAGAGGTATCAAGCAGATCCACTAACAACTCCGCTGATTCATCTCCAGCATTCCAGTCAAGAGCCCGCAGATCTGAAACGCTGTGATCAAGCTGAAGAAATTCGGAGTCGTCGTCGGTCATAGCCAAGTCATCACTGGGCTCGAATGGATCCAAGTCCTCCAACAAGTCCTTGACAGCGGAAAACGCATCCAACTCGAGCGAGGACACGTCGTCTTCCGATGAATCCGAGCTCAGACGCACACGCTTGCCGCTCACGGGCATTGAGGTGGTCTTTGATAAGAGGCTTGATAGTTCATTCAACTCACAGCGCACCAGCACGTCATGGCTGAAGGTGCACACACTCGCGCGCGTCTTGGTCCACTTGCGGAAGCCGTGGTTGTTGAGCTGTCGCTGGAAGCTGGCGAACTTGTTGTGTTTAAAGTACCGTGGTAGGACCTGCTGTTCGAGTCGGTTGATGTTGTGGATCTGGAAGTAGGTTCCGTCGTTGGACCATGCGAGGATGGCTGGATCTTCATGTGCGAAGATAGTGTAGAGTGTTCGGATGAACTTTGGGACCTTGGTTGGCTGTACCGTAGGTTCCAGATGTCGTTTGTGAGCGTTGATTGTGTTGTAGTCAAAGGCCATTGTCACCATCTTGGTGATCTTGTGGTTGTTGCTTTGAGTGGTAGTCGGTTGATTGTGGAGTGAGCAATCTGCCTCGTGAGCATGGTGACGAGCCTCACGAAAAGAGAGAAACGGCGCGGAACGTGCGTGAAACCCAGCTGTCCCTGTCTGGTCGTGGTCCAGCCGTCAGCATCTGTCTTCTAGAACCTAGACTCTGCCACCAATAATCAATGTAGCCATTTCGATGGTCGACATGCCTCTTTTGGAGGGACACTACTTCATTCTATGAGCCCAAAACGTGTGACGGTTATGGCCAATCATATCAATAAAGGTTTAGACCCATCATATGTGTGTATCTGTGACTTCAGTACACCAATGCAACGATGGCCATCCCGCCGATCAGAGCAGATGCGGTGTAAACCCAGAGACTCGAGGTACACCACGACAACGGCGATGGTGTTGGTGTAGGTGTTGGTGTTGGTCGTCGAGTTTGCTTTGGTATTAGTAAACGTAGTGGGGGGCCGTTGGGTCGTAGTACATTGTTGAGTAGAAATGCACTCCCCTGTTCTTGAAGTTTGGAATCGCCAGTCTCAGCGTATATGAAGGCGTCTCCGGGAGCGTGACATCGAGTGTGGAGCCGCCCAAAACATTCCCATCTCCATTGGCGATGTCAGTCGACAGAGCCGTATTGACGAACATGCCATGGCCGACGAAGGTCGTAAATGGTGCTTTTGTGTTCGAAAGAACGGAAAAGCGGTTTTTCCTACGATCATCTGCCCGCCAAGTGTGAGGACCGACTTCCAGTCGTCCCACTGCCGTCACACCGGCTCCAGTGCAGAGACGTACTGCCAGTCGTCTCACCGCCTAGCACCGACGGCCTCCAGTGAAGGGATCCTGGCCTCGCCAAGTCCCTTCGCCACCTCACTGGTCAGCACCACGCGATGGCCATTCGTGTCGGTGTCAGCCACTCATGCCGCCTCACGAGTTGCCACCACTCGTTCGAGGCTCCACGAGTTGCCGTCTCACGAGTTGCCACCACTCGTTCGAGGCTCCACGAGTTGCCACCACTCGTTCCATGCCAACGTGCCTGCCGGCGCACGTACTTGCCGCCTCACCTACTTGCTGCCTCACTCACTCGTTGTCTCACTTTCCTTTTTGCTCACTAGCTCCAAGGAGTCCCAAGAAGCTCAAGAAGAAGCTGGACAATTCGCCCAGACATCACTGCGCTCTCGCCTGCCAAGCTTCCCAACATGCAAACCCAGCTTCTTCTCCTCATGGCTGAAGACCTGTCTCCAGACGCCGCCGTTCGCATCAAAGCCCCGGAATACGCTAGAATCGTCGACGACGAAAGCCACGCTGACACTTTCGGCGTGAAACTAGTCCTGGCGACCGACGACGAAGACGACCAAAGCAACGTCGACGGCTACAACGACGACGGTGACGACGTCATCTGGCTATCTCTCTCTAGGGCTAATCAATGCCGCGTGTGGGCTGGTGAGCTACGTATCGGCGCATCGGGTCGGCTCCTCCGCCGCCCAGTGCATGCCACAGTCAACGGCCAACCTCTATACGGCCAGGTCGAGGCCTATAGCAGCGCTATCCTCTCCGTCCGACACCGTCATGGACTCTCAGGTGTCCAAGTGTTCGACGCAGAAGAAGTGGCACCAGCAGTGGTTTTCCTCCTGTTCAAGGCGCAGTTGTCCAAGCGTCTCAACTCCTTGACCTCCCGCCAAACGGCCCACGCCAAGATCCTCGACCGCCTGTTAGGCGAGGATGGTCAACCGGCGACATAGGAGATCGACGAGCTACTCGCTGGCATCGCGTTACGCAAAAGCCTACCTGGTCCACGAGACACTCTCTCCTGGATCGACCCTGCGCCGGGACAGTCCGTGGAATGCACGGTGGGCCACGTCATCAACTTCGGCTACCACCGCGATGGGCATCAGTCATCCTCTCCAGGTATTGCTCTTGGGGAAAGATACTGCATCGACCCCTCGCTGGCGGCTCCGAGCACCGCACCTCCGGTCCAGCCAATCGGGCAAACAGCGGACCCAGAGAGCGACGACGACGACGCCGACGCCAACGACGACAACGTCTGGCGGCCAGCGGAAGTCACAGCCACCCAGGATACGCAAGTCCAGGATTCGCAATTTCAGTACGCCGATCTTCTTGACTCTCTCGAAGCAGCGACAACCGCAACGTCGCAGCCGCCCTCGCACGCTCCACGCGCAGCCTCGTGCCGTCGCCTACGGGAACTGTGCCCCAGGAACAGTCTCGGAGCCCGGTTCGCAGCAAACGACCAAGCACGGGTGATCCGTCAGAGGAGATGCGCATCATCTCTGCACTCGCGGATCGGCCGGCTCTACTGCATCACTACCTCACGATCCTGGCCAATCAGGACGGAGCATCCAAGCGTCGCCGTCTTGATTCCGTGTCCGACTTCGTCGTGGGTGATCGTGCCGAGCCCCGAGGCCGAGGTTTCCGTCCGTCTGCATCTCAAGAGGCCATCCACGTCGCCATCACCACCGAGATTCACAGAGGTAAGTCCGGTTTGTCTTTCATCGAGTACGCCCGTGTTTCCCCTGCAACCCGGTTCGAGCCGCACCCAGCAATCCTGGTCTGCATCTATCACTTCCAGTTCGGTGTCTGTGGCATGTCGGTGCTCCACCTGCGCCGTTTTTCGACCTATCAGCCCAACTCGCCTACGTGAGCCGTAACACGGTGAGCCTGCGCAACTTCTCCCCCAAGGTCGAGCTTCCGCCAGTCGAAAGCGAACCTACGTTACAAATCCTATCGGGCTCCCTCGGTGTACTCGGAGCATACGTCGACGAGTTCTGCGACAGCACCACGCGCCGCCTCGTGGCCGCCGCAAAAGCCTTTGCAGACGAGCTGGAAGACTACGCCCCGTGATCTTCGACAGAAGTACGCGCCCTCGCCTTCTGGTTCACCAATGTGCTCGCGGCCTACCGGCTCGCCGTCGAGCATGACCTTATCAACGGTACGGAAACGCGCCAGTTGGTACGCCAGCGGTTCTCAATGCAAGATCACGAGCTGAACGGACTGTTGCTCAAGATGTCGCGCCAGCGCGCGCGAGTCGGCCCCGCCGCCCCTGCCCACGACGTGCCCTCGCGCCGCCATGACCAGCAGAATCGTCCCCGAAAGGACAGACGTCTTCCCATCGCTACCGCGATGCTAGCACCTCGAAAGGGTGACAAACAGCTCTGCATGCGTTTCATTTCCCAACGTGGCTGCCCTTCGTCGTCGCCCACGGAGTGCACCTTCCCGTTCCTCGCCCACTTCACGCCGACGAAGCTGGACCCGAAGATCCGCGCCCACGTCCAAGAGAAGCTCGGTGGCCTCCGCGCCGACCCCAGCACTTATGAAGCCCACGTCCACCTGTGTGTTAGCCGGTGATCTCGATGGAAACGGTGCGCCACATAACGGCATGCCTTGAAGAGCAACTGCGTGCTGACAAAGCCAGGATCTCCCAGGCCCGTCGCCACCTCCTCAAGTCGTTCAACGTACGTCCACCAGTCAAGACCCCTCTGCTGGAGGCTTCGCCTAGTGGTCCCAAGTTCCTAATCGATCTCGACGCGGCACGCGCCCTGTCCGACCTCATCCGCCGTTCCGGGATGTCGCTCGATGAGTGCATTCGTGCCTGGAGAGGCCAAACCTCCGCTTTTCACCACGACATCAGGCAATATGGATCTGGGCAGATCCAAGACGAGAGACACAGAGGGTGTTGGGGCAACATTGAGGCATGTTACAATTAGCGGAGTCAAACTACGGTGATCCACGCCTGTGATGGCGTGCGCCCGGGAGTGGTCGTGGTGGGTTCTTGAGCTTCTTGGAACTCCTAGGAGCTAGTGAGCAAAAAGGAAAGTGAGACAGCGAGTGAGTGAGGCAGCAAGTAGGTGAGGGGGCAAGTACGTGCGCCGGCAGGCACGTTGGCATGGAACGAGTGGTGGCAACTCGTGAGGCGGCATGAGTGGCTGACACCGACACGAATGGCCATCGCGTGGTGCTGACCAGTGAGGTGGCGAAGGGACTTGGCGAGGCCAGGATCCCTTCACTGGAGGCCGTCGGTGCTAGGCGGTGAGACGACTGGCAGTACGTCTCTGCACTGGAGCCGGTGTGACGGCAGTGGGACGACTGGAAGTCGGTCCTCACACTTGGCGGGTAGATGATCGTAGGAGAAACCGCTTTTCCGTTCTTTCGAACACAAAAGCACCAAGATCCACGTTCGAACAAGGCGCTCTGCGCGGATCACCTCGAGTGGCTACTGCACAGCTATGTGCACCAAAATGTGGTGTTGTCGACCATCCGCGATGGAGTATCCCACGCGTTCACCGCCAGTGACCTCCAGTCGCGTGAGCTCCACCGCTGCAAGAACCACAGGTCAGCCGATGACATGCACAACGCGCTGGCGCGCAGCATCCGAGAAGGCCAGGACAACGGCACATACTTAGCGATCGACCTCGACGCCGCGGCACACTGGCCCGGCATCCACGTCAGCCCGTTCGGCTGCGTCCCGAAGGCCGACGCAGATCCGGCGCTTGAAGCCCGAGTCATTCATGACCTCTCCTTCCCACGGGGCGCCTCGATGAACGACGCCTCGACTCCTGCCAGCCTGCCCAGCCTTGTGTATGAACATGTCCGCGCAATCACCAGACGCATCGAAGCACTCAAGGCACGAGACGCCGACGTTGCCGTCGTCATGATGCGAGGGGATGGTGATTTTGTGTCCGCATGGATGGAAAAGCTGTTTTTCCTACGTACATCGAGAAAGTCCAACCCGAACTACCAAGGTCAACCAAGCGGACGTTTTCTCCTCGAGCCCTACCGCGGCACAACCGCTGTCCTTGGGTTCTCGGTCCCGACCACGTCAGTGTCGCCGTCCACTCGATCCCTTCGAGCTGGGCTCCCATCGGTCCCGACCACGTCAGTGTCGCCGCCCACTCGATCCCCTCTAGGTGGGCACCCTCGGTCGTCGGCCACGTCAGTGCCGCTGGTCCATTCACCTTCGCAATGGTTCACTGGACGACAGCGCCGGAGATACTGGTGGGCGACCTCACCGTCGCCTCACCAGCACATTCTCACTTTGCCTTTTGCGCTTCAGCTCGAACTACGAGCTTTTTCGGACCCACCACATCCACACCCGGGGCTCACGCCTTTTAGGCGTGGCTCAAGCTCATAATTGACTCCATTAATCAACGTTGCCATTGGTTTGCCGCATTATCCTTTCTGTCCTCCGTCCTACTTCTGTCGTCCGTCACGACTCAAGCTCACGATTGGAGTAGTGAAAACGTCAAGTCTGTGTTCCGCCATGTCATCGGCCACCCGTCCGTCGTCCAGAAGTTCGCTGGTGTTCTCCCGGAGCTTCGACTTCTCATTCTCGATCTCGCACTCCCGTTCGGTTGGGCCGGTTCGCCCGCGCATTACGGCGCCTTTGGCTCGGCCGTCTCGTTCCTGGTTCGTCGCGAGTCTCCAGCCAGCCTCCGGCGGAACAGCAGCGACACGGAGCCATTCCTCAGTTACGAATGGGTCGATGACTACGTCCTCATCGAACGCGACGCAGGTGACCGACCCGGGCTCTGCGAAACGGCGCTCCGTCTCGCCATGCTTGCTGTGCTCGGCCCCCGAGCCATCAACGAGAAGAAGTTCACCGCCTGGTCCACCCAGACCCGAGCCCTTGGTCTGGACTGGGACACAGCGGCCCGCTCGGTCTCCATGCCGGAAGCGAAGATCCAGAAAGCACTCGCCCGCATAGCGGCCATGCTGGAAGCTCCCTCTGTGACACGCTCCGACTTGAATAAGCTCCTCGGCTCGCTTCGTCGTGTGTTCTCCTGCTTTCGCCCCGTAAAAACCCTTTTTCCAGCGCGTCGTTGCTCTGCTTCGCGTGACGCCTCGCTTCCGCGCAACCGCGCTAACACACGACGCCCGGCTCGACCTACTTTGGTTCCAGCACATCCTTCTGTTCGGAAAGCTTCAAGGTGTGCCGCTACGATTCTTCTCTCTCATTGAAGTCTATTGAGTCGTTTTACACGTGCTCTATAGCTGTTTGAACTACACCCTGTCAATTTACCGCTAAAGTTCTACTCCAGTAGTTGCTTTGCCAGCGCGCGTGGTCTCCCGAAAGATACGTTGCCAGTGTTGTTGTGCCTGGTCGATCGGTCGGGTGGAGTGTCGCTGCACTCGTTCGGGTGGTCACCCCGTGGGTCGCTGCTGCTCTCGCCATTCGGTTGAACTCACTCTGATGATGGTGCCAATGTCGGACGCCTAAACTGTCCGCCAATCGTCGTGCCACCGCACAGAATCCGAGTAGTCTCTTCTTTCTGGGCGGTTTGTATTTGCTCATTTGCTGGTGGACGAGCAAACTACTGCCAACCACCTCAAGTGGTGTCCATCCCTTCTTCTGAGCTTCCTTCAGTCCTGCGATCAGGCCTTCGTACATGACTTTATTGTTGGTTGTGCCAGGGGGGCTCATGCTTGTGCTCCATACGATGTCTGCTTCCGTCGCCGTTTCAGTGCTCTTGACCATGACGGTTCCAGCTCTGCTCCGTTTGGATTTCTGGTCGGTGTGGCCGTTGAAGTACAGTATGTACCGTGTCGTTGCTCTATCGGTGGATCTTGGGTCACGCTCGAGAGTGTTCTGGGTCTTCAGCTTCTTAAGAATGTTCCATCCGAGTCGTCTCGAGGCGCGTGTCTGGTGTAGGTCGCGCTGTAGGCACTGAGTTTCCGTTCGGATCGCTCCGATGTGGATCGCTGAGGCCTGGTCGTCAGACCACCTGTTGTCTTCGTCGTGCATACCGTTTCTCCATCGCCATAACACGTTCAGGGTGACCAGCACATGCTGTTTCCAGAGGTCCACAATCTTCGTTCGTGCTATGGTGACTTCTGGTGCGTCAACTGTGCTCGGGTGGAGCTTTTCCCAATCCCACAGCCCAGTAGGATTGGCTGACATGCTTAGGCTGAATACTTCGTGGCAGAACTGGCGTGGGTAGCTTCGCTCCCATCCCTTGCCGCTTGGAGTCCAAGCATCTTCCAGCTGTGACCACAGCGCCTTTGCCTTTGGACAATGCCAGAAGATATGATAAACTCTGCCACCGTTGACGTCTTCCTCACAGTGGGGGCAGCCGCGCTTCCGATGTAGGCGATCCCACCCTGAGATGCGACCACCCTTGATCCTCTGCATGAGTAGCTTCTGTCCCTCTGTAGCTTGTCGCAACCTCATGATCGTGGTCCACTCTAATTCGGTCAGTGCGTTGCCGATCGTGTCGTCTTCCACGCGTAGCCGTTCCGTTCTTGAAGCTGCTTCCCGTTCCGCTCGCTCCGTCGTGCTGCGATAGATCTTCTGTTTGAGGGTGGGTCTCCGCTCCATCGAGGGCTGGTTCCAGATCGGTACAAACGCGTCCAACAATGGATGGAGCTCGAAGGTCGCCCTCCTGTCGTCCAAGTGCATCCGCGCCAGCTTCTGTGCCTCGATTCGTGTCGTCACTTGTCCAAGTTGTGTGCTTTTGCCATTCAGAGTGACCACTTCGAGTATGAATCCGTCATCTGCCTCCTCGAGTCTCCAGGTGTCATGGCTGGGCGAGTGTCCGTCGACAGCTCGCCGTCAACAAGATATGCTGCCGTAGTGTTTCGGTGCATCTGACGGACTGTTGTCACGAATTGGTCAGGAAAGCCGAATCTGGTGAGAACCGCGTAAAGAAATTCCCTGTCGAGTGTGTCGTAAGCTTTCGCAAAGTCCAGGAGCAGCGCCACTGAATCTCTCGGTCCTTTTCCTTGGGTTACAAGACGCTGGACTGCCGTCCAGACGTCTATCGCGTCGTGCACTTGTCGGTCCGGTACGAATCCAAACTGCAGTGGGCTGACCAAGTTCGCAAGCAGTGGTCGCACTCTGTTCAAGAGTAGTCTGCTGTAGATCTTGTAGTCGGTGTTCAGTAGAGCAATCGGTCTGAAGTCTAGTCCGCTTTTGGGGTTCGTTGTCTTGGGCAGGCAGCAGATGATGGCTTGCTGGAAACTGTCCGGGACGATTCCGCGCTCGAACCATTTGCTGTACACCTCGGCCAGGATTGGAGCAAGCATTTCCTCGTGCTCTGTGTACCAATCGTTCGGCAATCCGTCGGGTCCACTGGACTTGCCCCGTGGGCAACTGCGAATGGCTGCTGAGACTTCGCTTGGAAGGAATGCCCCCAAGAGCTTTCCCATTCCGGGCCGTGGTGCCACGCTGCCTAGCTTCTTGAAGAACTCGTCAAGGACTCGCTTATATACCGGCGTTTGCTGCGTGATGTGCTTCCAATCGGCCGCCATCTGCTCCGGTGCGCTGAGGCTGCTTGACGGATCTCGTGGTACGGCGACCTGTCGTCTTCTCTGAAATTTGGTCGAGATGCGCTTAAAGAAGGCAGAGGTCGCCGCAGCCGAGTTGCCTCGGTAAGCTCCGAACCTCCTGTTCCTGCCTTGCTTCCCCCTTTGTACATTGAGCTGGGTTAACTGCTCGCGCAGGTGCGTCGCTCGAGCCGCCCTGTCAAGCGTCATCTGCTCGATGGCATGGGTTATACCTTCGACTGTGGCTGGGATTTCCGCCACCGGCTCGTTCGCCCGTCTCCGCACGTTTCGTAGCTCCTTCTCGATTCTCCGTCGTCTCAGCCCGCGTTGATGCCGCTGAAGGATCATGCAGTCGCGTTTCGCCCGCAGGCACTGGCTCCGCAAACGGGTCTTCCACTTGTCCCATTCCTCCGCCAGCTTCTCTGCGTCCAGTTCGTCCACCACCTCTTCCAGCTGCCTCAGGCACTGCTCGCTGATCTCCTTGACCGTTGTCCGCGCGCAAGGTGGGATCGGATACTTGAGTAGCTTTCGCCGTCGCGCTCGCCTCGTGTGCCTCCGCCCTTCGCTTTGCGTTGTCCCGTACCGGACAGCACCGCGTCATGGTCACTTCTGCTGACAGGCGAGTGCACCACGACGTCATCCACCTGGTCGTAGTGCATCCGGTCCACGTACCATCTGTCCAGACGGCACGTCGCGACTTCATCTGCTTTCTGGGTGTTCATAAACGCGTGCTTGCTGGCGCGGTAGCTGGCGATCTGACTGCTAGCATGCGCCTCCAACATGTCGGCTGTGTCGGCGTCGACCAGGTCCCATGTCTCCAATAGGCGGTGCAGCGCCGGCGAGTCGTATGCCCGCCTGCCTCCACGCGTCCTGTCGAGTTCCATGTCCAGCGTACAGTTGAAGTCGCCGCCCATGAAGAGTTTTCCTGCCGGACGTTCCCATTCCGCCATCTTCGTGAAGAGCTCTTCTCGTTTCTTCCGACTGACCGGCGCGTAGATTCCCACGATCGTGATTGCTTCGATACGAATCGTTGCCGTCACTGCAATGAAGTGTGGTGACCATTGATCCTGCATCGTGGGTGATACGTCTTCCAGTTCCGAGTGTGGATGGAGCAGCACTGCCACCCCTCCTGCCGCCGTTGGTGTTGTTGTCCAGTACGACAGTCGTCTATCGAGCCGCTCACATTGGTATCCCCATGATCTGGCGTACAAGTCCTCCAGCTTCGCGGCCCAGTCGTCCTTCGCCCTTGTCTCCTGTAGAAGCACGACGTCGACATGTTGACCCTCTCGTAGTCGCTTGAAGCCGTCAAACCATTCTTGAATCCGCGCTTCCTCCTTCTTCAATCCTCGAACGTTCTGTGTGAGGAGTTGGATGCTTACCTTACGCTTCGGTGTTTGCTCGTCTCGAACTTCTTGTGGTATATCGATGCCTTCTTCATTGAGAGAATTATTCGTTGGCTTGTCTTCCGTCTGTCGCTCGTCCGGTCTGGTTGTGCTGGCCTGGCCAGGTTTCCCTCCCTTCCGAGCGTCTTGGCTGCTTGTCGAGACCTCGAGCCATCTCGATCTCGACGAGCTTGTGGTGCGATGTGTAGAGCTGTTAGCTCCGACTTGTTGTCCTTCCGTCCGTCGCACCTGCAGACGGTTGGACTCTTCTGCAGGTCCTATCATAACCTTGTAGCCTGGGCGCCGTTGTAGTCGCGCTCAGGCACAGGTTGAGATAATCCTGCTGCGCTCACCGCTGGTGCGAGTGAGCTCCAATCGTGGTTCCGGATCTCGTGACATATCTTCTGAGCCTCCTTGACGTTGGACATGATCCAGGCCTGGGCTCGTTGACATTGCTGCGCTACTGATCCGTGATAAGTTGTCATAACCATGATACTTACGACAAGTTGGTACCATTCTTGATCCGAGATTTCGTTCGGTGATCGGAGCGTCTCGAACTCAGGGCGTCCGATTATGTGAGCTACGGTTGCCCACATTTCCTTGCTGTGCGAAGCAGTCCACCTTACTTGATGCTGCTCCTGGTCGGATTGACTCGTCAGCCATTCGGATATCACCTCACCGGCCTCCTCGGGTATCGCATCCTTGAGCAGTTGTTCGAACGTCTGCTTGCGCGCTTCCATGATCCATTCTCTGCCTAGACGCCTGATGTGTCTCTCTGGCAGCTGTGCGAGGGCTACCTCCGGATATGGGAGCGATCTGAGCATGTCGAGAACCTGTTCATGCCGCCAGATCCGCCGTTCGCACTCACCGTTAATGGTAGATGGCTTTGTCTCCTCTCCTACTCTCGCCTCCGACGTACTCGCCAGCCACGCTGCATACTCTTTTTCGTTCATTCCGTTGGCGCGCTTCCAGGCCATTGCGTTGGCTCCCGCGCGGTGCTGCTTGGGATTTAGCTTGCCCAGCAGTTCCGCTAGCTCGACAGGTGGGACTGGCTCGCAGACGTTTGTCGGAGTGTCTTGCACACTGTCTTCATCATCGGACATGTCGGAGCTGGTCGTGGGGTCGGTAGCCGGACCACTAGGCTCCCCGCCATTTGTGTCTGCTAGCGGCGTGCCTCGTACGTGCTGGTTTGACTTCATGCACGCCACTTTGGATGCGTCTGGGATATTGTATAGCTGTAGTTCCGCGTAGACGCTCCTGTGCCTGTCCCGCATGCTCTCGTTGTTTGGCCCTGGTTTACTCCACTCTGTGTATAGTGCTTCATTGTATCGCACACACTGGAAATGGCACCGCGCTTGTCTGAAGATGAGAGTGAGTGGCAAGATACGTTTACGCATGAACGTAGAGATATACTTGTACGCTTCGCCATCCTCCAGAGCTCTGATGCACGCTTTCTCGATTCCGTTATGGAGTTCAATGGTGTACATTTGAACGAATACTCGTGTTCTTGCTTCGTTGAATGGTTCACCCGGTGCATCATTCGCGACATCCAGCACAAAGATTGGCTCCCTGAGGAACCATACTGCCGCCAGCAACTCTTCTGCCCCACTCCAGCGTTCCGCTGTCCACCCTTTGCGTGCCTCCATGCTTTTCGTCTTGCGTATGAATTCGAGGATCTCCGTCATAACCAGCTCGGGGTTGTCCGGTATCTCCTTGTTTTTGTAACGCCGATACAGCCTCCGAGTGTCCACCGTCCCATCTTCAATCATCCGTGGAAGGTTATCCATGAGGCTGTCTAGTACTTGATCCTTGTGGTAGTTTGCCTCATCCGAGTGGAATTTGGTTGTGGATATCTCCTTCCGTGCTGCAAGCTTGTTCGTCTTGGTGCAGTGAAGCGCGTAGAAGAAGCAGGCGCCGTTGCTTGGAACGTCTATGACCCGTGCTCCCAATACTCCCAGCCATTCCTGTAGAGACCGTGGGTCGTGGTGTTGACTCAGGATTTCGTCCAGTTTGGGGATAGGATAGAGTTCGTGCCATGGCAGATCCGCCTCCTGCTTCTCTTCGACCTTCCTCGTCACATGGCTCCTGTCGAAGAATGCTGTGACCTCCTTTTGTTTGATAGGTTTGGGTACCTTTGGTGGTCTATGTTCCGATGCAAGTAGCTTGAACCAGTCTCGTGCCTTGATGACCTCGTCTTCCTGCTTCGGTGTGGTGTCCGTCTTCTCAATGTCTTCGTCCGACGCCCGTCTCGCCCGCTTTTGGGCCGAGTTGCTTGTATCTTCTGGGTCGTCCCCGTCAATGACGTTGTCGTCCCTCTTACCGTTTCCGTGCTTCGCTGTCTCCGCACCGATTGTTTTCTCTGGATGCTTCTGGCTGACCGGAGTCTTGGCCTGTGCCACTCGCGCCTTCGCTGCTGCGATCGTTGCCTGCAATCTCCGCTCGTGACGCTCAGCATCCGCCTTCTTGCTGTTCAGGATCAGCTCTTGATACGCATTGATCTTCTTGGTTACCTCTGCGTGTCGTTGCCGTTGCTCTGCCACTTGAGGGTGCTTTGCATTGAGTGCTTCCTGCGCCTTAGTTGCTGCTTGCTTGACCGCAAGTCCCTTGGTTTTAGCCATTTTCGCAAACTCACGTTCTTTTTTGGCTCTTTCTTTTGCTTCTTCCTTGTGACGACTCTCCAGCGTTGGCGAGTGTGTCGCCCTCAAATTGTCCATTTGTTGCACGAAGTCCTTGATTCCGTTGTCAGAAACATCGGTGATCTTGGGCCATGAAGCTCCTGCGAGCTCAACGTCAGCGCTGTATTTCGCGAGGGTCTTCTGCTTGTCCTTGTTTTCGCATCGAGGCTTTCTCGGGTCGTGGTCCGTCACAAGGCACTCGCTACATGGGAAGCGGAATGCTCTGCTGGGATGGTGAATATCCACCGACGATCTAAGTTCCCCCTTCCGAATGTTGATTCGTCTCACGTTGGTCAGCCTTTCCGGACAAGCCATCTGATCAAAGGAGACCATCCACATGTGCGGCATTGGTCGTGCACAGTTGAAACTCTTGACCTCTTTGATTTTGAACGCGTCGATTCCCGTGAGTTTGTACATGAGCTCTCGTACATCATGATGACGTAGGTCAGGTCTCGACAGAAGATTAACCTTGTACATCATTCCATGCGCGTTGTCGTCTACTCCGACTCGGACTTCCGCTGAGGTGAACGAGTCCGTGGCTTTAAGCTGGACTTTTCCTTTGCCAAAGTTGAAGGTTTGGTCCATCCACACCTTGCGTATGTCTGGGCGCACGAATCGTAGGGTCACGATCTGAGAGTTCGGTTCTAACAGCACCTCTTGCACGTCGGAGAGAAGGCGTAGGACTCTCTTCTCTTGTGCGTCGTTGTCCTTGCATCCTTCCATTAGAGCCATGACAAGCAGTTTTTGGCCGGACCGATGTGACCATTTGGTTCCCACTGGCAGTCTCATATACAGCCTGTATCCGAGGTGATCTTTGTGGAAGTCCCTGATGGCGTCTTGTTCCTTACCGACGTGTGTCTCATCGATGAAGAGTGGTGGTTCTGCTAGGTGGATCTGCTTAGATGCCCACAGAAACAACGTGTGCTTCTCTTTTTTGGTCATCGGTCGTTGATCTCCATCCCGCATCATTGCCTTTGGCTTCTTCAGTGCGCACATGTAGTACTGTGCGTGCACCGTCTCGTCTTCACGCTCGGTCGTCAGGTCGAGAGGTGTACCGGCTGAGCCCACCAACTTCGCCCTGATGGCAGCTGCTCCCTGGGCAGTCCAGACCGTGGTGGCGCCTTGTTCACTCTTTTTCCTGTTGCCGAAGTCTTCACCCGCGCGCAGCACGCGTCTCCCGGTCACCGGCTTGTGTCCGATCGGCGGTGCGTATGTCGTGGGCTTCTTGGCGTTTGGACGGCCCTTGCGGACGGTTGTCCATTCTCTTTCCAGATTGAGTTCCAGCTTATTGAACTTGTTGAACACCCCTGTCGCCTCTTGCGATGCCCCTCCAGCACCTTGTGACTCACATTCTTGGGTTGTGACAGAGTTATCTGCTCCTTCGCTGGTTTCCGAGGCCACGAGGTCACCGGTCGCATTATTGGTGTCTCCCGTGCTCGATGCGTCGTATGAGTCCTTCTCACAGTCCTCCCGCGTAGCGTGCTTGTCTCTAGGGCCGCCCGAATCCTCACGTCTCGTTTGCTCCTGTGAGTCGAGAAGCGCATTGTCCTCAAACTCATTTGGAGCCGGAGACGGGATCCTGTCCGGCGGATCCTTACCAGGGGTTACTCCTTCTCCCATGGTTTTCTGTGGCCGATGCGGCCGAGTGTTCCCGTGATCCCCCTCCTTCTCTCGGCGTTTGCTTGGCCTTTGCTTGCCTTTTCTCTGTCCGGTGGTTGGCCACCCGAGGTCTAGGCAGCAAATCGGAAAGTTAACGGAATTATTTGCAAATCGAGGATATCGAGCTACAGATAATCGAAGATGCCTAGATGAAGACGTACGCGACGGCAAGTGCACCACCCACGACAGAGAGCACGCACATGGCATTCGATGGCGAAAATGTGCCAGGTGCTGGTGAGTCACTAGTTGTAGAACTGTGCTGCTGACAGTGGAGCCCACGATTGGATTGCAAGGTGGAGTATCCATAGGATACTCTTACTTCTGAATGACAGAGAGGATCGACTTGACTCGTCCTCGAGCGCGGCCTCAAGTCACCGGACGTTCCACCGTCGCAAGCCCGATATTTTCATCGTTGTAGTTATGGTTTGTAGTTCAGTCACGATTTCTCAAGCGCGCGATCAAGCCATCGTCGAAGCAGTCGTAAAGCTTCAAAATCGCGTACCCACCGACAACGTCCTTGTACACCCGCTCCTTGGTTAGAACTATGCGAGTTCACTTAACCTGTGTATAAACTGCCTTAGCCCCACAAGTGATTCATGGAGGAAGAACGGAAAGAGAAGCAATTAATATACCCCTAATAAAGAAGTAGATATGTAGAGTGATGACCTGTAGACGACGCTCAAAGCGGCGAACCAAGAACGTAAATCATAGCTGAGAAGGGCAAGGACATTGGCATTCCCAGTTCGTATGCATTTGCCTCCTTCTTGTTATGCGTGTTAATAAATGTGCAAAAGCTGCTGCTGCTGATCGTACTAAGCCACTCCTACGAACGCCTAGAAGAAAGCGTAGACAAGGGCAGCCGCGCCGGCCAGCACGGACGACGCGACACCCATGACGCGCATGGAGCTTGAAGGTGCAGGAGTGGTGGAGTTGCTCGGCGCTGGAGTCGTGGTTGGCTCCGTTGGCTCCGTTGGCTCCGTGTAGCGCAACACAGGGTCGTACGTGAGCTTCTTGTCCATGAAGTTCGGAATGGCCAACACGAGCTTGGCACCTGTGAGCTTTGGTGTGGCCGTGCTAGTCGTCGCGGTGGCAGCAGCATCCGTCGTGGTGAACACGGACTTGATGGGCACGTCCATGAACATGCCGTCACCAATTGTGACAACCTGTAGCACAGCAGTGTCCGATGCCTTTGCAGCGAGCGTTGGGGCCAAGGCACTTGAGCCGTCAGTACCCTTGGCCGTACTAGCGATACTCAACTCAACTTCGAAGGTGCTTGTTGCATCCTTAAGTACCCAGCCGCTAACCTCGGCCGTGAACTTGATACCACCGGCGGGCACGGTGAGCTTTCCACCAGCGTAGTCGAGCTCTGTCGAAGCATAATACACAGTCGCCGTGACGGTCACGGTAGCTGTCTTGGCTGCTGCATCAGCGGTAGTCTTCAGATCAGCAGTGAAGCTCGTCGATGCAGACACATCAGCATCTCCTGCAGCATTCTTCTTTGGTGTGACGGTCGTCCAGTCGACAGTGTTGCCCAGGTTGACATCTGCGATCTTGACCACCGACGTTGCCGGGTCATTGGCAGTGGCGCCAGGCGTGAATTCTTCTAGACGAGTAAGCGTGATCGTGGCGCTCTTGGTAGTGCAGTTGCCTGTTGGGCAAAACTGGATGCCAGCGGCGGTCTTGACAAACTTGGCTCCAGTCTTGACGGCCGTGACAGTGGACGTGAAAGTCTCGTCAGCCGAGACTGTGGCGAGCGACACAAGGCCGGCAAGCGGGAGGATGCTCAAGAACTTCATGATGCAGGTGCGGTGTCTTGTGGAGAGGGTGAAGGAGGCTGCTGGGTCTGGGGCCGTGAATCGCAGAGTGAGTGGACGAGTGGTGCGAAGCTGTTTGGGGGTGGAGGGGTTACATGCGACCGCTCGCTTCCGTTGACCACGCACCTCCTCGCGTCCCTAAGCATTTCTTCGAGGTCCTTACCGCGCCTTCCCGCACGCTTTTAATAGGCGGCAGGAGGAGGGGCGATACCCACGCTGATCGTTCCTATTCTTGTCTGACCAACGTTTGCTGCCGTTAGAGTTGAGCGCCTTCCGCCTGCACTCTTCTCCAACATTGTGCTACGACACGACTGCAGCTCTTCTCCGACAGGTGAAAAAGCCACCCGCCTCCCACAGACTCAGTTCAGTGTATTCATTAGAGTAGTGTAGACAGATGCGACTCCCTATCCATATAGTTTAACTATCTTGTGCCCGTATGAAGGACATCACATGATGAAACGGTGAAGAGCGACAAAAAGAAAGAAAGAAACAAGGGCGCCAAGAAGCGCTTGCGTGCTGCCACCAATGCATCAGGCAGCTCGTCAAGCCAAACCAGTGTCCGATATGTCGCGCGTGTTTTATCATGACGATTTGCCAAGTGATTTGTGACACGCTGTATAAACTAGAACTTGGCTGAGGAGCCGAGGAAGAAGCAAGGTCACGGTGTACCTCTTGGACCCTAGTGCGCTAACGACTAATCTATACTAATTTAATAACAGCGTAAGCATTGATACAGTCTAATAGCAAACAACAACACAAACAAAAACAACAAGATTATGAGAGCCCAGCCTAGGAGTGTGATGAGGTGTGTGTCTTCCTTATGAACGGATGATCGATTCTCGTGCGACTGTTGTCGAGCGGTGGTCAGCCTCTGAAGTCCGAAGTAGAAGTATGATGATGATGAAGGTGAAGTCTATGGAGCGTAATTACTGTACCCTGATGGCTTTGAAGTAGACGTATCTAGATACAGTATCTAGATATCGATGGAGCGCAATTAATGTACCCCTAATAAAGAAGTAGATATGTAGAGTGATGACCTTAGACGACGCTCAAAGCGGCGAACCAAGAACGTAAATCATAGCTGAGAAGGGCAAGGACATTGGCATTCCCAGTTCGTATGCATTTGCCTCCTTCTTGTTATGCGTGTTAATAAATGTGCAAAAGCTGCTGCTGCTGATCGTACTAAGCCACTCCTACGAACGCCTAGAAGAAAGCGTAGACAAGGGCAGCCGCGCCGGCCAGCACGGACGACGCGACACCCATGACGCGCATGGAGCTTGAAGGTGCAGGAGTGGTGGAGTTGCTCGGCGCTGGAGTCGTGGTTGGCTCCGTTGGCTCCGTTGGCTCCGTGTAGCGCAACACAGGGTCGTACGTGAGCTTCTTGTCCATGAAGTTCGGAATGGCCAACACGAGCTTGGCACCTGTGAGCTTTGGTGTGGCCGTGCTAGTCGTCGCGGTGGCAGCAGCATCCGTCGTGGTGAACACGGACTTGATGGGCACGTCCATGAACATGCCGTCACCAATTGTGACAACCTGTAGCACAGCAGTGTCCGATGCCTTTGCAGCGAGCGTTGGGGCCAAGGCACTTGAGCCGTCAGTACCCTTGGCCGTACTAGCGATACTCAACTCAACTTCGAAGGTGCTTGTTGCATCCTTAAGTACCCAGCCGCTAACCTCGGCCGTGAACTTGATACCACCGGCGGGCACGGTGAGCTTTCCACCAGCGTAGTCGAGCTCTGTCGAAGCATAATACACAGTCGCCGTGACGGTCACGGTAGCTGTCTTGGCTGCTGCATCAGCGGTAGTCTTCAGATCAGCAGTGAAGCTCGTCGATGCAGACACATCAGCATCTCCTGCAGCATTCTTCTTTGGTGTGACGGTCGTCCAGTCGACAGTGTTGCCCAGGTTGACATCTGCGATCTTGACCACCGACGTTGCCGGGTCATTGGCAGTGGCGCCAGGCGTGAATTCTTCTAGACGAGTAAGCGTGATCGTGGCGCTCTTGGTAGTGCAGTTGCCTGTTGGGCAAAACTGGATGCCAGCGGCGGTCTTGACAAACTTGGCTCCAGTCTTGACGGCCGTGACAGTGGACGTGAAAGTCTCGTCAGCCGAGACTGTGGCGAGCGACACAAGGCCGGCAAGCGGGAGGATGCTCAAGAACTTCATGATGCAGGTGCGGTGTCTTGTGGAGAGGGTGAAGGAGGCTGCTGGGTCTGGGGCCGTGAATCGCAGAGTGAGTGGACGAGTGGTGCGAAGCTGTTTGGGGGTGGAGGGGTTACATGCGACCGCTCGCTTCCGTTGACCACGCACCTCCTCGCGTCCCTAAGCATTTCTTCGAGGTCCTTACCGCGCCTTCCCGCACGCTTTTAATAGGCGGCAGGAGGAGGGGCGATACCCACGCTGATCGTTCCTATTCTTGTCTGACCAACGTTTGCTGCCGTTAGAGTTGAGCGCCTTCCGCCTGCACTCTTCTCCAACATTGTGCTACGACACGACTGCAGCTCTTCTCCGACAGGTGAAAAAGCCACCCGCCTCCCACAGACTCAGTTCAGTGTATTCATTAGAGTAGTGTAGACAGATGCGACTCCCTATCCATATAGTTTAACTATCTTGTGCCCGTATGAAGGACATCACATGATGAAACGGTGAAGAGCGACAAAAAGAAAGAAAGAAACAAGGGCGCCAAGAAGCGCTTGCGTGCTGCCACCAATGCATCAGGCAGCTCGTCAAGCCAAACCAGTGTCCGATATGTCGCGCGTGTTTTATCATGACGATTTGCCAAGTGATTTGTGACACGCTGTATAAACTAGAACTTGGCTGAGGAGCCGAGGAAGAAGCAAGGTCACGGTGTACCTCTTGGACCCTAGTGCGCTAACGACTAATCTATACTAATTTAATAACAGCGTAAGCATTGATACAGTCTAATAGCAAACAACAACACAAACAAAAACAACAAGATTATGAGAGCCCAGCCTAGGAGTGTGATGAGGTGTGTGTCTTCCTTATGAACGGATGATCGATTCTCGTGCGACTGTTGTCGAGCGGTGGTCAGCCTCTGAAGTCCGAAGTAGAAGTATGATGATGATGAAGGTGAAGTCTATGGAGCGTAATTACTGTACCCTGATGGCTTTGAAGTAGACGTATCTAGATACAGTATCTAGATATCGATGGAGCGCAATTAATGTACCCTAATAAAGAAGTAGATATGTAGAGTGATGACCTTAGACGACGCTCAAAGCGGCGAACCAAGAACGTAAATCATAGCTGAGAAGGGCAAGGACATTGGCATTCCCAGTTCGTATGCATTTGCCTCCTTCTTGTTATGCGTGTTAATAAATGTGCAAAAGCTGCTGCTGCTGATCGTACTAAGCCACTCCTACGAACGCCTAGAAGAAAGCGTAGACAAGGGCAGCCGCGCCGGCCAGCACGGACGACGCGACACCCATGACGCGCATGGAGCTTGAAGGTGCAGGAGTGGTGGAGTTGCTCGGCGCTGGAGTCGTGGTTGGCTCCGTTGGCTCCGTTGGCTCCGTGTAGCGCAACACAGGGTCGTACGTGAGCTTCTTGTCCATGAAGTTCGGAATGGCCAACACGAGCTTGGCACCTGTGAGCTTTGGTGTGGCCGTGCTAGTCGTCGCGGTGGCAGCAGCATCCGTCGTGGTGAACACGGACTTGATGGGCACGTCCATGAACATGCCGTCACCAATTGTGACAACCTGTAGCACAGCAGTGTCCGATGCCTTTGCAGCGAGCGTTGGGGCCAAGGCACTTGAGCCGTCAGTACCCTTGGCCGTACTAGCGATACTCAACTCAACTTCGAAGGTGCTTGTTGCATCCTTAAATATCGATCGATACAAGCTCGAAAAGCCTTTTTGCTCGTGTGTGTGACGGGTCGTAAAAGTGCAAGGTTCGTGCGATCAAGTCGACATGAGTGCTTTTGCAATTTAGCAAACGCATCATGTCGGAAGACGGTAGGTTATGCTCCCATTTTGACAAATGACGGACACGAGGTAGCAATGGGCTCCATGGTGGATTGCATGCAGACGATGCCCTTCCGTCTATTGTTTTGCATAACATTGAGCTTGGAAGTGCTTCGTATGTGCCACATCATTGTCGATCAGTACCTGCTATTTCAAATATTTGGGTGTTTAGTTATTCCCAGTAAATATATATATATATATATATGATATTGCAGCCGTCAATAAATACGCCTATAAAATACTTCATAAATCGATAAATATGATATATAATGTTACTACACTACATAATATACCATTTTGAGCACATCCAAGAACCCCGCGTAGACAGTAGCAACACGACCACATTCCAACACTTAGATCATCACAGAATTCCCGTACCACAACATGCCGGCGACTCGGAGTATCTATCTTCTGGAATACCCCCGTAGCGAAGCGGAGGGTGGTGGAACGAAGCGCTCTAGCGCATGGCGACCGAGCTTGCCGAGGGAGCGCGCGGGCGCGAGTCACCCCTTTGTCATATGACCTCCTTACATGATGGACAAAAATGAAGACCTGAGCACACATTTCGTAAAACCTCGAGACGAACTCCCTCCTACGTTCGGGCAGAAGCTTTGCATCGTATGCATCACCCAAAAGCTCCAAAAATAATGGCTGACTGGTTACCCAACAAGCCATGGATCATCGACTCAGCTCGCAAGCCATGTATTCTATGGCACGATCTGGCCATGGCAGCGTCCATGCCCTCTTTAGGAAGCATTTTCTTCTCCTTGGTTTGCAGCGAACGGCGACCGAGTTGATGAGCTTAAATATTCTTACATTTCCAAAGCTATTTGGGAGCAGTTACTCACCACGGCATTTGTTACTCACTTGTTTAGGCTGAAGTTGCCCATCGCGGGGTTCGCCCCATAAGCAGTACTTTCAGTGATGCTGGCTAGTATTTATCACCGAGCGGCTAACGGCAGATGTAATAAGGAATATGCAACGCCAAGCGTGGATGTGTCTCCACATAGGCATCACTAATGGTGGAGAAAGTTGGTCGCGAACTGATATTCGAGCTCGTGCATTGATACTTCAGTACAACAGGAAGTCCTATGGTACTCATTTTCAACCAACCGAGTCTTGTACGCGTTCACCTCAGGTTTGCACAGACACTTTGCCCGACGACAGGATGGGCTGCCGCCATTGAGTGCTTCAGGGATCCATACTATGGTGCCTACAGCGCGACCTACACCAGACACGCGCCACGAGAAGACTCGGATGGAACATCCTTAAGAAGCTGAAGACCCAGAACACTCTCGAGCGCGACCCAAGATCCACCGATCGAGCAACGACACGGTACATACTGTACTTCAACGGCCACACCGACCAGAAATCCAAACGGAGCAGAGCTGGAACCGTCATGGTCAAGAGCACTGAAACGGCGACGGAAGCAGACATCGTATGGAGCACAAGCATGAGCCTCCCTGGCACAACCAACAATAAAGTCATGTACGAAGGCCTGATCGCAGGACTGAAGGAAGCTCAGAAGAAGGGATGGACACCACTTGAGGTGGTTGGCAGCAGCTCGCTCGTCCACCAGCAAATGAGCAAATACAAACCGCCCAGAAAGAAGAGACTACTCGGATTCTGTGCGGTGGCACGACGATTGGCGGACAGTTTAGGCGTCCGACATTGGCACCATCATCAGAGTGAGTTCAACCGAATGGCGAGAGCAGCAGCGACCCACGAGGCGACCACCCGAACGAGTGCAGCGACACTCCACCCGACCGATCGACCAGGCACAACAACACTGGCAACGTATCTTTCGGGAGACCACGCGCGCTGGCAAAGCAACTACTGGAGTAGAACTTTAGCGGTAAATTGACAGGGTGTAGTTCAAACAGCTATAGAGCACGTGTAAAACGACTCAATAGACTTCAATGAGAGAAAGAGATGATGTTCGCTCTCCCAGAATTTCGTAGATTCAAGAGTCGTCACACATCGGGTCGCTTCCACAGGCTGGGACTCGATGCTTCTGCAGTGACCAACAAGCGCGTTCGGCGGCCTTCGTGTCTGCGATCTCGCACCCCCGCAAGGCAAACCTCGCTGCTCCTGCATCGAACCCCACTAGTCTCGTCTGTTCGGCTAGCATGCGGCAGGATGCTGTCACCTTCTCTTCCAAGATGTCGGGAGTCGACGGTTGTCACCTTACGAGAGAATTAAACCGAAGGTTGGCAGGCGAAGACTTAAAACACCTCCTGGCTCGTGTAGAGAAATCAAGGGTGCAACTTCTCCACCGTATGGCGCACCGAATAAAACACAAGATTAGCTCCGTAGTGGCCGCGCCACGGCTATTAGGACACAGTAAATGCACCTAATAGACCTCAATTTGAAGAAGAAGAAGAAGAAGTAAATCATAGCTGAGAAGGGCAAGGACATTGGCATTCCCAGTTCGTATGCATTTGCCTCCTTCTTGTTATGCGTGTTAATAAATGTGCAAAAGCTGCTGCTGCTGATCGTACTAAGCCACTCCTACGAACGCCTAGAAGAAAGCGTAGACAAGGGCAGCCGCGCCGGCCAGCACGGACGACGCGACACCCATGACGCGCATGGAGCTTGAAGGTGCAGGAGTGGTGGAGTTGCTCGGCGCTGGAGTCGTGGTTGGCTCCGTTGGCTCCGTTGGCTCCGTGTAGCGCAACACAGGGTCGTACGTGAGCTTCTTGTCCATGAAGTTCGGAATGGCCAACACGAGCTTGGCACCTGTGAGCTTTGGTGTGGCCGTGCTAGTCGTCGCGGTGGCAGCAGCATCCGTCGTGGTGAACACGGACTTGATGGGCACGTCCATGAACATGCCGTCACCAATTGTGACAACCTGTAGCACAGCAGTGTCCGATGCCTTTGCAGCGTCCCTAAGCATTTCTTCGAGGTCCTAACCGCTTCTTACCACACGCTTTAAATAGGCTACCACACGCTTAAATAGGCGGCAGGAGGGAGGGCCATGCCTACACATGATGTTATTGGATGCCTTTTGAAACGACTCTCGCACAACGGTTTCACGAGAAATGCACTTTGGCGGTTGCCAACTTGAGATTGAAATCGGGGAGAACAATATCAACAACGCCAGGTCTGTAACAACCAGTCTACACTACTCTAATGAATACACTGAACTGAGTCTGTGGGAGGCGGGTGGCTTTTTCACCTGTCGGAGAAGAGCTGCAGTCGTGTCGTAGCACAATGTTGGAGAAGAGTGCAGGCGGAAGGCGCTCAACTCTAACGGCAGCAAACGTTGGTCAGACAAGAATAGGAACGATCAGCGTGGGTATCGCCCCTCCTCCTGCCGCCTATTAAAAGCGTGCGGGAAGGCGCGGTAAGGACCTCGAAGAAATGCTTAGGGACGCGAGGAGGTGCGTGGTCAACGGAAGCGAGCGGTCGCATGTAACCCCTCCACCCCAAACAGCTTCGCACCACTCATCCACTCACTCTGCGATTCACGGCCCCAGACCCAGCAGCCTCCTTCACCCTCTCCACAAGACACCGCACCTGCATCATGAAGTTCTTGAGCATCCTCCCGCTTGCCGGCCTTGTGTCGCTCGCCACAGTCTCGGCTGACGAGACTTTCACGTCCACTGTCACGGCCGTCAAGACTGGAGCCAAGTTTGTCAAGACCGCCGCTGGCATCCAGTTTTGCCCAACAGGCAACTGCACTACCAAGAGCGCCACGATCACGCTTACTCGTCTAGAAGAATTCACGCCTGGCGCCACTGCCAATGACCCGGCAACGTCGGTGGTCAAGATCGCAGATGTCAACCTGGGCAACACTGTCGACTGGACGACCGTCACACCAAAGAAGAATGCTGCAGGAGATGCTGATGTGTCTGCATCGACGAGCTTCACTGCTGATCTGAAGACTACCGCTGATGCAGCAGCCAAGACAGCTACCGTGACCGTCACGGCGACTGTGTATTATGCTTCGACAGAGCTCGACTACGCTGGTGGAAAGCTCACCGTGCCCGCCGGTGGTATCAAGTTCACGGCCGAGGTTAGCGGCTGGGTACTTAAGGATGCAACAAGCACCTTCGAAGTTGAGTTGAGTATCGCTAGTACGGCCAAGGGTACTGACGGCTCAAGTGCCTTGGCCCCAACGCTCGCTGCAAAGGCATCGGACACTGCTGTGCTACAGGTTGTCACAATTGGTGACGGCATGTTCATGGACGTGCCCATCAAGTCCGTGTTCACCACGACGGATGCTGCTGCCACCGCGACGACTAGCACGGCCACACCAAAGCTCACAGGTGCCAAGCTCGTGTTGGCCATTCCGAACTTCATGGACAAGAAGCTCACGTACGACCCTGTGTTGCGCTACACGGAGCCAACGGAGCCAACGGAGCCAACCACGACTCCAGCGCCGAGCAACTCCACCACTCCTGCACCTTCAAGCTCCATGCGCGTCATGGGTGTCGCGTCGTCCGTGCTGGCCGGCGCGGCTGCCCTTGTCTACGCTTTCTTCTAGGCGTTCGTAGGAGTGGCTTAGTACGATCAGCAGCAGCAGCTTTTGCACATTTATTAACACGCATAACAAGAAGGAGGCAAATGCATACGAACTGGGAATGCCAATGTCCTTGCCCTTCTCAGCTATGATTTACGTTCTTGGTTCGCCGCTTTGAGCGTCGTCTAAGGTCATCACTCTACATATCTACTTCTTTATTAGGGGTACATTAATTGCGCTCCATCGATATCTAGATACTGTATCTAGATACGTCTACTTCAAAGCCATCAGGGTACAGTAATTACGCTCCATAGACTTCACCTTCATCATCATCATACTTCTACTTCGGACTTCAGAGGCTGACCACCGCTCGACAACAGTCGCACGAGAATCGATCATCCGTTCATAAGGAAGACACACACCTCATCACACTCCTAGGCTGGGCTCTCATAATCTTGTTGTTTTTGTTTGTGTTGTTGTTTGCTATTAGACTGTATCAATGCTTACGCTGTTATTAAATTAGTATAGATTAGTCGTTAGCGCACTAGGGTCCAAGAGGTACACCGTGACCTTGCTTCTTCCTCGGCTCCTCAGCCAAGTTCTAGTTTATACAGCGTGTCACAAATCACTTGGCAAATCGTCATGATAAAACACGCGCGACATATCGGACACTGGTTTGGCTTGACGAGCTGCCTGATGCATTGGTGGCAGCACGCAAGCGCTTCTTGGCGCCCTTGTTTCTTTCTTTCTTTTTGTCGCTCTTCACCGTTTCATCATGTGATGTCCTTCATACGGGCACAAGATAGTTAAACTATATGGATAGGGAGTCGCATCTGTCTACACTACTCTAATGAATACACTGAACTGAGTCTGTGGGAGGCGGGTGGCTTTTTCACCTGTCGGAGAAGAGCTGCAGTCGTGTCGTAGCACAATGTTGGAGAAGAGTGCAGGCGGAAGGCGCTCAACTCTAACGGCAGCAAACGTTGGTCAGACAAGAATAGGAACGATCAGCGTGGGTATCGCCCCTCCTCCTGCCGCCTATTAAAAGCGTGCGGGAAGGCGCGGTAAGGACCTCGAAGAAATGCTTAGGGACGCGAGGAGGTGCGTGGTCAACGGAAGCGAGCGGTCGCATGTAACCCCTCCACCCCCAAACAGCTTCGCACCACTCATCCACTCACTCTGCGATTCACGGCCCCAGACCCAGCAGCCTCCTTCACCCTCTCCACAAGACACCGCACCTGCATCATGAAGTTCTTGAGCATCCTCCCGCTTGCCGGCCTTGTGTCGCTCGCCACAGTCTCGGCTGACGAGACTTTCACGTCCACTGTCACGGCCGTCAAGACTGGAGCCAAGTTTGTCAAGACCGCCGCTGGCATCCAGTTTTGCCCAACAGGCAACTGCACTACCAAGAGCGCCACGATCACGCTTACTCGTCTAGAAGAATTCACGCCTGGCGCCACTGCCAATGACCCGGCAACGTCGGTGGTCAAGATCGCAGATGTCAACCTGGGCAACACTGTCGACTGGACGACCGTCACACCAAAGAAGAATGCTGCAGGAGATGCTGATGTGTCTGCATCGACGAGCTTCACTGCTGATCTGAAGACTACCGCTGATGCAGCAGCCAAGACAGCTACCGTGACCGTCACGGCGACTGTGTATTATGCTTCGACAGAGCTCGACTACGCTGGTGGAAAGCTCACCGTGCCCGCCGGTGGTATCAAGTTCACGGCCGAGGTTAGCGGCTGGGTACTTAAGGATGCAACAAGCACCTTCGAAGTTGAGTTGAGTATCGCTAGTACGGCCAAGGGTACTGACGGCTCAAGTGCCTTGGCCCCAACGCTCGCTGCAAAGGCATCGGACACTGCTGTGCTACAGGTTGTCACAATTGGTGACGGCATGTTCATGGACGTGCCCATCAAGTCCGTGTTCACCACGACGGATGCTGCTGCCACCGCGACGACTAGCACGGCCACACCAAAGCTCACAGGTGCCAAGCTCGTGTTGGCCATTCCGAACTTCATGGACAAGAAGCTCACGTACGACCCTGTGTTGCGCTACACGGAGCCAACGGAGCCAACGGAGCCAACCACGACTCCAGCGCCGAGCAACTCCACCACTCCTGCACCTTCAAGCTCCATGCGCGTCATGGGTGTCGCGTCGTCCGTGCTGGCCGGCGCGGCTGCCCTTGTCTACGCTTTCTTCTAGGCGTTCGTAGGAGTGGCTTAGTACGATCAGCAGCAGCAGCTTTTGCACATTTATTAACACGCATAACAAGAAGGAGGCAAATGCATACGAACTGGGAATGCCAATGTCCTTGCCCTTCTCAGCTATGATTTATGTGCTTGGTTCGCCGCTTTGAGCGTCGTCTAAGGTCATCACTGTAGCGTATCCTGCTTGATACGCAGGGTCTAGGTCAAAGCGTGGCCTTTATCCAGCTGAAGAGTAGAGACCCGGCAGAGATAGGGTAACAGAAGTTAGTAACACTCGCGTGCCCCTGGACGACCATGCATGGCATGGTTGGTGGACGTTGAGTTAGAAGTAGTGTGAGGCAGTTGTGAATTTCCTGCATTCGATCAAGGACCAGGAATACACGTTGATGACTTTGGGAGTTCCAGCTCCCAATCTGGATTGTGTTGTCTAGGATCCCTCGAGGATACTACAAAGAATTCTTTAGGTCCGGGTTATCCTGGGACTGTCAAGGATGTCTGTGACACATCAGAGTGGTGTGTCCCAACCTGAGGGACCGGTCCTTCACCAACGGCACCAGTGAGTAAGAGTGTGACGACGGGTTTTTCAACACGACATCAGGCAACATGGATCTGGGCAGATCCAAGACGAGAGACACAGAGGGTGTTGGGGCAACATTGAGGCATGTTACAATTAGCGGAGTCAAACTACGGTGATCCACGCCTGTGATGGCGTGCGCCCGGGAGTGGTCGTGGTGGGTTCTTGAGCTTCTTGGAACTCCTTGGAGCTAGTGAGCAAAAAGGAAAGTGAGACAGCGAGTGAGTGAGGCAGCAAGTAGGTGAGGCGGCAAGTACGTGCGCCGGCAGGCACGTTGGCATGGAACGAGTGGTGGCAACTCGTGGAGCCTCGAACGAGTGGTGGCAACTCGTGAGACGGCAACTCGTGGAGCCTCGAACGAGTGGTGGCAACTCGTGAGGCGGCATGAGTGGCTGACACCGACACGAATGGCCATCGCGTGGTGCTGACCAGTGAGGTGGCGAAGGGACTTGGCGAGGCCAGGATCCCTTCACTGGAGGCCGTCGGTGCTAGGCGGTGAGACGACTGGCAGTACATCACTGCACTGGAGCCGGTGTGACGGTAGTGGGACGACTGGAAGTCGGTCCTCACACTTGGCGGGTAGATGATCGTAGGAGAAACCGCTTTTCCGTTCTTTCGAACACAAAAGCACCATTTTCACCACGACATCAGGCAACATGGATCTGGGCAGATCCAAGACGAGAGACACAGTGGGTGTTGGGGCAACATTGAGGCATGTTACAATTAGCGGAGTCAAACTACGGCGATCCACGCCTGTGATGGCGTGCGCCCCTATGTAGATTGCCGTGAGGTTGGCTCGACTGCCTCAGATGGCCCGACGTCATCCGTGTCGCGAGGTCGGCACTTGAGTCTTGTGTGTAGCGGACGTAGCGGAGGAAAGCATCGGAGCGCCAGCGGCCGTGGAGCATTGTGAGCGTGGTGTCGACGCCTGCCGACAGGAGTGCAGTTGCGCCGCCTGCCCGGAGTGAGTGGCACGAGATTCTTGATGGTTCGGCACCCGCGCCCTTCGCTGCGATACGCAGGAGTCGAGCGAGGTCTTCGGCTGCAAGTGTCTTGGCTGGGGACAATGAACAGAGAGGCGCGTCCTTGCGGAGGCGAAGCATGCTGGCGTGATGAAGGAGCCACATGGCCGCGGTGACTGGGCAGAGCAGTGGCAGGCCTGATCGGCGAAGGGTGCGACTCACACCTTGGCCTTCCTGGTCCGTTTTGCTTCCGCGCAATGTGATCGTGACTTGGTACGCTTCTGCGGCAACAGTGGTTGGGCGGCCTTGCACATCTTCGATTCTGACGTCTCTGACTTGGAGGGCGTAGCACTTGAGTTTGCCTCTGACACGTAGGTACTCTGCGCTTCTGAGAAGAAAGAAGAAGCCCAGCACCGCAGCCCCACCAATGACGCGGTGGTGGGCGAGGCGTTTGTCGAGACGGTGGAGGATCCAGGTGAGCATGGCTGGCGTGACGGGGTCGCGGGGCTTCGTGCGGCCGTCGACTCGTTGCATCCCGGCAAGTGCGAGTGCGTGGCCCTGGCTGAGGCGCGGTTCGAATCCGACCACGAGGCGATGATACCAGCGGATATGGCTGATTTTGGATCGAATGGAGCCAACCGGACCTTCCCCCGCGGGAGACCTCCCGACCAACAAAAAACACCGAAGAGAGCCAGGAGTAGTGATTGTGACGCTGGTCTGTCTGCTGCAGCCATCGGGGCACACCGAGGCGCTGGCAGAACGAGCACCATTGGCGCCAAGTACCTTCGTACTGACGCTTGGATGAGTCGGCGAGGGACCTGTGCTGAAGGGCGACCAAGTCGCTGAGTAAACCTTGCGTAGTGACGGTGGGACCGCGGTCTGTGACCACATTCGAGTTAGTTCTTTCCACTGGGTGAGACGTTGTCCGTGCCAAGCCCGCGACCCTAGATCGGCCAGATAGTTGGAGGTACCCGCGAGGTGTTCCGCCGACACCCGGAGACACCAGCGTGCTTCCACCGCACCAATGATTCGGTTCAGTTCCTGGGAGAAAGGTTCCTGGCTTGCAAGCGCGTTGCACCACGAGACCGCTGACGTGTTGTCGATCCAAAAGCGAACGTGCGTTAGCGTATCAGCGTTGGCTGGTCGTCACTGGCGACCCCAGCACAAAATGGCAAGGGCAGCACTGAGTTGCTCTCGTACGTTGATAGACAGGCGATTCTCACGTATCATGACCTGTTCTTCTGCGTCGAAGGCCACTCGAACGTACTCACGCGACGCGGGGTTGAGCGCGCAGAGACCTTGGTCAGAGGCGTCCATGAAGATGTGGACGTCCGGTTCCGGGAGCTCACCGAAGAATCGTAGCGGCTTGCCGAAGGTCCTCTTCGTCGCTCGACACCAGTGCCCAACGGCAGGCATCATCACACAGATACAGCGGTTCATCAGCAATTATGTGTGGCAAGGATCACTAACGGCAGATGCACGAACAGGCAAACCATGGATGAGCAGACAGACAGCGGCACTCCCTGGCGCGGCCGGAGGTCTCGGCCTACCCCTGGTTCACGAGGAATGCTTACTCACCAGCGCAAAGATGGTTCTGCGGTGGGCTCGGCCGATCTCTGGCATCAGAGGAGCGATCGGGACCGCGCTGCTGAACGGCACGCCGGCAGGAGGCTCAGCAACGAGCGTGGTATCGATCACGCGAGATCTAGCAACCGCTCCAAGGCTCAACAGCAAGAATTTTGCAACCACTGGTGTATCGACGTTGCGCAGCATCACAGCCCAGCCCCGCGGAGACGAAGAGAACAGAATCCAGGCAACACTGTGCGTCAAGCCGGTGACGACGCGCACAGACAGGAGATGGTGGAACGACGGATGGTATCACGCAGACTTCAGCGAAGATCAAGACCTGCTGTTCGCACTTTTGAACGAACAAAATGCGGGACACGGATCATTCAACAAGGGTGGCCTCATGATTGCGCGCGCCCTCGGTGATGGTGTACTGGCGACTGTGGACAAGAAGAGTGGAAGCAGCCGACATATTGAGAAGTCTGATTTCCCGAACTTGCTTCAGGCGCATGACCGCATACAAGACGTTCTAGGCGTGACATGGCACAGGAACTACACTCTCCGATTCAAGGCACGCCGACACGACTACCCCATGTCACCGGTACTCGTCCGAGAATTTCGGCGTCTCTGCGAGATCCTAGTCTACAACTACCCGGCCTTACTCTACGCACGTGAGGAACCAGAAGACCTCTGTCTACACTCGCCCAGCCATGACACCTGGAGACTCGAGGAGGCAGATGACGGATTCATACTCGAAGTGGTCACTCTGAATGGCAAAAGCACACAACTTGGACAAGTGACGACACGAATCGAGGCACAGAAGCTGGCGCGGATGCACTTGGACGACAGGAGGGCGACCTTCGAGCTCCATCCATTGTTGGACGCGTTTGTACCGATCTGGAACCAGCCCTCGATGGAGCGGAGACCCACCCTCAAACAGAAGATCTATCGCAGCACGACGGAGCGAGCGGAACGGGAAGCAGCTTCAAGAACGGAACGGCTACGCGTGGAAGACGACACGATCGGCAACGCACTGACCGAATTAGAGTGGACCACGATCATGAGGTTGCGACAAGCTACAGAGGGACAGAAGCTACTCATGCAGAGGATCAAGGGTGGTCGCATCTCAGGGTGGGATCGCCTACATCGGAAGCGCGGCTGCCCCCACTGTGAGGAAGACGTCAACGGTGGCAGAGTTTATCATATCTTCTGGCATTGTCCAAAGGCAAAGGCGCTGTGGTCACAGCTGGAAGATGCTTGGACTCCAAGCGGCAAGGGATGGGAGCGAAGCTACCCACGCCAGTTCTGCCACGAAGTATTCAGCCTAAGCATGTCAGCCAATCCTACTGGGCTGTGGGATTGGGAAAAGCTCCACCCGAGCACAGTTGACGCACCAGAAGTCACCATAGCACGAACGAAGATTGTGGACCTCTGGAAACAGCATGTGCTGGTCACCCTGAACGTGTTATGGCGATGGAGAAACGGTATGCACGACGAAGACAACAGGTGGTCTGACGACCAGGCCTCAGCGATCCACATCGGAGCGATCCGAACGGAAACTCAGTGCCTACAGCGCGACCTACACCAGACACGCGCCTCGAGACGACTCGGATGGAACATTCTTAAGAAGCTGAAGACCCAGAACACTCTCGAGCGTGACCCAAGATCCACCGATAGAGCAACGACACGGTACATACTGTACTTCAACGGCCACACCGACCAGAAATCCAAACGGAGCAGAGCTGGAACCGTCATGGTCAAGAGCACTGAAACGGCGACGGAAGCAGACATCGTATGGAGCACAAGCATGAGCCTCCCTGGCACAACCAACAATAAAGTCATGTACGAAGGCCTGATCGCAGGACTGAAGGAAGCTCAGAAGAAGGGATGGACACCACTTGAGGTGGTTGGCAGCAGCTCGCTCGTCCACCAGCAAATGAGCAAATACAAACCGCCCAGAAAGAAGAGACTACTCGGATTCTGTGCGGTGGCACGACGATTGGCGGACAGTTTAGGCGTCCGACATTGGCACCATCATCAGAGTGAGTTCAACCGAATGGCGAGAGCAGCAGCGACCCACGAGGCGACCACCCGAACGAGTGCAGCGACACTCCACCCGACCGATCGACCAGGCACAACAACACTGGCAACGTATCTTTCGGGAGACCACGCGCGCTGGCAAAGCAACTACTGGAGTAGAACTTTAGCGGTAAATTGACAGGGTGTAGTTCAAACAGCTATAGAGCACGTGTAAAACGACTCAATAGACTTCAATGAGAGAGAGAAAAAAATCCCATCCTAAGTTATCTAAAAATTATGTGCATCGCCTTGGCTTCTGGTGCTGAAAATACTTGTTTTAGTTGTCTCTGAGAGTCTGGCACGAGATGGTAACAGTTGAGAGAGTGGTAGCCAGAGAACTTTGTGCGAAAACTCAACCGAGATCCATTTGCTGCCCAAGAATTCTTAATTGCATCATTTCATGTTGTCAACTTCAGTGCCAGCCAAGCTGCAGGCTGTGAAAACATCAAGTCAAGGGATGAGCTCAGATTGAAAGTGGTGAATGTCCCGAATTTCGCAAGACTTGTCATATTGGGAGAGTCCTGCAAGAGGGGCAAGCAAAATGAACACTGCTTCGAAGCACAACTTGTACTTCGTGACGCGCTTCCGTTCTGATAATGGGTGAATGATCCATCACACAGGATAATAAATTAGAGTTGATATCTGAACATGAGCAATCTTTCGCAACTTGCACGGCATAATCGGCCGTGGCGTTGGCAGCACGACACATAGGACACTTGATTGGCTTGATGCATTCCGCACATGCGCTAAGGGTCACACGCCACACAGATGGGCTACTTTGGGCTGTCGAAGACGGGGACATTTGGCGACAGCATGGTCATTGTGTCACTCTTCCCCCCCCCCCCTCCCATTTCGTCGCTTCCTCTTTGTTCTCTACGTTTTCATTCAAAATCATGACTGAGTGACCCGACAGAAGTACGCTCTCTTGGCGGACTGTGCGAGTTGAATGCTCGAACGTGGCACAAGTACGTGCATCCATCAGCTCGGATTGCCCGAGAGAATCTGCAGTTGGCTTCCCAAATCACCACTAATCACCACTTCAGATGATCTGGACTTGAAGACGACTGCCTAGGCTCGAGTATTTGCCACACCCCGTTCTGAAAACAACACACTACTATTTTGACATCTATGTAGCTCTTTCCGTGTTCGTTCGCCTAATTTCCTTCGGAAATCACCCTAATGGAAAGAAGCATCCAACCTTACAAGTCAGCATAATTCATTTGATGACTTAATCGATCCCTCATAACTCGCTCGGCAAAATTGTCGTGGCGATGGCCGTGCGACACATCGGACACTTGCTTGGCTTGACAAGCTGCTTGATGCAATCCGCACACATACAGTAGTGACCACAAGGCACACAGATGCGCTCCTTTGCGCTGTCAAGGCAAATGACACAGTCTGGTTCGTCCACACTATCGAAGACCTTGGCCGGCTTGGCGACTGCACGCGAGCGCTTCTTGGTCGCCTTCTTGCCGCTCTTCTTCCCGTCCTTAGTATCAGTCTCGGCTTCATTCTCCTCCTCTTCCTCGTTCTCCTCATTCTCATCCAATATTGTGATAGGTTGCGTCACTCTGTAGAAGTACGTTCCCTTCGCCGACTGCGCGAGTCGAATACTCGAAGGCGGCACTGAGTACGTGCGTCCGTCGGCTCGAATCGCACGAGGGAACTGACAGTTGGCTTCGCGGAAGTAGCCATTCGAGATGATCTGCACACGCAGTTTACTGCCCTGACGCGAGCAGCGCAGGTAAACTTGGTCGTCGCTCATTCTGGTGCTTGGGTTCGTTGTCTTGACGCTGCCAATTGGAAAATGACAAGCGGATCGCTTCACACTTCAACGTGGTGACTCATTACTCACACCAGGTGGTGAGTGAAGGTCACATGTGGTCTGCGAGTGATGGTCCGGATATGGATACATTTGAGGTGTACCACATCACGCATCCGTTTTTGAGAGCCATGGGCTCACTTCGACTTCTTATACTGTGACATGACACGAGCAGGACACCGAGAGCTCGATTTATCGTGTCTTTGATTGTCTCATGGAGCTTTGTTTGCTCGTATATTTATTTCCTCGTCGTTAGCATAAGTGAGAGAGAAAGAGGTGAGCCAGGCCCTCGATCGTGGGATAGCCGCTCGCCTTCCCACCTTGATGGCTCTCCGTCCTCGTGACCCCTTGCGCTTCCTCCTGCTCCGCTCTCAATCTGCAGTTTGCCTTCCAGCATCCAGTCCAGTCCTCTAGCTCTCCACCGACCAGCCATGAAGCTCCTCAGCCTTCTCCCAGTGACCACTGTGGTGTCGCTGGCTCTCGTTGCTGTGAGCGCAGACCAATCGTTCACGTCGTCCGTCGATGGTGTCAAGACCGCCGCCACCTTTGTCACCACTAGTGCTGGCATCCAGTTCTGCCCCACAGGCGATTGCTCGACTGGACAGTCGGTCACGCTTCTGCTCTCGCGGCTGGCTGAGCTCAAAAGTGGTACGAGCGTGCGTGATGTCACTGACATCAACACTGCTGACGGCAATGCCGACTGGACGGCGCCTGCGGCTGACAAAGTGGGCAGCGTGGACGTCTCCAAGACGTCTTTCGTCGCTACATTTGCACCCGACAGCACCAAGCCAGACAGCAAAGCCACGGCGACCATCACGGCCATGGTCTTCCTGGCGGCAGGATCAGTGACAAATGGAGCAACGACTATTTCGGTCCCTGCCGGAGCGATCAAATTCTCAGCCGAAGTCGATTCCTGGCCTTTCAACGACGACAGCACTACCTTTGCACTTGAGATGACTGCGAGCGGGAAGAATGCTGCGGGGACGTCGTTGGCGGCTCCTACGATTGCTCTCAAGGACGGCGATGACAAGACCAAGATCGTGACGTTCGAGGAGGGCCTCTTCATGGACGTTCCGCTCACGGGTGTCGTCGATACCACCGATCCAGCCACTGTCACGGCTGACATTACTGACATTGCTGACGGTTCTTCCAAGATCGTGTGGACATTCGACAAGTTCTCGACCAAGGTGACATACGACCCGGTGCTTCGCTTCGTCCAGCCTTCAACGTCGACGGACACCGACGCCTTCGAGCCTCCAAAGGACGACAAGGGCAAGCAGAAGATCAAGACCAGCGCCAAGTTCGGCAAGAGCGGTGCGAGAATGAATATTTGTCCAAGTGGCGACTGCGTCAACGGCCAGGTGATCACACTCAGCATGTCGCGCCTGGAAGAGTTTGATGCCAAGCCGAAATCTGTTGTCAAGGCCAGCAATTTCAACAAGGGCTCGAACGGGTGGACTCCACTTGAGACTCAGATGATCAATGGCGCAGCTGCGTCTGTCACGACCTTCGCTGGTGACATTGACGTCGGGAAAAGCACCGCCAAGTTCAACTTGACGGCGGTGATCTTCCAGGACGCTGGGTGGGCGATGAACGGAGCGCAGAACTTGACCATTCCAGCAGGTGCGCTCAAATTTGCGATCACAATCCAGAACTGGCCGTTTGCGGCAGGTGTCACGGGTCACACGATCAAGTTTGGCGTCAACCTCAATGCGAAGAGCAAGGACAGCTCCAAGACGCTGGACCCACCCACCAAGACGGCCGGCAAGACGGACAAGATGGACGTCGTGGAAATGGGCGAGGGAATGTATATGAATTCTCCTGCCAACGCCGTCGTCGACGGTACGGACACGACCATCACATCGGCAGTGGAGACGGTCGGTAGCTCGATCGAGTACGTCTGGGAGTTCCCGCAGTTCGCGTCCAAGCTCTACTACGATCCCGTCGTCGGCTCCACCGACAGTAGCGCAGTCATCGCAACAGACGCGCCAACGTCGGACTCGCCAGCGCCTGACACGTCTTCGCCTTCACCAAACACCACCGCGCCAGCGACCACGACGCCTGCTCCATCAAGTGCCATGCGAGCGCTCTCGGTCGTCTCCACAGTCGCGGCTGGCGCTCTCGCCGTCGCGTACGCATTCTTCTAGACCGATCAGCTTTAATATCCTTGATTTGCATATAATCCCGGTGTAGGATCATAATAATACCAGGAAACGCACACTCTTCGCTTCACAAGTGAGCTCACGTCACGATAAAGGGACATCGAGGAACTTTTTTCGAGATATGAGCCGAGTTGAGCTGACTTAATTTGAGTTGATGTGACTCGATTGCGAGCGAGAAGGACGTCGTCCCGCGTCCATGCTAAGGCGTTGAACGGCTTCGATGTGCGCCGAGACATCTGGCTGCGTGTTTAAAGCAGATCCATGGAAGTTGGGTGAACGTTCCGCCGATCGCTGTGTGCGGTGCTCGACGTGGGCCATGTACTCTTCTACTGTCATCTTGGGCTTCCAGGGATCACTGAATCCAAAACGAGAATGAATCACACCGTGCTTGACGATGATCCCAAAGTCCAGGTAGCATCCTGGACGAATAAAGCGCGTGTTATCACGGACAGTCTCCATGTAAAGTCCATTCCGGATCAGACTGGTGGCTCGAATGGGCTGATCGAGCCATTCTTCAAGTGGCAATCGCTTGTAAGGCTGACTCAACGCAACTCGAAGGTCCTTGTACTGCATGTCGTCGTCGTCCGAGTCTTCATACACGTCTGGAGGAATATCGCTCCTCACAGGCATCACTGACATACCAGTTTCCGGTCCAGACAACGACACGTCAATGGAGATTCGCTTGAAAAACGCGGAAACCTGTCGGCGAAGCTGCTTGGATTTCGCTTTTCGAAACCTCTTCGACTCGAGATACACCGCCTTGGTGGCCATCAACAGTGCGATGAGCAGGAGACTGAGGCCGAGAATCCGCAGTAGTGGTCCATACAACACTGCCAAAACTGTCCAGGGCGTGATCTCACGCGAGTCCAATGCGAGAGAGAATGTGTTGCCGTGCGCAATGTACCCGCCTTGGAAACTCATGACGTCGTTTATGCGCTGATGCTCGAGGCCCCACTTGATCTCGCACATACTGAAAATCACGTGGCGCTGCCAGAACGAGACGATCGCGCCGATCGAGATGATGTCGATGCTGGTCAAGTACGTGCGCTTGGTGACTTCGTACGCGTAGCGCTCACTCACACGCGTCACACAATTCCACAATGTGTTGCACAAGATGAGAATGAGCACCCAGCATCGAATACTGCTGAGATACGCCTGCGCTTTCTCATGAATCGAATCGCTCCATGTCCATACAACCGAGTTCGGGAGCACCAATAGCCACGACATGAGCTGGGTTGTCACAGTAATCATGGCGATTCGAGGTTCACGATAGAGCGAACGCGAGCAAAACGAGTACAAATGCTCTTCCTCGTTCACACAAGCACCACTCATCGCTTCGACAGTTGACGTCAAGAGTCGACTACGGCGATTTCGTGAGAGAATGGCCGTGGCGCGCTCAACGGATGCCGATGCGGACGACGCACTGTCGCCTGGTTCAGCAGATACCGGCGCGATCAATCGACTCGATCGACGCCATCGATGCGGCAACAGATGCATCACCATGCGTTTCTTGGCGTCTCTCCGTTGCTTTCACTTCGCTTCGATCTGCTCGGCCCATGACTTGACGTCTTGGAACTTGGGGAAGGTCATCCACTGGATCAACTCCAACGAACTGAGACAGTTGATCGTCAGCAGCAGGACGTCAATGATCAACAATAGCGCGTATAGTTGCCCATACGACGAGAAATTGGATTTGGTGGGCGATGTGAGTACAAGCGAGCCCTTCCCGGCGTTCTCCATCACCGAGTACACGGAGTAACAGTTCTGTCGAATGAGGTATCGCAAGTTCATGACCACAATGACGTCCGCTGTCAGCCACCCCTTGCGTGCTACCAGTGTCTTGATCTGTGGATTCTTGATGCCCAAGAACGTACTGACGAATGAACTTGGACTAGCACACCCAAATAGCAAGGGGAGTATGCTGTGGAGGCTTCATGCTTGTTCTCCAGCTCGAAGGCTTCGACACAAATGACCTTTGCATCGGATAGCTGTCGCTTGCCATTGCGAGAAACTCCAAGAGCTCGTCTTCGGCGGCGCTGAATGGCTCGGCGATCGTACTTCGATCGAGTTCGACCTCTGGGAAGTCATATCGGATGCTGAACATGCTGACGATGCGGTCGTGGCAGATTTCAGGACGACGATAGACGTGGAGAAGCACACAACTCGCCCAAATGAGCGTGTCGAGACGCTGATCACTCGTCATCACGAGTCGAGGAGCCATCACAGCCGAGTCAGTTGAGTCGCGCCACGAAGGATACAGTTAACACCGAGAGCACTCAGGAAAAAGGGTCCTTTGTTCGCACCCAGCGCATGGAGCCTCTCACATCGCGCGAGAAACGACGGCCAGCCCGAGCCAAACTCCACTGATGCCCCAGGCGTTGGCTGCTGAGCGTCCACAATGACGAGCGGATTCGGATTGAAGTCACTTGTCGAGCAAGCGCGGAACGAGAACGTCTCGTAGGGTCCGAGCCACGCGATCTTGTAGTAGATGTCTCTGATGTCCAGCACGAAGAGTCCGAGGATGATGAGGAGGTTGTTGGTGCGTGTCATCCACGCCTTGAACGCCTTCCATTGCGTCTTGGTGATCCACATCTTGCCCGTCGTAGTGCAATACACGACTCGAGTCCCTATTAATACGCAACGCCATCGTAAAAACGTCGACACTAGTCCACCGTTACCTCACTACACGACGAGAGAGCGCGCGTCTTGGACAGGACGAGCTGTATTACCGCGTCTACGTGCCTCGACTGCCTAGTTTCTGCATGAGTTTCGAGTTCTTGGGTCGATTCGGCAGGCGATTGAACCGCTTGTTCGGATCCGAGTCCACAGCGGTTGTCTACCCAGGAAACAATCCATCGCGTGAGACTTGTGCGCGTGTATTATAAGCGCCAGACGTACCTGACGAGGACGTTTGTCGTTGGCGGCAGTACTTCCGAGACCACTGGAGCTGATGGCGCTGGCGTGGCGTGCCGAGAGTCCGCCGGGCGCTCGCGTCGGCGTGTTGGTGACGGACGAATCGCCGTCGCCGCCGCGTTTCTTGAGCTTTTTCCGCTCCAACTGCTGCACTCGGAGCTCCTCGCGCGCGTCCACCAGCGCCTGCTGCCACATGCTCTCCCACTCGCCTCGTTGCTCGGCTGGATCGTCCACTGGCGCGTGGAAAAGCGCGAGGATGTCGCGGATCTCGAGTCGCTTGGGCTTGGACGGCTCGTTCGAAGGCGGCATCGCGTCGTTCGGCGTCGGGACCGGCATGGACGGAGGCAGCATCGTCTCGTCTATCAGATCCGCAGGCGGAGGGGGCGGCGGAGGCGGTGGCGGCGCCGGGACACGCGCATCGCCGCCGCCCTCGCGACGCTCTTCACGGTCGCTCATTTTGCTTTTTTCCATGACGCCAAACGGGTCGAATTCCTAAAAAGCACTTTTATCGTAACTTACGCGTAAGTTACCGCGTGGCCTGTCTTCAACCTGCGAACGTTCCTGTGGTGCTTCGGTCTAACCTAAAAAGCGCTTTTTACCAAGAGCTCCAGCGGTTCAAGATCCGAATGCGCCATCACCATCACTTGACCGTTCGTTGCGCTCGTCCTCATGCGCTTCCTGCTGCGTACACGCCGCCCCGTGGTCGCCACGCGCGCGCTCTCCACCTATGGCCATCCGTTCGTCTTCGAGTCGCGTCAGGAGTACGTCGACTATCTGAACAAGCACCAGAGTCGACTGCCCTGGGGCTTTTCCGTGGGCACGACCAAGTTCGAGTTCGTGCCGGCCGAGGCGCCGCACTTGCCCGCCAGTATGACACTCAGTCTCATCAAGCCCGTCAAGCCCACGTCGCTCTTTGGCGCAGTGTTCACGTCCAACGCGTTTCCAGGAGCGCCCGTGCTCGTCGGCCGCACGCGACTTGGGGAAGAGAAGCTCGGCGCGATCCTCGTCAATAACAAGATCTCGAACGTCTGTGCGAGCGGTGGAGGCGTCACGGACGCCCAGGAGGTCTGTGACGCGCTGGCCAAGCACCTGCGTCTCGAGTCGGGCAACGCTGTGCTGCCGAGCTCCACTGGTGTCATTGGCTGGCGCATTCCCGTCGACTCAATGATCCAGGCATTGCCCAAGCTCGTGGAGAACCTGCAGTCCGAGTCGGTCTTGCCTGTCGCCGAGGGTATCATGACCACAGGTACGTACCACTGGGTTTACCGATGGGTTCGTTGCACGCACTGATTCTTTCTGCTTGTATATACTCAGATTTGTACCCAAAGATCCGATCCGCCGACGTCTGTGGTGGTCGTATCGTCGGCATTGCTAAGGGCGCGGGCATGATCGAGCCAGACATGGCCACGATGCTCTCGTACATCCTCACAGACCTCTCGGTGCCGCGCGAGACGTTGCGTCAGCTGCTTCGTGAGGTTGTCGCCGACACGTTCAACGCCATGAGCATCGACACGGATCAGAGCACGTCGGACACCGTCGCGATCGTCTCGTCCGACCAGATCCCATTCAACGAAGCAGAGCACTTGCCAGCGTTCAAGCAGGCGCTCCACGAAGTCTGCCAGGGCCTCTGTGAGGACATTGTCCGCAACGGCGAAGGCGCTCAGCACGTGATGCGCGTGGTCGTGCGAGGCGCTGCCTCCACGGAAATGGCCAAGGGCGTCGGCAAGTCGGTCGTGAACTCGCCACTGCTCAAGTGCGCCGTCGCTGGTAACGATCCAAATGTTGGTCGTCTCGTTATGGCCGTCGGCAAGTACATGGGCAAGCACCACAAGGACATCAACATCACGCGTCGCATGAGTATCACGATGGGCGGCGTGCGCATCTTTGAGAATGGCGAGTTCGTGCTCAACCACGAGATCGAACACTTGCTCGTGGACCACATGTACCGTGCCCAGCTCACTGGTACGTTGCGTTTCTGATTGTTCTTCTTAGAGAGGCCATTGATGTGATTGTTGTGACTGTAGAATCGACCCGAGGCGGTCTGGACGTCACGTCGCGAGACTACCCACCACACAGCAACTTTGTCGAGGTATGAGCATGATAATATTCGTCTCCACCTTTCTCTTTCTCAGACTGACCGTACACTTGGTGACTAGATTGACATTGATCTCGGCATCGGCAACGAGCAAGCGCGCGTCCTCGGCATCGACTTGACGCACGAGTACGTCGCCATCAACGCCGACTACCGATCCTAAGCCAGCACCCAGCAATTACTCTCATAGTACTCGGTAGCAGTTTGGTCTTTCTCTATTTGCAAAGTGATGAATGAGCAAACTACTTGGCTGCCAGCAACAGGTCTTGATGGAAATATCCTTGCATGAGTTGCAGTCGTCGACGGACTTTCTCGCCGTCGCCAAAGACCTGCTGCAGCAACTGCTGCAAGCGCTCCTCCTTGATCCCTCGAAAGAAGCGTCGGAAGCCTTCGCGGGTCTTGGTTTCTGCGACAATGGCGTGTTTCGCCTTCATCCATTGGACAATCTGTTCATCGGTCGCTTGACATGCAGGACCGACTTCGATCGGAGGCGAAGCAGGTGGTGGCGTCGTGTCTGGAACGGGTGGCTCTGGCTCTGCGTGTATAGCTGGCTCCACGTCTTCCTCCATCTGCTCACGCCATCGATCAATAGCATGAAGACTCTCGGCCACGTTGAAGAAACCCTTTGTCTTCTGCTTGGTACTCGATGTTGGGCGTCGCTGCTTGAGCTGACGCGCCACTCTTCGCCTGCAAAGTACACGATAAGACATTAGCTAACTGAATGAGCCTCTCAATCCTATCTGACTTACATATCCTCTTCGTCACTTTCGCCGCTCGAATGCTCCTCCTCAAGGCCATTCCCATCATCATCTTCGTTCCCGCGGAAGCTCTTCCGTCGCAGAAACGACTCAGTCGACTGCAGATCCAGCTTGGGAGCCAACTCCTGCAGGTTCCATTCGTCACCTCGTACTAATGTCGAGGTTGTGAAAACCCCACGCGCCGTTTTCCGAGGCGAACATGGTCGCTGGTCGTCCTCGGGCTCATTTGCTTGAGGTGGCGAGTCATCGAGAACAAGGATGTCGACTTTACTTGCGCTAGGAGGCCCTCCTGATGATCCAGAAGCCGAGTGCCGCTTCACCATGCGACGATCTGATGTTGCTGAGTCTCGACTGGTCTCCACAAACGCTTCACGTACTCCCATGCCATTGCGTAGCACCCCTGCCGATGTATTTGGCCGCTTCTCGGCTGTGTTTCCTCGACTTTTGCTGCTCCTCCCCGTTGGTGGACGCTTGGCAGGAGATACCGCAGGACTGACCGTCGTCGTTGGCGCGTCATCTAACGAGACAACACCGACCTGAGAGGCACCTGCCGTCTCCAATTGCCAAGCGCGGAGCTCGTGAAGAATGGCGTCTCGTGACTTGTACTGGTTTGTCTCGAGTTCATATGCACGATCCAGAGTCGCGGTAATGGACTCACGCGCTGGTGTCGCGGGTCTTGTCAGTTCTGCTCCGCTTTGTTGGCCTAGTGTGTTGTTGTTCAGCTGTTGAGCAAGTGCGGCTGTTGCGTCGTTCTCTGACTCGCTGCGATGGCGTCGTAGTGCGCTGGTGACGTTGCCAGCAAAGACAATGTCGGTGCCGTGGGTCAACGTGCTTCCGTAGTCGTCTCGAAACGCATCTGCTCCGCCTGACGCTGGCTCCATGCCCTGAACGACTCGTGTTGCGCTGGATGAGCGCGCCAATGACTTTTGTGGACTGCGTTCGGCCGTGCTTGGACGGCCGTGGCTGCTCTCAGGTCTCTGGATAGTGGCTTTCATGGCTTGTTCCTCGCTGAAAGCCAGAATAGCAGCGTCGATGACTGCATCGGAGAGTTTTTGCCGCTCACTGTCACTGATCACGTGATTGTCGAGCGTCTGGAGCTGCGGGACAAACGTCGCGATCACCGCGCGGTAGTGCTGGATACCACAGAGCGGATTATCTCGAAGTGTGAGCGTCGTGAGCTGAGGACAGAAGGCTACAAGCGTACCCAGGGCGTCAGTCGGCTCAAGTTACGTGATCAGTAAGGGTCGGACATACCTAATTGCTCGACTTGACCGATCTCCACGATCTCATTGTCCTCCAGATCTGTGTGCATGCACCGTCAGTACCTCTTGTATATAGATATCCATGTGTCTGATTGACCCACCGATGACTTGCAGCTCCTCGTGCATCGTGAGCGGACTGATGTCGCTGATATGGTTGTGCGGAACATAGAGCTTTTGCAGTCCCGTGAGCGCACTGATGCCGTCGAGGTCGCTGATCTCACAGTGCGCGATCCACAAGATCTGCAGCGAATGCAGCGACGTGCCGAGGTCACGAAAGCTGTGTAATGTGCTGTTGAGCAGCCGCAGTTGCTGCAAGGACGGCAGCAATTCGCCGATGACTTCGACCGACTGCTTGCCCGAGTCTACCGAGAGCTGCAGCGTCGTCACGCGCGAGAGATCCTGCTTCCCCGTCAGCTTACGCTATCATCAAGAGCATTAGAGCAGTTCTAGCGACGATAGAAAGCAGTACACACCAGTTTGTCCTCGGTGATGTCGTCGAACGGGTTCTCCGTCACGACCAGCTCGTCCTCCGCCTCACTCTTCCTGGCTCGTGGTGAGGTCACCCCAACGGACGCAGCACCCGCACCACCGCTCACAGTGATAGAACTAGTCTGCTGTGCTGTCATGGGCGTTGGATTGCACTCACGGGGCAGCGTTCGAATGAGAAACCGCGCCTTGTCATCCGCCTTGGAACGCTGTCCTAGCGCCGCCCTAGCGACGTTTTCGTCCATTTCTTCGCGCAGATCGACGCCCGAAGCGAGCATACTGGTCACACAAGCACCTCACCAATGGATAAACACGGCAAGAGGCTCAGGAATCGCCGCTCTATCGCACGAGCCCAGGGCAATGGCCATGCCCCCATGAACAGCTCACCCTATTCTTATCATGAAGAGCCACGGATTCGCACTAAAGTACGAATATCGACTAAGTGCGTTATGCGTACTTAATGTAGCAGCGGACTTAGTGAAGAGCTCCCATTCATCGCATCGGACGAGAATGGTGGAGGAGACGACGACGAGCGCGGCGATGGCGCCCACGACGAGACGCTTTGCGCCCAACGCGCCCACGTACCACGGGCAGGAGGCGACTGGCGCCACGCAGCCGTCGTACGTGTTTCTCCGCGTGAAGCGCAAGCGTCATGAAGATCCGGTCGAATGTCTCCTCGTGCAGAGCGAACCAGAACTCAAACGCCATCGCGACAGTCTCGTGGGAGCCGCGCCTGCGTCGCCATCGATGCAAACAGAGCAGTCATCGACGACGGAGGGCAAGCCAGCGCAGTCGAGCGACCTGCTGGCGGCGTTCACCAAGCTGTCGACGAAAGAACGCGGCTTCGTCTTCAAGCGCATCGAGACACTCGAGTCGCACCAACTGAGTGCCGAGAAGGACTCGAAATGGGCCGAGAAGCTCAAGAGGAAGGTGAAGTCGATCAAAGCCACGGAGCGCGTGAACGCCAAGAAGGCGACGGCCGAGAAGAGCTCGCAGGCGATGCATCCGAACCGCCAGCAGCAACAACAGGCGCGGAACAAGCAGCGACGACAGTCGGAAGTGCTCAAGTCGCGTGGGTTGACGCCTCTGGAGATGAAAGAGCACCACACGTCCGAAGTCTCGGGTGTCCACGTCGTGGACTTGGCGGCCGTCACTTCGGAGATGGAAGACGTGAGCGCGGCGTTGTCGGCCGTCACGGTCAACGGCGCGACGATGCGGAGCAAGCGCGTGTTGAACCCACACGAGCGAGAGCTGGACGAAGCCATCTGGATGGCGTTCCAGCACAACGACTTTAGCCATTTCTTCCGCATCTTCTACAACCAGCGCCCCGAGTTGCGTCTCGATCCATCCGCGTTCCAGCGACCAGCGGACGGTGGTACTATCCTCATGGCGGCTGGTATGCACGGCCGTGCTGATGTCATCGAGGCTGTGCTTCGCTCTAGCACCGCCAGTGTGCTTCAACAGGACTGGGCTGGCGCCACTGCCTCGTCGTTTGCTCGACAGCATGGACACACGAACGTGGAGACGGCTCTCATGGCGTGTGAAGAAGCAGAGCGTGAGAAGGAGTACGTGTACGATGTGTACTGCATCGACATGGCCGCGAGTTCGCAGCGTGGGGAATCACCTACGGAGGACAAGGAGATCGCCAGTGCACCTATCGTCTCGGTGAGTTCGGCTGTGCAGCGCTGGTTGACTCAAGAAGCGGGTGCGAGTTCCAATCCGGGCGACGACGATGAAGACGTGGATCAGCTCATGCTCGACTCGGAGGCGGAGAGCAATGCCGACGACGACAACGAGAGTATCGACTCGAACGACGAGAACTACGCGTTCAACGACTATCCTGATGAAGAATCCGATGGCTCGGACTACGACTCAGACGACTCGGATGCGGTACGCTACCTTGCTCATGGACTGATAACAGATGATCCTAATGATTTGTATGTGGTGACAGGCCTTTCGACGCCTCGCAACGTCGTACGAACCCAGCAAGGACGACCGGACCTCAGCAGATTATTAACAAGTATTCCCTTTATTTCACGCTATTGTTCCTGTTATACAAATGATCATACGAAGCTGACGCGTTCGCCCACGCTAGCGCGTGCTTTCTGGAGCATCATGCGTGCCACGGCCTCTGCTGTCTCTTCGGATCGAGATGAAGCTGAAGACCGACGCACCTCAGTGCCGTTGGATTCTCGAGTGATACGCTGTTCCTCTGCACGCAAATCGCGTACAAGTTCCTCCACGCCACGTCCGTACCCGACGTCGTCCGCAAAGATGAGCATGCGCTGGAGAGACGACTGGTCCAACAGAGACCTCACAGGCTCGTCCACGACGCTTGGCTTTCTGGTATAATAGATGGGCACGATGCACTTGCCCTTGTCTTCTGCGAAGGCCAACTGATCACTCACGAGCTCTGTCTTGACACTCTGACTCGAGAGCACGACGAGGAAGACCGAGCTCTGTAAAATCGCGTCCTTGGCCGCGAGGATACGGTCTTTCATGCTCGAGACAGTGGACATCGAGTCCAGCGTCACGGGCACTTGATGTCTCCTCAGTTCGCGATAAAGCTTTAACACAAAGTCCTTGTGACAGTCGCCATGCGAGAGGAAAACAGAGAGAGACGTCGGAGCAGCGGACGACCAGCCAAACGCTCGCTGTCTCTGGCGCACGATGACGTCGCGGACAACATCGTCCATAGTGCGGCGATGAAACGTCTCGGAGCGTGTGAGGCGTGCGACTCTCGGGGACGTTGGCACCACATTCCGATTGGATTGCACGAGGCCACGCTCTGATGCAGTTCCACGGCGGGAGGACGACGCGAGCGAAGACGGACGAGGTGAGGACGTCGCTGATTCGGACCCAGTGCCGATGGGGTTACCACTGGTGTCTCGCAAGTCGCTTTGAAGCAGATCGTCTTCGGTTTGAGGGTCCCCCAGTCGATGGAGTTCGACTTCATCACGCACGCCATCGATAAGACTCTGCAGACTCGTCTTGAACTTGTCTTCATTGATGGAAAACACAAGTTCTCGCGAGCCCGAAGGAGACATTGGATGCGTGGAAGTGCCATCGCCAGACTGTGAGTAGACATAAGTCTTGCTAGTTGAGATGATGCATGCTTGGAATGGCACAATCTGACGCGTAAACAGGTAGACTTGCAGTTCCTCCGAGAGATCCATGGCTTCCGTGGAGATGGCCATGACTGGGACCTGGTTCTCCTTGGCAAAAGCCAGCTCTTGCTTGCACACTCCATCGTGTTCGTAGCCTGGACTGAGCACACAGATAACAGCCGACGCTGTTTCCATGAACTGCATCGATCCCTCAGCGCCTTCGAAGCGATCTCGCATAAACACCGTGACGTGGTGCTGCTCAATGCCTTGCTTGACTCGCTCTGCGAATGCACGGTAGACTGGTTCATACGAAATCACGATGTCAATCCATTGACTGCTCATTTTCACGGCGAACTGGATCTCTGCGGACGTGCAGCACTCGACTGCACGGCGTCCTATGCTGTTGACACTGCTAAGATCAGCGTCGCCAGCTTCAATCAGTGCGATAGCCGTTTCGCGGTGTCCACGACGCAGAGCCAAGTGAAGACACGTGTCTCCGGCTTCATTAAACAACCAGTCGTTGACGTTGACACCGTGACGAACGAACAAGGCGACACAGTCGCGACCCACAAGGCCACCAGCCGAACCAAAGCCGAGTGGCGTGAGGCCACTTTCGTCAACCACACGCGGATCCGCACCAGCTTCCAGCAACGCTTCGACGGTAGACACGTGGTTGTGACGAGCAGCCCAGTGCAACGGCGTGCGACCACGACTGTCCTGAGCATTCACGTTTGCGCGATGCCTGATAAGCTCTTCGACAACAATGCGCCGTCCCATCACAGACGCCCAATGCAACGGCGTACGGTTGTTCACTCCGGTCTGGAACTCGCCCTTTTGGTCAGGTTCAATACCCCACGAGAGGTAGTGAGCCACCTTGGGACGATCGCCAGTGGCAGCTGCTTCGTGCAACGGCGTGAGCGCCACATCAGCACCCCATTCTTCCAGGACGGCGGCTAACTCGGCGCGATCTTGAAGCAAGGCGCACTGTAGCACAGTAACTGTCATCGAGTTACCTTTACCAGGGACGAGGAGGATGTTGGCGCGATGACGAACCAAACACTCGACGACGTCGGCGGCATCAGCGAGGAAGATCGGCGAGACGCGCATGGATCTTGAAAAGAAACTCGTTCTCGCCAGCTCGTCAATGTTGGCGTGGCGCTGTACCAGCACATCAATGACGTGTGTGTGGCCGTGCTCGACTGCGAGGTGGAGAGGAGCGCCGAGGACGTTGGTGACGTTCCGTGCACGTCCCTGACAGCACTCGTAAAGTAATCGGAGCGAGAGTGGCGCACCAGCAATCTTGTCGAGCAGGTTCGGATTCAACCCGAACTCGAGGAGCAACTCGACCATTTCGAGATCACCGAGACGACACGCAATATGAAGCGGGTTATATGTTGAGAACGCGAACCACCACAACCAGAGCGTCGGCGTGCTGTACATTCTTGTAAGCAGGATCTCGAGCTTGGCTCTGGAACCCACTGCGCGCTCCATGACCTGAAGCAAGGAACGGGCTTTGTCGTGATCACGATCCACCGCAGCTTCGTAGAGACCTCGACGGAATTCGTACTCGACCATGGCAGCTGAATGACCGAGATCGATCGTCGCATCGCCCTCGAAAATGATTTCGACGGGAGAACGGATCGAACGGACAGACTGTAGCGATGCCTCGACGTCTTCCTGGGTGAGGCTGGAAGTCGTTGAGAGGTAACTACCCGACGGTCGCTTGAGTTTGTGATTCCCATGCACCATCGAGAGCTCTTCCTGGTCGAGGCCTGCACCGAGTTGAAGCTGCTGATGCTCTCGGAGGTGGTCAAACTCGCGGGTTTGCAGGAACACGCAGACACCAGCGAGCACGCCAAACGCACTTCCCGTGGAAAACTTGGACGATGTCCAGATGTTATCCTGCGACGTCCAAAGCGCTGTGATCACCACAAACGCCAAGAAGAGGAGTAAAACGGACTGCACAACGACCAGCGTCTCGCAGACACGGAGAATGACGGATCGCTTGAGCACGAGCGCCTCCAGTTTGCTCTCCACGACGTGGAAGGACGACCGAAGGAACGAAAACGACGGTCGCTTCTGCTCCATCTCGCCCTCTGTCGCGTTGGAACTCGTCCGCTCCATAGTCGAAGGAGGATCTTTCTTCTTGGGGTCTTCCACCGAGTACAAATGGAAGCAGGGCAACGCAGAGACGCCCAGCAGCGTGTTGATGATATGGAAAGACAACCAGATCCAGTCGCCTTCCTTCAAGTCCGAGACCATACGCAGGAGGAACACTGCGACGTAGGATAAGAGCGTCACAATGGCCATGCGCTTGGCATAGTACGTGTTCGTTAATTGGAATTGCTTGTCCAGGCCTGGCCACCAGGACTTCCAGGGCTTGGCATCTTGATGCGTCGGCGACTTGGCGGGCGCGCTGGACGCAACGGAGAGCCGACGCGTGCTGGCCTCCACAGGCGCCGGCAGCGTCGTGAGCAGCGCCGAGCCGCCGTGCACGTGCGGACCCTGCGTGGGCATGAGCAGAGCGCCGTGCGTCGAGTCCGGAGTGGCGCCGTAGTGCGAGTGGCCCATCGTCCACGCCCAATGGCCGCGTTCCTGTGCATGCTGCTGAGTTGATCCCCCCCTCATTGCGCAACGGGTTCCGACTGAGTTGGACCTGATGTGACAACTGAGTCGACAATTAGGACTTGTATTAAGGATATATACAGTACAAAGAGAGCGTTGTATTGAGGTGTATTACAGTACATACCTACTGGGAAGGTCGGACCCTCCGAAGAACATGACAGAAGGGTCGGTTGACATGACACCCATCGCAGTTGCCCTTGAGGGGGTGACGCCTATGCGACCGTGCCGGACCGAGAAAGCTACTCGCCATCGTGTGCTGTCAGTGTGGTAATGGATGATAACTGGGATGTTCGAGCCATTGGGGGCGTGGTCGTGGTCAGCAAAGCCTCGTAAACTACATGCGAAGTGAGTGGTTTGTGTGGGAAGTATATTGAAACTTTCCTGTTTCCAAAAAAAGTCGGATACCTTGTCGGCCCCAGGTCGGCTCTCTAGGTCGTCACATCAACTCTCAAAGGCACCACGTATACTTGATGTTTCTATGACAGACCTGTGAAAACACGTACCCTACCCTTCCCAAGGCCAGTCCGTTTTTTTCGGCAGAATCTTGGCAAAGCCGTCGGCCTCCTATCGTTTTCTGGGCCAAAGTGCGCATCACCCACGTTTAACTTAGTTTCACTATGCAGCAGACCTCGCCAGCGATTTCTCTGGTAGTAAAAACACTGGGTCATGTGGGACGCCATTCAAAAGAAACGGGATCGGCGACAGCACACGAGCGGCCGATTGACGCTCTCGACGAGCCCCGAGGAGAGCACAGCGAAGCAGAAGAGCACGACCGACGGCACCGAGACAGCCGACATGTCCAAGCGCGTCCGCACGACCAAGGCCGACTCGAGTGACGGGGATAGTGCCCTCGCAGTGGCGGCGGCGCCACGTGGACTCTCGACGACGCGGCCGCGTGCGTCGAGCGCCAGTGGAGCGACCAGTATGAACGGCAAGGGGAAAGGTGCGTGATGAGAACGACTCGAGGAAGACGATGTCGACTGATGGGGTCTTTTTCGGCGCAAGGGATTGCCTCCGGAGCTGCGGAGACGACAAACGGCTCGGGTAGCGACACACAGGCCAACAAGCACGTGATGCTGCCGGCGTTCCTCTCCAAGACGTTCGAGATCTTTAGTATGCCCGAGTTTGCGACGATCTGCGGGTGGAATGCGAGTGGCGATACGATCATCGTGTCGCAGTTGGAGGCGTTTGTGGCGATGGTCTTGCCTCGCTTCTTCAAGCACCGCAACTTTCCATCGTTCGTGCGACAGCTTAACCTCTACGGCTTCCACAAGACGGTGCTGGACTCGAAGCGCCTCGAGTTCCAGCATCCATACTTCAAGCGCGATCGACCGGACCTGCTCCACATGATCAAGCGAAAAGTCTCGTCCGGAAGTACCACGACACAGCAACAGAGCGTAAGAGCTGCTATGCAGGTAGATACATCAGAGATGATGTGTCATGCAAGAGATCCAGGTGATGTCTGGATGGTGTTGACTGACTTTATGTCTCTGTGTTACAGCAGACCACTCGGTTGGAAGTACACCGCGAGATCTCGGATCAGTTGCTGAAGGAGATGAAGGAGTTGCGACAGCGCAGTGACGGGATGGAGAAGCGATTGCGGGAACTCGAGATCGACAATGCTGTAAGTCTTTATTGTGATTGGAAGACAGTCATAGCGTGTACCTAACCGTCCTTGTTATATAGATTGTGCGCAGTGATAATTTGAAATTGTGGAAGCACTTGGAAGCGGCCAAGGACAAGCAGTTGATTATGCAGGAGAAGATGAAGAAGATTATGTGGATTCTGTTCCAGATCTACCGAGGCAAGCAGGGCCTGCCCAAGATTGGCTCGCACGGCCAAGACGAAGTTATCAGCGACGAGTAAGTACCGTGTGTTTGCATTGTTTGTGGGGCGACGGCGAGGGAGAGCTCATCCATTTTCGGTTGGCGCGATTGCTTGTGTGTTGTGTGTTACCCTGCTACGCTATCGCTCGGATTGCTTATTACAGCTATATCAACAGCAGTCTACTCGGTCCAAAGGAATTCCGCGATGTATTGCGATTCTTGGCGATGGACGAGCCGCCGCTTTTACCGCGGTCGACTTCGACTGGAGCTGTTGGGGATGCAGGCCTTACTTCACGGAAGCGGAAGTTTGTGGAGGTTCCTCCAGATTCGTTTGACTCGACGCTGGGAGACAATTTTTTCCAAATCGGTATGCTGGTTTTTGCCTGTCAAAGTTTTGGTTGGTTAAAAACTCATAGGCTGTGTGTGATCTGTATAGCACCGTCATCTGTTGTTGAAGTGGCCACTCCTGCTCGTGACCCCCTTGGTGCTGCATCTTCGTTCGCACCACAGCTCGCAAATGCATCGACGACGCATTCAGATGGCCCAAACAACGTGCTTAGTATCTTTTCACCGCAATATCCTGTACCAAGAATCCCGCCATCGATCGATACAGCTGCGAATGGGTCAACGGAAGGCCTTCACTCGACTGCTTTGGTGTCACCTACTGCCTCGCACGCTGCCGGTTCGGCTACCACGGATCTGACTACAACTTCCGATGCTCTCACAACGGCTCCATCAACGGACGATACAACAGAAGCTCTCGACCTTATCGACGATGATCTGGCGTTGTTGAGCGACCACGACAACTACACGTTTGGCGACGGAGAGGAGGTACATATCCCCCATTTGCCAGTTCTTTTTTGTGGCTCAGGTGGCTAAACAAGGTTTTGTGGTCACCGCTTGTTCTCAGCAGCATGTGATGAAGAAACTGGAAGATTTCGAAACATCGTTGCTCAAGGAGTACGATGTGGGATGCTTGGATTCGTTGCTTCAGGTATGTGTCTCGCCCTTTGTCGAATCGCAAAATTCGCTCAAATCATCATATGCACTTGTCTCCCGTAGCAACTGAAAACAGTCAACAACGAGAAGACCCCACTTGCTCTGCCGGCTCTGGATCCCGAAGAAATCCTTGTCGGAGGCACAGAGGACGGTCAAGCGAGCTCTTGAAGAGGCTTTGCCCACAATCTTTTCAGCATCATGATGACCACGCCCTCCTCCGTTTGCAAGCTCTATCAAGACAAGAAGAGGACGCGGACACGCATTCCAGCGATTCAATTTGTGTCTACGCCATCCCGCCACCGCTATGGCTATGGGTGGCCTCCAGTCTATGGCTGTGTCCAATCTATTTAAGACAAAACAAACAAAGAGAGTAGTATTCCCACCACACATCCTACCTTCGCGAAGCCCAAAAAGAATTGTTCCCACCCAATCATCCCAGTTCTAATGTGAATTGCATGATGAATTGTATCTATACAATTCTATAGTGGACCCGAAAGCGATTCCACGAAAGAAACACGATGGCGAAGCTGTTCTGCGTGGTGGTTGGAGTCGGGAGCGTCTTCCCTGTGGACATCGACATCAGTGAGACTGTCGGAGATCTGAAGAAGAAGATCCAGAAGGAGTAGCCCGCTGAATGGCTGAACTCGCGAAGCGCTGCGATCAAGGCTCTTAAAAAGAAAGAATTTCCAGATCAAATCAAGAGACTTTTGCAGCAGAAATTTCTCTTGGACGAGGCGTGGGACCTCAACGACGAGAAGTACTTTGGCGGCGAACCAAGGGCGACATTCATGTGCTAGTGGAACTCCCTGATGAGCAGGATCAAGTCGTCAATGAAATGCCTTCACGCTCGGCAAGAATCCACAGCGAAATCGGCGGAAGCGGTGGTGTGAACTGAACGAGATTCTGGACAAGAACAAGAAGGCCAAGACGAGCGGTGAAGATAACTCGTCGACTGGGTACGCGTACGTGCGATGGAGCGAGGTCAAGAACGTGCTCAACTACGAACGGTACAAGCAGATGCGAAAACCGATTCCCGATCATACATTCCAGTTTCTCGTCGAATACTTGAAATTTGCCGCGGACGCGATGAACGGATACACCGACGCATCAAGAGAAGCAACGCGTTATCACTTTATAGCGCCGGTACTCGTCGTGCTTTGTAGTTTGTTCGACGACGTGAAGCTAGAGGTCGAGGAAACGGTGGATGGCGACGTAATACACGCAAACGGTCATTTCCAGTTCATACTCACCCGCGGTAAGACGAAGATCTGTATCGTGGAAGCAAAGAAGAATGACTTTGACCAAGGGAGAGCGCAGGCCCTCGTAGGATGCGAAGCGGTTGCCGATCGCGAAGGCCTGCATGTCGTGTACGGCATCGTAACAGACTTCATGAAGTGGCATCTCTACCGAAGCGGCGAAAACTCCATTTTAATGGACTCGAGCACGCTTAGTGCGAAATCAGACGAGCTGGACCCTGACTCGATGCGAGATGTGTGCGAGATGATCTACGGGGCGTTATTGGACGACGATGAGGAGTGCAAGAAAGAAAAGCTCATCTGGGGTAAATGAGATCACATTCATGTAGCACGACGGAGCCTCCCAGATGGAAACATGCACAGTGACTCGTGTTGTATGCGTGTGCCTTCGTATCTGCATTGTGGCGGATATAGATTGGACCTCGGTGTTGAATGGTACACAATGATTCCTTCGGCTCATTTATCTGAATCTCACACCTTTGCTATCTCATTATTAATATTGTTTGTTCTTGAAATCCATACCGAAGACCTTGACGCCCTCCTGGAAGCGGACGGAAGCTATGCGACCGCCGCGCTTTATGCAGATGCTTCGCCGCATCTGCAAGTCCTTGACGAATCTATCCCTTATAACACCTCTCTCTCTGGAAGACCAACACAAAAACACTCCTCAGGTATATGCCCCAGGGATAGATTCGACGTATGTGAATACTGGTGTGTTGGGATCTAGAGGCTATAGTACCTAGATCGCATCCAAGACATCTCAGGTTGACGCGAAAACGTATTGGCGAAGGGTGGTCTCCAGTGTATGGCCGTGTCCAATCTATTTAAGACAAAACAAACAAAAGAGAGTTGTATTCCCACCATGCGCCTTGCTAACTATCGATGCGAATGTCCCGAGCGCCGTGACGGCGAGTCGCCTCGGCTCTCGTGATACCGACGATGACTCTGATGATCCGATCGAGCGCTGTCTCTCCGCTCGGCCTTGGTCAGCGCCTCGCGCAGCCGCTGGATCTCGGCGTCCTTGCGCTTGAGCTCGTGTTGCGCCGTGACAAATAGTGTCGAGATGTTGGTCTCCAGGGCCTTGGTGCGCTCGCCCAGCAGTCGATTTTGCAGCTGCAGCTCCGCGAGCTCCGTCTTCAGCTTGTCATTCTCCTTCTCCACACGCTGCTTCTCTTGTTGGAGCTCTGTCTTGGCCAGCGCCTGCGTCGACGTGTCCAGATCGCCATACAAATCATCCATGGTGGTGGTAAATGAGCTCTTCGTCGATGAAATCGCACCTAAACGGATACTTTCGTACTTAGTACATATTAAGTACGGTTTATTTCCACATGGCTCACTCGGCGGACGACCACCATGGACGCGCGATGCATCAAGTACTGGGAAGACGGCCAAGAGCTGCTCAATGCGGCGACTAGCAACGCCCAGCGCCTGCCGCAGACGATGGGCAAGATGTGCAAGGAGCTGCGGACCATGAGTCGCTTTTTGCAAAAGAACCAGCCGCAGCGCTTTAGCGACAATGCACAGCAGAAGATCGTCGACGCCGTCGCCGCGTACGTCACGTTCAGCAAGCAGCACATCCCCATGAAGACGCCGGAGGAGCAGCAGCTGGTGGAAGCGACGTTCCAGGTCATCAAGGACGGTCTGGCCATGCCTTTCAACGTGTTTGGCACCAAGCAGAAGAAGCGGTTGATGAAATGGTACAACGAACTCATTGGCGTCGTGGGCGATCCCGACGCTGCGCTGCAAATCGAAGGACTCGAGGTCGTGGCGGAGATGCAGCGTGTCGAGTGGAGTGTGTTGGGGCTGGATGAGGAAGGCTATCTGTCGCTTCTTAATGAAGAGACTGGCGACACGTGTGAGACGTTCCAAGTCAAGAAGAAGAGCGCAGACTACAAGAAGATCCAGAAGGGTCTTGAGCAGACCGAGGTCGTGGTGGTCACTCTTGGCGACGACGTCGTAGAAATCCGTGTTGTAGAGGAATAAAGAGGCTCCAAAGCCTGTAATGGACATGCAAAGGATCAACGTAAACCCTACAAGGCATCTCCAGCTGCTTGCTTCTCTCGGCTCTCGGACCACGCCTTGGCGATTGTGCGCTTCATGTCCTCGTCACCTTCGTCGTACATTTCCTGTAGGACCATAGCTAATCAGTAACTATGCTATTGCCGCATACATTGAAAAAGAAGTACTCACCTTCATCATGTCCATGATGCCAGCGGCCGGGTCGGCCGAGCTCTTGCGGTCCTTCTTGTTCGGGTTCTTTGCTGTCAGATTCATCCACGTGTTGTTCTTGTCCGCCTTCCAGAGGGTGATGGCGATGCGGTTCTTCTTGATGCGGATGGAACTCTTGTCCGGGTTGATGTCCTTATCCAAGTGATACTTGACCAGACTATACAGCGGCAATACACATCAGCATCCATATTTTGATCATGAGAAAGAAGGGATCGTTTCCGTACCGGTAGTTCTTGCCGTTCAGGTGGTGGATCTTGAGGTCGAACGAATCCTTGGTGAACTTGCACGCCACGTTTTCCTTTGGCAGGTCTCCCACGCCGTCAATGCCCGACATGATATGCACCGTCACCTTGTCCTTTCCGTAGCCTATGCACACCAACACGCCGTCAATACTCGTACAGCTTCACTGTCGTAGCTCTTCATTGCTGTACCATCATCTTCCCAACCAAAGCGCGAGATCTCCGTGTACACAATCAGTTCTTCTCCCAGATCCGCCGCTTTTACTGGATGCACACCGACTTTGACGGGCGCTGGCTTGGGGATCTCTGGCTCCTCGACTTCCATTGCCGCTGGCTCGGGCCCGCCCTTGACGTCCACCGAAGCCGCTTGCAACGCGTCCCACGCCTTCTGCTTGGTCTCTCGCAGCTGCTGCAGGTCGCGACGGTTGCCGGCCGTCTTCACCTGCGCCAGCAGCATCTCGAGCTCGACAATCTCCTCATAAAGACCCTGCTTGTTGCTATCACCCGCCATTGTCTCGACTCGCACTCGCGATCTTGCACAATGCCACCAATTTCCAGCTTCAAGAGCTCTTTCGAGTGGAGGTTAGCGGATGTTGAGACAGCCCAACAATGGCGACACTATCGGAGGTTAATGAACGTTACCAGCGCTTCTAGAAAAACGTCGAAAAGCTCTTTTTTCAACCAATCAGAAGGCGTTTCGTACCTAATCGAACTGCTGTTGGCGCCAAATGTGGAATTATGTGGTCCACACGACGGAAGCGTGCAGGGCCGGCGCATGATAGAAGCAAGTGCGGATGCAGCGATGGCCGATGTCCATGGAGCGTCCCAACGCCTCGCCTCTGCGTCGTCCGGCGACGTACAGACGTCTCCAGTGACTAGGAAGGAGAGTCACGGCGGAACGACGGCCTTAAACGCAGTGGACGCTGAGGAATCGCGTGCGAAAGACGACAAGCCGAGCGCGTTGACCAGCGAGGACGAGGCGTGGTTCCAAGTGCTGCCGACGTATCTCGCCAAGTTCCAGCGCGACGGCTTCTGGCACATCCAGCGTACGTGGTATCTGCTTTGTATATGGTTGGGTGGAAGGACCGAGACTGACAGGAAGGAACTGTAGAGATCGAGTCGCCGTTGTGTGAAGAGTGCTCGGGCAGGCAGAAGCAGGCGTTTGCGAGCGTGAAATGCCTCGAGAAGGAGTGCGCGATACACGATGTACCCGTGTGTGCGGCGTGCTTCCAGACGCACCATCCGACGGAGAAAGAACAAGCCCATCGCCAGACGCTGACGAGTGGTATGGCATTCTCCACGTGACGGTTGCTTTTCTCATGACGAAACGGACTGACGTGTGTCTGTTGTAGCCTGTCCGCAGTGTCATCAGGACCCCGTGGCGTTCTGGTGCTTTGACTGCGACTTGTCGTTCTGCTGCGAGTGCTTTGACGCCATCCACGACGACGTACCGCGTGTCAAGAACCATCGACGACTCTGCACAGACGGTGGGTGTCTCTTCTCGTGAGTATCACTACGATACACGTACTCACTCACTATGCTACGTGGAAAAGGAACCCCTGGGTCGTTGCTGGTCAAATCCAAGTGGTCGCCGCACTTTCGTGCTGCCGTGGTGGAGTTGATCACACAACAACGCGACTATAGCAAGGAGGTTGAGGTGGCCAACGGTGCGCCATTAGCAGATCTCACCATGAAACCAAAAGAGAACACAAAGCCAAAATCCTCAGAGCTCCGTGTTGAAGCACAACTCGAGGAGAAATCCTCGACTGCTTGTGAGAAGCGCAAGCGATCCGCGAACGAGCCAGAAGTGATCCTGATTGACGACGATGGCGACACGGACAGTGAGAGTGGTCATACCAAGAGCACTGACGTCACACCTGAACGCTCATCCGCCAAGCGAATACACATGGCTGATGGATCCGTAGCGAGGATACCCTCTTCTCCTGCGGATACATTGGCACCGCCAGCTTCTCCAGATTGGATTGACACAGTGTCCATCGACCAGGATCTTCCGGCGTCGATGTTTTCGTCTGACGTCGCGTCTGCAAGCTCTGATTTCCCAGACCCATGGATGCAGCGACAATCAGAGCGTCGCATGCTGCCTCCCTCGACGAATCATATTGACCTGACTTCGCAGCGTGTATCAACACCTTCTGCAGACACTGCGCACTTGTGGGTGTCCCCACAGGCTCCGCCTCCGATGTCGACAAGTGTATCGCAAGCAGCAGAGCCGGTGACCACGGTTGCCACGCCGGGGTTGCCTCTGAACCTCACCGAGAACCCTCTGGAAGAGGCACTATACGAGAGAATGGAGGTGCTGCACAAGGGAATATTCCAGACGGAGCAAGATATCACCATTTACAACTCGCGAGTGGTCCAAGCCTCGTATCAGAATGTACACCAAGCGCATTCGTTGGTGGATCAAGTCCGTGTACTCCAGCAGCGCTTGGAGCAGCTCCGCAAGCAACTGGACCTCGGCGTCGTCCACATTGTGATGCAATCCCAACCCATCATCAATCGAGTCAAGATGCTCGAGATGCGTCTCCTCGGTGACATTCCACAAGTGCAGACCGCCAGTTACCGAAAGTGCTTCAACTGTTCTATCGAAATCAAGCGAGCGCGTGAAAAGATCGCCTCGCTGAACACAGACATGGATACGACACTGATGAATGTCGGTCAAATGAGTAATGTGGAATTCCATCGCTCAGTCTCCATGATCAACGAAGGCATTCAGTCCCACGAGCGTATGATCGAGCACTGGAAAGAAGAGCGACAAACTGAGATGGTGCGTATCGTGCAGTACAGTCTCCGTGTCCGCGATCTGCTCAAGCGAGCGGTCTTGCAACGGAGAAACCAACAAGACTTTCAGCAGAAGCAACAACAGCAACAGCCACGTCAGCAAACTCAACAGCAATCGCAACCGCAGCAACAGTACCAGCCACCTGTGCAGCCACAAGCTTCGAGTTCAATCGAACAAGTTACAGCAATACCCCAACGTCTTAGTGCACAGCAACAGGCTGCCCGTCAGCAGTCCTCTGCCAACCCGGTGGATCTCTACGAACAAACATCGCGCCAACTATCCCAGCAGGCATTCTATGCAGCAACCCACCAAGGATTAACGCCTCGCCCATCTCAGTGATGAAACCCGTTATTTAAGTTATCCCGCCATTACGCGTCGATTATCAGCCGTGCCGGAAGACCAGAAAGCCGATTTGACCCAGAAAGAAGTAGAGCATCCTGCGGAGTTTCAAGTCAACGAGTCCGTAAGTAATAGAAACAATTCTTTCCGACTCTGATGGAACTCACTTTTTCACTTCGTGCGATACAAACGAGCCGAAAGACTTGCCGACGATCACGTGCCACGCGCCGACCTGCGTCTCTTCCAGCTCCTTCTTGATCTGCTGAGCCACTTCGGTGAAGTGGCTCTTCTCGCCTTTGTACAGAGCCTTGAGTGCGTTTGTGGCACTGGTGATGATGAGATCCTCGAGCTCTTTCGGTGCGTCCAGATACACGATCCGCAGCGCACCAACGGCGACGTCATCCTTCCTCTGCGCCTTGGACATGGTGCTTGGAGTCGACTCAAGATCCCAGGGCGTCTGCGACCTTTCACTTTCACTGGTCTTTTTGTGATCTTCACGACTTCTCACGAGTCACATTGCAGCATTCGCGGATGACAATGCAGGTCGAACAGAAAAGCGTAGTGGACGGGCTGATCAAGCTCACGGTGCGTAGTGTGCTCTTCTCGGATCAAAATGACACGCAGCTGCTTCCGCCGTCCCAACCAAAGTCGAAGTCCATTGATGCGACATCACAGTCGTCAAACCAAGCGGCCACATGTGAGACCACTCTCAAGAACACGAGACCCTCGCTACCTTTTGTGATTGGACGTCACCATGCGCACGTGATGAGCTACGCCTGTTGGAGCGATGAGCAGCTCATCAAGGAGAAGCGAATGCTCAAGCGCCACGTGCTGCGCGCCAAGTCCGCCTCTCCACAGAAACATGAAGAGCCTGAGGAGAACGATGAAGATTATGACGTCCTCAATGAAGTGGCAGAAGTCATGGAAGCGTACTCGCTGCTCAAGCTTTTCCTGAGTGAGCGCGCCTACACGAAGAACCAGGCTGCTGGCAGTGTGTCGGGTGATATCTCCATGCCTTTGCTCCACGCACAGCTGCTTCTCTACGCCAAGTACTTTGAAGCCACTCACAAACGCAAGGTACGGAACACAAGAGTAGCGGCGCTGCTCTCTAGATCGCTGACGACGCGCGTGCCCTGCCAGATCCTTCGGGAGGGCGACGTCTTGCCTATTCGTCAGATGTACCGCTATTTCCTCCACCAAAAGAAGAGCAGCAACAGCAGCCCCGCGAAGAGCAATACCTAAGGTCAGCATAGATGTACGTACACATAGAGAACAACTGACATAGATGCAGTGTATTCACGTCATCCACGCCTTCTTTTCCTTACGACCGTGTCGTTCTATCAGATGTACGTCGGGAAGAGATCCGTCTTCTTCGAGTCGAGACATGGTACACTGAGCCATGCGTAGTAAAAGGCCGCACCACCGAGCACGTGCATGCATCCCTTGAGGAAACCAACGCTCCACTGGTCCCCGCCGCTCGACAGATAGATTGGGATACTGCCTACGAGAGCGGCACCGACGAGAAAGCTGACGGCGAACTTGGCGTGTTCCTTGTTCAGAGGCGCGATGGTCTTGTCTGTGGACACGAGTCGGCGATACACGACGCCAAGGAGGTACGATACGACGAGCAGCACCTCGTATGTGGTGGTATCCCATCCGTCCTTGGACTTCATGAGCCAGGAGAAGGCAAAGGCGACATAGCGCAGGATGATGTTGGTATTTTCGTCTCGGAAGCCCATGAGATGCACGCAGAGCACGAGGAAGTAGGCGATGGAGAGCACGTCCGAGATGAAATGCCACTGCAACTCCTTGAGGAAGAGCGACGAGTGGAAGGACTCGGCCACGTTGAAGAGGAACGAGATGCTGAGATGGAACACGCCGATGAAGAGCTCGAAGTGGCGGTGGTTCTTGCGCATGACGCCCAGCGCCGGCAGCATGGCCGCGTCAGTGAGCGCCAGGCAGCAGAAGCGCGCGAGTGAGAGCAGCATGACGAGGGCGAGGAATGCACGTACGCGGCGCTCGTCCGGATGAGGTGAGGGAGCCAGCATCATAACGCCTGAGGGGATACGCCTTTGGATTGGTCATTAATGAATCTGATTTTGACCAATGAGTATACGTCTGTTAGAAAAATGCTTTTTAGCGGAGTGAAAAAAGCGCTTTGTATATGCGGAAATGAGCCATGAGAATGGGGACTTGGTGTCTGTGTGGATGACGGCGTTCTATGCGATCAGTTCTCACTCTCAGTATACCTCTGGGATGGCAATGATCTGCGTTGACTGTTGAGGGTGACTGATGTGGAAGACGGAACGTTCGCGGCTTTTCCATGGCACACGCGATGGCCAGTGGCCTGCGATGGAGCAGAGGCGGATTAGTCGCATACGAGTCGCAGATGACAGCGAGCGCTGGCCATTCTCCAGCTGCCGGGTCGTCATCAGTGTCTTTTGGCTCTTGGCTCTTGGCTCTTGGCTCTTGAGGACTCATCCACGCGTCGACACGTTCTCATTGTTTGTCTTACCACGCAACCATGGAGACCGGCATGACCGTCGCGGCGGCCTTCCTCGTGACGACGGGCGCGTCCGCGGCGTTTGTGGTTGGTGGGATTATGGTCTACAGCTCGATACTGCTCTCGATGGCATGTCCACTTGTATTTGTCGTGCTCTTCAGTACCTCCAGCTTCATCTTCGTCTGCTCAGCACTCATGGTGCTCATCCCCCACGCCCAGGCGAGCTTCACTGAGCTGGTTCACCAGAAACACGCCGTCTATCCACACCAAGCAAGTGGATGGGGCCAGCTCCTAGGCATCATAGGCCTCGTAGCGGGCATACTCCTGCTCTATGGCGTCGATGCCGTCATCTATCGCCTCTCCATCGCCGCTGCAAACTGCTACGGCAACCGGAGCCAACTGCCTCAGCGTGTGGTGTCGAGACGAGGCTCGTTGAGCCAGCTTGGCTTCCTGGCAACGGGTCCCAGCCCGGATGCTCGTCTCATGACGTCGGGTCGATCAGGAAATATCGGCTTCAACCGCCTCCAAGGTTCAGGACGAGCCACACCAGGGATCCCCGAGATCCCCGAGGACGATCGATCGACGATTCAACACAACCACCGACGACACTATGGAGGTCTGCTGAGTGCGCTGGCAGTACTGCTCCATCACATCCCAGGTACGCCCTGCTCCTCTAGCACATACCTCCTTCTATACCTGACCTGTTTCATGTGTAGGCGGACTAGCGATCTATGTGAGTGCTGTTCAGCATCTCAACTTGGGTGTCGCCATCGCCATCGCTGTCGTCCTTCATAGTGTCCCCGACGGTATCGCCTTGGCTTCTTCCATATACTTTGCCAGCGGAAAGCGTTTCCTTGGTGTCTTTTGGTGTTTATTGGCGCCGCTAGGGAAGCTCATCGGTGCATTTCTTGGATGGCTGCTTCTCGGTCGTACTGCATGGGCTCATGCCATTCTGTCCAGTTTTGCAGCTGGCATTCTCGTCGGCATCGGTGTGAAGGAAGTTCTACCAACAACACATCAGTACATCGGTGGCAAGAGCCACGGCACAGTCATTGGTGTGGCGTCTGGTATGATCATTCTTGCTCTCTGCAACTTTGTGAGATATTAAAACTAAAATAAAGCGTATCGTGTCCCCAAAACGCCTTTCGTGTGATGGATTACTTGTTGTAGAGGAACGCAAGGCAGCATCGTACCACTGCGATGAAGATGATGCCTCCAAAGATGCTGGTCGTCACGACCGAGTTCTCAGAGGACTTGTAGTTGTAGCACACGGTGAGAATCTGGGTGAGCGAGGTCCCCACAAGTAGGCCTGCTGTGATCGAGTACATCACGCCCACGACTAGTGCATTGAGGCGAGTGTTGAGGAGCAAACCCCACGCGAGGAACCCACCAAGAGGCAAAGCTAAGGCAGCCAGTACACACCACAGCACTGCTCGCCATCGCATACCTGACGCTTGAACGATAACACCTGAGAGCGCGATTCCCTCTATATATCACGACGCAGCGGTTAGTTTCATTAAACGGGATACAACCTGGACGAGCGGCCACTTACGAGCGACGTTAAGCAAAGACATCGCACAGGCGAAGAGGATCCCGAGTGTTCTCCGCTGAACTACTGCAATACACATCACCAAGCCACCTACGGCGGTTCATCGTTAGTAGCAGTCAAATTAAAGTCTTGAAGTTGATTGAACACGTACTAGGTAAGTTGATAGTGGCAAACGAAGCAACTTTGGCGACTCCGGTCTTGTACAGCAGTTCCTTGGAGAGCCAGCCTTGATTCTGGGTCATGAGAACGTTACTCGTCTGAAGCGGGGATGGTGATGTGGTTCTAGTAGTGTGTCGGATGGTAGCGCGTGTTTGCTCTCGAGGACTTTGCTGAATGATCTTGGTCGGGAGCGAGCAGTACATGGAGAGAGTGTCCATGATCCACACCATGATCACACCCAACGCAAATGCACCCGCAAGGATCATCGACGCGTAGGCAGACTGCAACGAACGCTTCTCATGAGCACTTGACGCAGTTGCATTCCGGGTCTGGGTGACAGGATCAATCGCCTTGATCATGACTTCGAGCGATACCTGTGCGGCTGGAAGGAGATCCATCAGCGTGAAGCTCAAGACTCCTCCAGTCGCCAACCCCAGTGCGACCACCATCGATCGGGGCTCCCACATGAACTTGAGTCGATTCGAATACACCAGGAGCGCCCCGCACACGGTCACGACACCAGTGGCACAGGTAAGCGTGACGCCGAGCACCTTGTCCGACTGCGAGAGCAGCACCTGTTTGATCGAGAGGCTCTCCATCGCGGCGCGTGAAGAGGTACTGAGCTGGAGTCTGCAGTGTTGTCTTGTGCATCAGCAGCGCATCCTCGTCACGCAGGACTGGCTGGCTTTCCGCATTCGTTACGCGCCGTCGCGTCGCCAGAACCTTCTCCAACGTCGCTTGAAGATTCCATGGAGCCACTCGAATACAAGTCGCTCTCAATACAAGACCCTTGAGAGTGATGGTCATTCATCTGCATGCAAAAGGGGTAGGGTTGCCGACGGTTCCTGCCCAGACGCTGATTGGTCATAACGCTGAAAAAACATCTTTGACTATTTCTGTAAATTTAATATCTTGATGGATTCAGGAAGTTCGGTGTACCTGGAACCTTTGAGAACCGATACGTAGGTGAGAGCATCCACCTGCATGTGACGATGACGCATCACTACCTCTCTAATCCGATACCCGTTATCAGAGGGAGTAGGTCTGTTGACCCACGCATTCAATGATGAAGTCCAGAGTGAGGAAGTCCCTCGCGCATTCGATCTTCTTCCTCCCTCGGTGCACATGCTGCTGCTCGACGGAAGCGCCGTGAGCGACCACTTGCAGCGTGAGGAGCTGGCGCCGGCCTGCAGCGCCTTCCTGACGCAGCACGGCCGCGCTGTGGGCCTCGCTGTCGTCGTCGTCGGCACACGCAAAGACTCGGCCACTTACGTCCGCATGAAGCAAAAGGCCAGTGCCAATGTGGGCATGCAGTCGTGGAAAGTCCAGATCGAACTGCCGGAGCAGCTCCAGCAGATTGAAGATGGCCAAAGCGCGCAAGTGGAGACAGAGGAGCTTCAAAACGCCCAAGCAAACGTCGTTCAAGAGATCTACACGACGATCCATGACCTCAATGCGCGGGAAGACGTGGATGGCATTATCGTACAGCTACCACTACCCAAATTCTGTGACGCAGATGCGATTCTGTCTGCGATCGACCCGGAGAAGGACGTGGATGGCCTCCATCCACAGAGCCACGCGGCCTTGTTCCAGTTCGCGACCAAGCGCGCGACGTCGCGGGACAAGCACGAGCGCGAGCGGCTGTCGTTCAACTTGCCGTGCACGCCTGCTGGTTGTCTCGAGATCCTCGACCACCACCAGATCTCCCTCGACGGCAAGCATGTCGTCGTGCTCGGTCGCAGCCAGATCGTCGGACTGCCCGTCTCGCTGCTCTGTCTGCAGAGGAATGCCACGGTGACCATGTGTCATTCCCGCACGCAGAACTTGCCGACGCGCGTCCGTGAAGCTGACGTCGTCATCGCCGCCATCGGTCGCCCGCAGTTCGTCAAGGCGGACTGGCTCAAGCCCGGTGCCGTCGTCATCGACGTGGGCATCAATCCGGTCGACGACCCGAGCAAGAAGGCTGGATACCGACTCGTCGGCGACGTGGACTTTGACGCCGCGAGCCAGGTGGCCAGCGCCATCACGCCTGTGCCACGCGGCGTCGGCCCCATGACAGTCGCCATGCTCCTGCGCAACACAGTGGACACGGCGTATCGACGTGTCTCTCGTCATCCTCAAAGTGCCTAGTGAATATACTGCTCTTTTCAATCCGAGTCCCATCCTTTCGACGTCTCTCCTTCGTCTTCGGACGAGAAATGACCGCTCTCTTCCACCAACTCTACGTCTTGATGCAGTTCTTCCCAGTAGCCAGGCTTCTCACGCGGCGCTGCAGCACTTGCAACAGGGAAGCAGTACGACTTGGCCGATGGCGAGTCGAGACGGAGGCCTCGCAGGACCTTATCTTCCTCTGTGGAGACCACTAGTAGCAAACGCGCGCATTCCATGTGACCGTGGAGCACAGCAACCTGCGCTGGACTCTCGTGGTCGCTATTGAGCACACGGGGATCAGCGCCGAGCGTCGAAAGATGTCGTACGACAGCAACACGTCCTGTGATGGCTGCGTAGTGCAGCACACTGTCTCCACGCTCGTCCAGCGACTGCAAATCGGCTCGTTTCTCGACCAGCAGCGTCGTCAAAGCGATGGCATCGACGGCGTCCACGGCGTAATGCAGCACCGAGCGCAGTCGCGAGTCGCGAGCCAAGACACTGGCGCTGAACTCCAGCAAAATCGTGACGAATTCCACGTGACTGTGACGAATTGCCGTCAGGAGCGGCGTGCGACCCAGTGGGTCCACTCGAGAGATCAGAAGCTCGCGCAGTTCTGAGCTCAATGCGCTTAGAATCGACCGCAGACAGTCATTGTAGCCGTGTTCCGCAAGCACATGCAATGGCGTTCGTCCTCCGCTGTCAGGCCGATGGAGCTCAAGCAGCAGAGCTGTCTGTGTCGGAGCTACCACTTCGCCGTCGGTTTTGTGCTTCTTGGAATCGAGTGCAAAGAGCTGCTGAAGGAGCACAGCGACCTCGATCTGGTCCTGTTCACATGCGCAGTGTAGTGGATTGCGTCCGTCCTGGTTCAGAGCACGCCAATCCACTGTACTTGAGCGTTCAAGTATGTGTTGGATCATCGCTGCATGGCCTCGAGCAGCGAACAGCGTCAGGGCTGTGTCACCATGTACATCGCGGGCGTTGACGTTGATCTTGGCTCGTTCCAAGAGGAAATCAAGCATTCCAAGTCGCATCTGCAAGCTCTCCGTACAGAAGGCGAGGGCATGTAGTGCTGTCCGGTGCGTATGCGCCTCGAGACGATGAAGGTCAACGCCTTGTTGGAGGAGGAAGCTCGCGTCGTCGACTGAAGCCGTCTCCACCGCATCGAATATCGTCATTGAAGCAACGCTGGCGTAGTTTCCGGTCGCAGCCTTGGCGTCCAGAAGCTGTTGACGCTTGTGCATTGACCGCACCTTGTTCATTTGACGTGTGCGGGAACAGAAGCGCGGAAGTTCGAGCTCGTCAACCGGCAAGAACGACGCGCCGTTCATCAGTTGCTGAGTGCGAGGCGATCCACGTGCTGTCGTCAGGAGTGGTGCTGAGTCAAGAGCAATGTCTTCCATGGCCGAGATAATGTCCTCTCGACTGTGCGCACTGGAAGTCACGATCTCAAGCAGCTTGCGCGTAACACTGCGATCGAACTGAAGGCCCACGGCGTCTGAGAAGCGACGACCTCCTTCGGTCAACCACGCGCGTCCTGCCTTGAAGTACACTGTCAATCGTACCGAGTTCTCGATCGTCACAGTGTACCACAACTCTCGACGCTCCCAGACATGTTGCCACCAGTCTTGCAGCAGCCACGCTGCGTCTTCCTGTCGGTCGTCGATAATAGGCGCTGATACAGTCGGCTTGCGTGCCTTGTGCTCATGAACGAGTTCATCTTCGCGGTGCTTGACACTTTGACGTCGTCGCTGACGTAGGCGACGCTGCCACGAGCGCCAACATCGCTGGAGCTTCCGTGCCGATGCGATACAGCGCAGTTCAAACAGACGAAGCGAGCGTCGTGCTTCCGACTCGAGCTCTTCATTGGTCGCCGTCGAAATGAGTGGAGCTTGAGCGTCTCGTGTCGGCCACAGAGCTTCTTTCGTGATCTCCGTGCGTGCTTGCCGACCAATAAACCATTGCCGCCATTTGTACCAGCCCCGACGCTCGATAGATCTGATACGGAGCTGCTTGGCCTTGACTGCAGTCTCCAGGCGCTTGTGCTCGCTGTGGAACGTCTTCACAGCAGACGCAAAGGCAATTAACGTCCACTTCTCAGCCGTGAGCTTGTCGGCAACGAGTCTTTCGACCAAATGCGACTGAAGATGACGCTCCAACGCCACAATTCGCTCTCGTTCCTCTTCCATTTGTCGCTGTAACTGCGCGATCGCACGCTCGTGGTGCATCAGCGTCTTCGCTCGTTCGTCTTCACGAGCCACTTCTTGTCGCTCTCGCTCAAGCCGCTGAGCCTCTTGCCGCTTTTGCTTAGTCACGGCTTGCGCTTGTCTCGCTTGCTGACGCTGCAGCTGTGATACTAGCCAGTGCTGAATGCGCTGCTCGCTCTCACAACGACGCCGTTCAGCCGCCATCGCCTGTTGCTGACGCACTGCTGCGTCGCAAGCCTCTCGAGCCGCGGCTTCGAGCCTTCGATCGCGAACACAGCGACTCAGCCACGCATTGACCCGCTCCCTTGCGGAGCTGTGTTTGATTCGCGACAGTTCGCGTTCCTTCGCCTTCAGCAGGGTCTTTTGCTTCGAAACCAGCGTTGTTTGTTCCGCCTTAGCGCAGTACTCGCTCACTCGCAGCGTTACAAACTGACGGATGACGTGGGCTGCCGTCTTTTTCGCCTGGATCTGCTGCTCTTCGTGCCAACGCCGTCGCTCTCGTTCTGCTTGTGTTTGCTGTCGAGTCAGTTGCCAGTGGAGCACCCGCGTCGCTAGTAATTGCTGCGCCCGGTTGGCTGCTAACTGCTTTCGATGCGCTTGTTCCTCGACTTGTTGCTTGCGGAGAGTCTCTTCCTTTGCTCGGTTCGCGTCCACCATTCTTTTCCGAAGTATCTGCAGAGTAAGGAACGCTTGGATCGTCTCCTTTGCCTGTCTTCGCTGTCTCTGGGCCTCCATCTCTCGCGATGTCCGCTCCTTCTCGGCTTGTTCGGCCAAAAGTCGAGTCTTCTCGGCCTCTGCCTCGCGCCACTTGCGCTCCATCTCGTGCAACGCCTGCTTCATCACCACTTGCAGCTCAGTTCGCCTCTTAGCTTCCAGTTGACGACGCTTTTCCTCTTCACTACGCGCTTTTGTGATCTGCAGTTGCTGCTTGAACGCCAGTCGGCGATTTGTTTCGAGGGCTTGAGCGAGCTTATGCCGCAGATGCTGCTGCGTCACAAACGTGTGAAGCTGCTTGGCTGCTGTCGCTCGACGCTTTTTATCCGCTCGAGCCTTCGCCAGCATGCGTTCGCGGGCTCGTTTTCTTCTCAAGACGCGTTTCCACCAGCGCTGCAGCTTCAGCTGAGCCTCAACACGACGCTTGTGACGTTGACACAATCGGGTGAAGAACTGGACGCGCTTGAACGCGCGATGGTGCTCATGGAAGAGCTGCTGACGCACTCGACACTGTCGACGGGCAAGAGCAGCACGCCAACTGCGTTGGATGCAGCAACTGGCTCTAACAAGTTGTTGTTGGCGCTCAGCAGCTCGTTTTTGCTGCTTCTGTTGATGCCAGTTCCACATAGCGCGCGTAATACGTCGAATCGCCCAGCTGTCTCGCAAGCACGCCAGTCGATGCTGCTTCTCGAGACACACCGTGTGCCAGTTGTGGAAGTACCGTCGCAAGGTCTTGAGTTCTCGCTCGAGATATCTCGTGCTCAGGTGAGGGGCGACAAACGGCGAGGGCAGTGGCGACGACGAGCGCGCGACTTCAAGATCCAGACGCTGCGTCATTTCGACGGTCGTCAGGTGAACGTCACGACACAGTGCCAGGATTCGTGCGAGATGTGTTGAGAGCTCCTCGGTCTCAAGTAGCTCAGGTTTTCTCGCGGTCGAGATTTCCAAGTCTGGCTCTGGGGGCTCGGATCTCGGCGTGTTTGTGAAGATTTCGAATATTGGTGGGTCATCGACGTCACTCTGCTCAGTCGGAAGGCGGTAATGGTCTAACGAAGAACTCTCGTCGTCATTTGTATGCACGTACAGAAGCTCGAGCTGCTCCAGCACGAGCTCTCGTTCGATATCCATGGACTCGTCATCGAGGATGATGCCCGTTGTAGCCCAAGGCGATGGAAAGAAGTCGTCTTGAGTGAATCCTGTGCTCGGCCGTGAATCAGTTTGGTCATTCACGATCTCTCCGTCCTCTGTCCTCAGTTCCTCCTTTTCACTCGCAACTTCGACCTCCTCTGTCGCCAGCTCACTCTCGACCAGAACGTCTTCGTTTGCATGCAGTACCTCCTCAGTCTCGTGTTCCATTGCCGCAACCTCACGCTCCCCTTCCTCTTCCTCTTGAGAGAATGTGGAAAAGCGTTGAGGCAGAATGTCGAGTGCACTTGCAATCGCAGCGCGTACGCGCTCTCCATCAAAGGCGAGTTCGTCCGTGTCATCGTCCACTTCTGCAATGCACGAACCCTCGGGCTCTGCAAGCTCACTTGGAGCATCAGACATGACCAACTCTGTCAAGCAAGGCGAATTGGTCTGCGCAAGTGGAACAGACGTATCGTCCAACTCGATTGACACAGCACATGGAAGTGCGGGCTCTTCAAGCTCATCCGCCATGCAATTCGGGCCCTTTGACACCACATTTGCACGATATGCCTTTGCTTCCGATGGAAATGTGATCACTGGTAACTCCAAGGCTCGCGGAATATGATCAAGTGTGCTGAGCGTATAAGCTCGTTCCGTCACTCGCTTGCTCTTCTTACCGGGTTTTACGTCGTACAAAGGGGACGACGTACTGCTCTTGGGCTCGGCCTTGTCACTTGACGTGTTCACAGCCTCAGGCAATCGCTGTTCGATACGAGGACTCGCATCTCTCGGTGAACTACTGATGGGCTCGATGGTCCGAGGTGTCATCTTCCGTGGGGTACTGGAGCCAACGAGCTCAAATACACGAGGTGTTGCCTCACACGATGGAACTGGGCTATGAAAAGCATCCTCAATGACTTGTGGCGTTGCGTGCGAAGGGGTAACCGGACTGGGAGCTAGGCTGGAGCTGGAGCTGTCATTGATGTTACGGGGTGCTGCCTTTTGCGAAGTTGTTGGACTCAGAGAACCATTGCATTGGGTGAACCGAGGTGTGATTATCCTTGGAGTGACGTCAGGGCTCACGTCCAACAAGCGAGGTGTCACCTTCTTTGATTCCGCTGGACAGATTTGAAGGCTCTGTTCCAACGCGCAAGGCGTCGCTTGTCTCGGACCAACTGGGCTCGTACGAGAGTCCTCTTCGAATTCTCGAGGTGTTACCCTCCTTGAGTAACCTGGACTAGTATGTGTGCTGCCAACCAGCTCCCTTGGTGTGGTCTTTCGTGGTGTACAAGCATTGATGCTGGCGGCCTCTTCAGTGCCGCGAGGTATTGTATTCTGAGGAGCGACTTGGCTTCGTTCGATGATTCGAGGCGTCATTTTCTGTGAAGTGCTTGCACCGGCAATCTCATCAACCCGAGGGGTTGTCTTGGGTGACTCAACTGGAGTGGGATTGCTACCTTTCTCGACGACACGGGGTGTTATCTCTCGTGGTTTGACTCGACTGGCACTAAAGGTATCTTCAATCACCGGAGGAGTGATAATTTCTTGGGTCGATGGCCTGGCGGAGAGATTGTCTTCGATACTCGTATCTGTCCATGCAGCTGGTGGAGCGTGCCTCGTTGGAGTCGGTTCTCGTCGAGGATTTGTGCCATTAAGAGTCACTGTTGTTACGTCCGGATGTCTGGAATCTGCGTGACTACGTTCCCGAATGGTTGGGACCATCGTTTGTCGAGTTTGTCTGGGCTCCGGTTGGAGATAGGACGGCAATAAACGTGTGGCGTTGGCTGTGTTATCCAGTTCAAGCAGCTCTAGTAGTGCACGGGCGACGCGTTCATGTGGAAGCACTTGCCAAGACGGATATATTTGCCGTACTTGGGCTGCAAACGCTTCAAGGCGACCCAGAACGAGCTGATACACGGATGACGTTGTGATCGTGGATCGCATAGAGTCATTACTAGCTTGGCAAGAACACAACAACAACTCGGACGAGTCAATGGAGACCCCGTCGGCAAGGGGATTTCGCAGCACACTGGCTCCAAGAGCCTCCAACGATCGCACGTACGATGGAAACGCGCCAAGACAGTCGGCATCCGATGCTGCAAAACGCAGTAAGATCGTCCGAAACTCGTGATCCAGCATCCAGTAGGTGGCCTGATCAATTTGTGTCCTCGGCTGTTCGTGGAAGTATCGGACCATCTCAATCACAGACAATGTCAACGAACGAAAGCGATTCAAGAGCTTGATGGACCTGTTTGAGAGAAGACACGTCGTCTGTTTGACCGTCGGGCGATCCAGCTCAGCCTGAAGATCCATCAAAGTTTGATTGCGACGACCGACGTTCTGACGAATAACATCAGCAATGAGGATCAATGGGGTGTCTAGCGAACTCGGATGCCCCATGAATCCAGCACACGGCGTCTCAGACTGGCTGTGTTGCGGTCGACTCGAAATCACTCTTTGCTTGAGCTTGTACGGATTCTGGAGCTTTTGACGATGTGCAGAATCCGGAGAGCCTCGCTCTTTCGCCGACTGAGGACGCGCTCTAGACACGGAGGACTGGACATTCGCTGGAGTGGGGGCCGTGAAGCTGAGACCGAGACCTGACATCGACACCAGAGACTGGCTCACATGTCCAGCCCCTGGACGCGCGTCCGGAAAGAACCCATCGTCCAACTCGAGTTCGACCAAGAGCTGGCGCTGGTCCGACGCTGGTGTGTGTGAAGGTCGTGGACGGCGTGCCATGCCAATCTCTAGGGATGGAAGCGATCACAAGGAGCCATTCCCTGACGGCTGCATTGATATTCCTCCCACTACAAGGGCTGGCCATCCAGGATCAATTTAGACCCAACTGTTTCTGGACGATCGTGTAACATACAAAATTTAGGCCAATTTTCCGGATTTAGTCAGCAACTTCTTGTCCGGAAACCTGGACCAGATCCAGGACACCAGGTGCTGCTGGTGCTTGAGATCGAGACTCTGTCTCAAGTTTGGCAGAGTATCGTCGGACAGATCCACCGTGACGCCAGCGCAAAACAGAGATCAACTGGAGTTGCGCCTCAGCTAAATGCGTCCAGAGAGGTTGTTGCCAAAGTCTCCAGATGGCTAGTCCGGATTGGTCTCCTAGACTCCGGAATGGGGGGCCTTGCTCACGCGTAGGCTGGTCTTGCATCGCGTGATCCGACAGATGGACCCAGCAAAGCCACTGACGGACGTGTGAGTCACGCTCGACAACTGACCAATATGTTTGCTGGAAGAGAAACATCTGCGAACAATAACCCAGCTGGCGGATCGGCTTAACGAACTTGGCTCTCTAGGGGAGAGACGAACGCAGACAACTTCTCCCGCTGAAGCTAACTAATCCCCATCATTTTGCAATTCCCAATCTCCCACGTCAGTTGTTGTCAAGATGCCGATTGTTCCGGTCGTTCAGCATGAGGCGAAGTACGCGCCGCCAGTCATCTCGATTTCTGTGTCCAAGACGACGCAATCCAAGGTGAACACCAAGTCGTCTTCGGCCAAAAACCCAGCCTCCCCACAGTCTCCATCGTCGCTTCCTCGCATTCAGATTCCTGTGGGCAAGCCTCCGATTTCCCCACCTTCCTCTGCCCCACAATATACTTGGACGCCTTCGACTTCGGCTCCACGCGCACCAGCTCACCATGTACCTCCACCAATAGGATTCTGCTCTCCATTGCCATCACTAGCCTCCCGAATGAGCCACCAGTCACTCGGCACTCCGTCACGTCCAGACAAGCCAACTCCTCAAGAGCTAGCTGCTCGACTTGCGCTTCTACTCCATGCTCGTGAGTGCTGCACCCCGTTTGACCAGGAACGCCTATGCGGAGTCCGCAATTGCCGAGTTGCCCGCGGTATCCTCGACCATTGCCAAGAGTGCTTTCTGCCTGAAGGCCACTGCCACCGCTTGTGTTCCGAGTCAAAGCACCTGCTCCGCCACTTTCGGGTCTGCCGAGCCCAGCAGTTCAGCCGCCCTTGCAAGATCTGTGACATCCTGCGCACAGATTTCTCGTGGGCTTTAGGCCACGCTCGCAGTCTCACACCGCTCTTTGTCGCAGAAGATCAGACTCGCAGCCCGTCTCAAGCACACGCTCCGCCACAACGTGCCTGGCCAGGAGGCATTGTGGCCCCACCAGTAGGTTTGCGCCGCAGCGTGAGTGACACCCCAGCATCAAGTGTCCCCATGACAGGACAGAAGCGTCGAGCTTCGACGTCTTACGCTCCTGTGAGTAGCAAACTCATGAAGGCTCATCTTGGAGCTACGCCAAGAACGCAAGTGGCCAATACCCCCGTAGATTCAACTCGTCGGAAGTAGACGGAAGTCATGTAGAGTTAGTAGTTTTATACACGAATGTGAGAGTGATCTAAATGTAAATGAATGGCAAAGACCGATCAGTCAAGTCATAAGTCTTCTGTGGCTCGTTCTAAGCAGGCCGGTGGCGTCAAGCTACAGCACTTCGAATAACTTGGACGAGAGTGAGAGTCGTGTGAGTGCAGAAATGACATCGCCATAACTGAATATAATCTTTTTTACTCATGGACTCGCTACGCATGTTTTACTATATGGCATTGCATTCGTTCTGCATTGCACTTGCCCGCTCTTACAAGACGACACTTCCTACCTACTGCGGCAAACTACAAAATCATAATATCTAGGAGACAAATAGTCGTCAACATGCTCAAGCTGAGACAGAGCAGAAGAGATCTGGCTGCTTGAAGAACTGGATTGGCTCTGGTCTGTCGTCAGGTGTGCCATACGCATAAAGCATGAGACAGCCAGAGCCAACACGAAGGCGCGACTTGAGAAAGCCCACGGTCTTGGTGCGATCGTAGCAGCTCTGCAAGTAGAACTTGGTCGTATCCGTCACGATTGTCCCTTCTGGAACGCCGCACACCCGGAACTTGGCTTTGTGGTCAATCTTGATGTTGTAGCTGAGTTTCCGGGACAGCTTCTGCACTCGAAGCACGGATCCATCGCAACGAGCAAGCGAGATGCAATCCCCGCCACGGACAGGGCCAGTCGATGTGTGCGAGATGATACGAAGAGCATTCATATCGTCCTGAACAAGCTCCTCTCGCGCACCACAGTAGATGAGCTTGGAGAACATGCTGGACTTGGAGCGGCGCTGCTGACCAGAGACCTGAACGAGGTGACCTGTGCTCGACTTGAATCCCATGTATAACTTCTGGCCATGGTGCAACGGCTCTCCTGGCGGCGGGTGCACGACAGTGGCAGGAAGAGCTTCAATCTGTGAGTCGTCACGCGCGGCCGGAACTGACATGTGGCGCATGAGAGGCGGAGGTGGTGGCTGCGCAACCATACGAGCCGGAGAACTCATACCACGCTTTTGACGAGGCATGAAACTCTTTGGTCCAATACTAAAGCGCCATCTCGAGCCACGATTCGGCAACGGCTCGCCCAAAATCGCATCAAAGTTGTCGCAGACATCGAAACCCGTATCGTCGTCTTCGATTGAGTCTTCTTCGCCATCTTCTTCTTCACTGTCGACCTCGATAAACGCCGAGCTCACCTCAATCTGACTCTCTTCGTCTTTAGCCTGCATCATCGAAGCGAAGAATGTGTTATCGTCTACTGCCTGGTCGATCGGAGCGGCAGTAGCTGGTGTATAGACCGAGGTGGAGATGAGAGGAGTCGGAAGATCATCAGGAAAGTAGTCGCCGAACTCAAAGTCCGAAGGCTTGCCCGGCGTGCTGATATGGATGCGAGAGCTGCATGGACTGAGGGTAGAGAGGCTACTCTTCAACATTCTGTCTTGCTCCATCAACGCTTGGGCCATGGACGATGGGACGTCAGGAGTAAAGTCGGCTGTCGGGAGCATCTCGACTGTCATTCCCGATGGAATCGGAGGCGTCGCGGGGACGAACATCTTGGTCTCGAAGTCGAACGTCTTGCGGACAGGATCGGCTTCATTCGTATCCACAGCAAGGAAAGATCCATCGCGATCGTTCTTGCTCACAGGCATGATGAAGGCATCTTCCTCTTCTTCCTCGTCTCCAGCAGAAGCCGTATCGTCATCGCTCTGATTGTAGCGCATGGTCATTCGCGACAACGGGTTCGTCGCCATGTGACTGCTCGCCACGTCCATCGCAGCCGGCGTGGTGTGGGCGCGTCGACGCGTCATGCTGCTGTCGGTCGCTCCTGCGCCAATTGCTGTCCATCTCGCCACGTCCGAAGGCTCTGGGTCCTTCTTCTTGAACGCCAACGTCTGGCGATACCACGGCACTTTGGCGCTCGGCTGCACCGTCACCTTGCAGAGCTTTGGCTCGTTCACGCCCATGTCTATCGCCACGGCTTCTTCGACGCGCTGCTAAATGCAAACTGCCGGACGCAAGAGAGCGGCAGGTCGTGTGCCATAGAGATCCGTCTTGGTGCGGCACGCCAACCCGAGCGTGTTGCGGTGCAGAAGAGCTGGCCGCCAGCTGCCGCGAGTCCAGATGGCGCTTTTACAGCCATGCGTCTGCTTTTCCGCGCAGGAGCGCACCAGAGGCGGGCATGAAGAGCCAGACGCACCAGCCGTCAGGCATCATGAGCTGCTTGCTTGGGACGAGCACGGGCAGGGAGGTCCATGTGGATTGGTCGAAAAGGACTCAGGTAATCCATGCGACGGATTGACACGAGACGGTTGACCACGACCGAAATTGACAAAAGACGGTGGTACAATGTAGCCACTTGACGAAGGCATGACACTACTGATTACTGGGCTCGGGTAATCGAAGGCAAACTATTTGACAGAATACGTTCTATCACGAAGTGTAGTATTATAAAAAGGTGGGTATGTGGTATGCGGAAAACGATACTAATACCACCTATTTTTGACATTTTGAACCCTGGGTGTGCCCGATGCTTTGACATGTTGAAGCAACCTTCGTAAACGGTTTACGCGTTTTGGCTTTGCATTGTCAAATTCTCGTTTTCTAATTGGCTCGCGGCTTCAAAAAGCGACTTACCTCCATAAGCAAGTCGCGCCTGGCAGCTCAAGTGTCCCTAGCAGTCGATGGACACCACGCAAAAGCTCATTCCCCAATTTCCCATCCAGCCAACCAACCAACCAGCCAAAATGCCTCGTATTGTGATCATCGGTGGCGGTCCAGCCGGCATCAACGCCGCCCAGACGCTCGCCAAGTCGCTCAAGGCCTCGGACAAGACCGAGGTCGTCGTGATTGAAAAGAGCAAGTACCAGTACTACACCATTGGTGCTCCTCGTGCGTACACGGAGACGAGCTATGCGGCCAACATGTTCATTCCTTACGATAATGCCATCCCAAAGGAAGCTGCGTCGTTTGTCAAGATCGTGCGTGGTGTGGTGACCGCCATCACGACCCACGAAGTCGTCTACCAGTACATTGGTAACGACGACAAGCCACAGGAGGCGGCGTCCACGCTTGCCTTTGACTACCTCTTGATTGCGACTGGCAGCTCGTACACCACGCCAATCAAGCAGGATGGCAACAACTACTCGCGTGCTCACACGGAAGCGCAGCTTAAGGAAGTGCGTGACCAGGTCGCCCGTGCCAAGAAGATTCTCATTGTCGGTGGTGGCTCGGTCGGCTGCGAAGTGGCTGGCGACATTGCCGCTCATTACCCGGACAAAAGTGTGACCATCATCAACGGCCAGAACCGACTTGTGGCCGGCAACAACCTCCGCGACAAGTTTTACACCAAGCTGACTGACTCGCTCCAGAAGCTCAAGGTCAACGTGATCCTCGGTGACTCGCTCGAAGAGCGTCTGACCGAGAACCGCTTCGAGAAGCGCGTGTTGCGCACCATCAAGGGACGTGAGATCGAATCGGACATTCAGTTGCTCTGCGCTGGCTTCAGCCCAGTCGCTGAGCTCGTCCAGCACTTGAACCCTTCGCTCGTCGACGCCAGGGGTGCCGTCCGCGTCAACCAGTACTTGCAGATCGACAACGCCAGCTACCACCACATCTTCGCCTTGGGTGACGTGAGCAACCACTCCACACCCAAGATGGCTTACTGGGCTGGCGAACAAGCCAAGTACGTGGCTGGTGAGCTCGTGAACGTCATCCGTAAGAAGCAAACCAAGATCTCCAAGCCGTTCCCAGAAGTGTCGGTCGAGGCCATCTTCGTGCCTCTCGGTCCGAATGGCGGTGTGGCTCAGCTGCCACTCTTTGGTGGCTGGGTCGTGGGTGATACGATGACTCGTATGATCAAGTCCAAGGACATGATGGCTGGTCGCATCTGGGCAAGTCTCGGTGCCACGGCGCCAGCAGTCTAGAGCTAGAACTAGTTTCTGAACATTCCTGCATTCTTCGTTTTGGTCAATACAATTCCTTCTTTCAGATCGGATTGGTCAATATCTTTCTAGTTCAGTTCTTTGATTGGGTAGAATGAAAATTCCTGAACTTTCAGAAAACTTTCCACCAATCCGAGGGCCAGCTTCCGTCTCAGGTCACCACCAATAGTGGCGCACAGGCAGAAACTGACCGCCGCCGCCGCCACTTCGAAGATGGCAGGCCCCAGCGCGCCACCGTGCTCGTTCTACGCCCAGGGCAAGTGCCGCAACGGCCAGGCCTGCAAGTTCTACCACGCCGAACGCGAGGAGCTCGCTGTGAGCCCGCTCCCATGCAAGTTCTTTTTGCAGAACGCGTGCAAGGCGGGACGCGAATGCAAGTTCTCCCATGTGCTCGAGGCCGACGCCGAGCTTTTGATGACCACAGCGGCTGGTGAGCGCAAGGTCACGCCTGGATCCTTCAACAAGCGATGCAAGTTCCACGACTATGGTGGTTGTGCCGCTGGTAACACGTGTCCGTATCTGCATATTGACGACGGAGGTGCGAAGCGATCCCCACTGGTACAACCGCGAGCATCGCCAAAGACGACCGTCAAGATGCACGTGCTGAAGCCAAAGGCGAAGCAGGGCGAGTCTGGATCGGCGACGCACCAGAGTGTTCACAGCGGCTCGGACCAGCAGGTGAAAGAGATGAGCGAGTTCATCTCGAAAGAAGAGGAACTGTACTACTATGGCGCGCCAGGAGACTTTGACTTGGCTGCAGACGACGCGCATCTGGAAGGAAAGCCAAGTTATGCCGAAATCGCGGGCAAGAACGTCGTCGAAGATCTGGATGCTCCCACGTATGAGCAGCCAGCTGGACCGTACGTGCTTTTACTGTGGTTCTTCCCCTTTGTACGAAACTGACTGGTGGATTCTGTACAGACGAACATGCACATACTTCCTGCAGGGACTGTGTCGATACGGCGACTCGTGTTTCTACTCGCACACACTCGAGACAAGTCCAGTTCCTGTGGATGAGTTCGCGCTTGTGCAAGAGGAGCTGGCGAACTCGACGGATCTCGAGTGTGGTATCTGTTACGACAACGTGATCGAGAAGGGCGAGCGCTTTGGTCTTCTCTCTGGTTGCACGCACCCATTCTGCTTGTCGTGTGTGCGCAACTGGCGAGGCAATGCAGACCAACCCAAGCAGACTGTGCGTCAGTGCCCAGTTTGCCGTATCGAGACCCACTTTGTGGTGCCGTCGAACCGCATGATTGTGGATCCAGAGCGCAAGCAGGACTTGGTCAAGCGATACATCGTACGTGTGGCTTCATGATCGTCCCCGCCATGTCGTGTCTGTGACTAATCACGAATGGTGACGTTGCGTAGAACAACCTGGCTTCGATCCCCTGCCGGCATTTCGACGAAGGACGGTACGTTCCACCACAATGACTCCTTTCATTCTTGTTTATCTGACATGTAACCTCGTCTCTATCATACAGAGGTACATGTCCGTTCGGTACGAGCTGTTTCTACGCACATCGCCTCCCAGACGGCACCGAAGAAGCCCGCCAACTTCGAACTGCTGTGGATGCCGAAGGCCAATACGACGTTCTGCGCCAAGTGCGTCTCGAGCATTACTTCCAGAACCTGGACATTTAATGCAGCTAATGCACCACGCGCCCCCATGATGTTTGTTTGCTCAAAACTGGCCATCATGAAAAGAAAAAAAGTATACACCTCATCATGGGATTGTTGCTTTGCTAACCAAGTGCTACTCCGCTCAGGCGACTCTTGTCGTGAACGATCCGTCCTCCTGGCCAAAGAAGGCCTTGGACGCCATTCCGCAGAACAAGCCAACCTCCACGACACCAGGAAGCAGCTTGATACGGTCACTCAGCGTCGCCGGGTCCTCGATCAAGCCAAAGTTGACATCAAGCACGAAGTTGCCGTTGTCCGTGACCACCGGACCAGCCTTCTGCTGGGCCATACGGAGCACAGGCGTGCCACCCATTTGCTTCATCTTTTCGGAAATGAGGACGTAGGCCATCGGCACCACTTCGATCGGCACGCCCTTGGTCCACTGTTCACCGAGCTTGGTCGATTCCTTACGGTAATCGGCGATCACGACGAACGTCTTGGCCGCATAGGCGACAATCTTCTCCTGAAGCTGGCAGCCGCCTCCGCCCTTGATACAGTTGAGCGCAAGATCCACTTCATCCGCGCCGTCGATCGTGACGTCGATCACAGGGTTCTCATCGAGACTAGTGAGTGTGAGCTTGTGTTGCGCAATCAGCTACACACGACGACATGTGAACACGTGCCATCGGCCATGTTCGGCACCGTCAACGACGCACCTGCTTGGACTGGAAAGACGTCGGGATGCACTTGATGTTGAGCTGCTTCTCGCGCACGAGCTCTCCGAGGCGCTCGGCAGCGTACACGACCGTCGAGCCGCTGCCGACACCGACGATGTGACCGTCGCGCACAAACTCGTCCACCGCTTGGCGCGCCGCCTGATTCGTACCCACGCAAACACGCACACACACACATAGTCAGCACACAGCTGCTCCATCAACCCATGGAACTCCTACGAACGTCCACGCACCGTGCGCTTGGCTTGTTCCACCGGACTCAGCATGTTCGTTGCGAATCTCTTTGTGTGATCTTGGATCCCAGAGCAGTGTCCAACCGTACCACCGTCCACTGGGTGGCTCTGGGTTCTAAGTTGTGACCAATCGCACGCCAGTATTTGTGGACGAGTGGACGGGTGTGGACGGAGTTGTCTGACTCAGCCACAGGGTGAAGAGACTGGCAACAAGTCAGTTGGCAAGCGCCGCTCCGTCGATTAAACGCCGACAATGGCGTTCCTAGCGCGTTCTTGGTGCGTGATGAGCCCCAAGGTCGTCCACAGATCGCTCCTGGCGTCCACAGTGCGCTCGCAAGGAATACGATTCGTCCACAGTCGAGGAGGAGCGAGTCCGGAGACGCTCTCGGTGCTGCACGACTTGCAGGCGGCGTTGAAAGACCCTCATGCGGCGGAGAAGCTCGGCGGAATGCTCTCTTCGTCCACAACCAAGAACCTCACGCGTGCGTTGGCCTCTGTGAAGCATGAGCAGCATATCGCGGGGGCTACGGCAGCAGCAGCCGCACAGGCCCCCGAAGCTCCCAAGGCGACCATCTCCATGCAAGAGCTCAAGTACGTGGCCTTGCAAGTGGGTTTGCCATTCATCGGCTTTGGCTTTGTGGACAACGCCATCATGATCATCGCCGGCGACTACATCGACATGACAGTCGGGGTCTCTCTCGGTATCTCGTCCATGGCGGCCGCGGGTATCGGCAACACCATCTCGGACATCGCGGGTCTCGGTCTTGGAGGCGTCGTGGAGGACTTTTGCGCGCGTCTTGGCCTCCCCACGCCCGCGTTGACCCCGCAGCAGGTACGGATTTGTGTCAAACAGCCGATGATATGGGTACATTCGCGACTGACACGTGGATTTTTGATTTTGAACAGATGATGCTCAAGGAGACGCGGATAGCCAAGGTCGTGGGCAGTTCCATCGGCGTGACCATCGGCTGTCTATTGGGTATGCTGCCGTTGCTGTTCCTCGAGACGCGTGATGACAAGAAGCAGGAGGAGACCAAGGTCGGGCTCGCATAGAATCGCTATCAATACAAACAAGGATGTCACTCTAGTGAGAAACCGAGCAGCACCAAACGTCTGGTTATGACGGACACGACAGCGCAGTGTGTGGCGCAGCATGTGCTCGACTGGTTCCGCACGTCGTCTGTGTGTCAGAAGAAGCACCCGGTAGCTACCGAGTGGACGGTGTTGGCGGGTATCGTTCTCCGTGTCAGCACCGACGCCAATAACGACTCGTTCCGCGTCTTGGCGTGTGGCACAGGCACCAAATGTCTCGGACGACGCGATCTGAATGAGTATGGACTCGTTGTGAACGACTGTCATGCAGAGATTGTCACTCGAAGAGCGCTAGTGCGGTATTTGTATCAAGAAGCACTGCTATGGAAGCGTCAGGAGGCACCATCTAGTAGTGTCTTTGAGCGCAATGACGAGAGTGGGAAGCTACGACTGAAGTCAGGTCACTCGTTGCACCTCTACATCAGCGAAGCTCCATGTGGTGATGCAGCTATCTATCCCTTGCAGGAAGAAGTGGTGGACGTGCTGGTACGACAGCGACGGCAGCGCGACGCAGACACGAGTGGACAGAACGCCGAACGTAGTGAGTTCCGCCTGACAGGTGCTAAGGTTCGAAGTGAAGCTGAAGAAGCAGCCGCCAAGAAGCGACCACGAGATGAGGATGCATCTGAGCCAAGTGAGAAGCGCTTTGAGCAGTCTGTGGGTGTTGCGCGCGTCAAATCCGGACGATCAGACCTTCCACATGACAAACAGACACTCTCCATGAGTTGCTCTGACAAGCTCGCCAAGTGGAATGCACTGGGGATCCAAGGCACACTCTTGTTGCAGTGGTATGACCCTATCTTCCTCAGCTCCATCGTGGTCAGTGGCGATAGCAACAGTGTCTCTGTTGATGCGCAACAACGAGCACTTGAGCGTGCTATTCACAATCGTCTTCCACGTGACATGGCAGCAACCGACCGACCAATCCAGCTCTGTGTGCTACCAGATGCGTTGTTTGACCGCAACCGTACACCGGACAAGGCTCCATCACCACTCTCCATCAACTGGTCAGCTCCGCAGCCCGCTTCGAACTCAAACCATTCGACCCTGAAGGCATTCTTCGAGTCGAAAGACCTCGAAGTGCTCATGGGTGCCACTGGATTCAAGCAAGGGGCCAAGAAAGCATCCAAAATGGATCGAACGGCCATGGAAAGAGTGGCTTCCCGCCTCTGCAAGTGGCAGTTCTACCGCGCGTATCATCATATTCTAGAAGGCGACATCAACATGCCTTATAACACGCAAAAGGACCAGCTACGCAGTCAACTTGAACCGTGGAAAACAAGATCGGAACACTTCCGACAGGCTATCGGCGAGTGGATCGGCGTTCCAGCGACTTACAAAGCGTTCACGCTCTCTTCGTCACTACCAAAGCCGACCACAGAGTCGTCATCATCTTCGATTTCAGTAGCCACGTCATCTTGACGACGTGCCGCTTGCTCTCGTGCCTGGATGCACTCGAAGATGCGTCTCAGAGACGCTTCACGCTGCTTCTGAAGACGATCCTCGTAGAGCACGTGACCCAGAGATCTAAACTTGCTGATAATATCAAAGCCCATTGCGAACTTCTCAACACAGTCGTCAAGTCGGAAGATTGACGCAAAATCCACCACGTCCCGTTGGTTCCCGAGACGCACAGGGAGCTCCAATGTTGACGACAAGAAGCCTGGCTTCTGTCGGTTCCCAAAGACTTCCAAGAACATCAACAGCATTCTTGATGGCGTGAGCGTTGGTGCCTTTCGGGACACACGGGCGGTGAAGATGTATGCCACCATCATATACAATCGATAGCTGCCCAGACCGCCTGTGAAGGGCTTGTCGAGCTCGAACTGATGCAGGAACTCCTTCAAGAAGACCACGACAGCGATGTACATAGGTCCCAAGGCGCTCTGAAGATCCGTCACCAGTGCCGTCGTGCGTCCATGATCACTTGCCTGGAAGGACTCGCGGTTCACACCAATGTCGATGCTCACTCCGCTCTGCGGATCTTCCACCATGAGGATTGGAATACGCGCTTTCGGCAAGCATTTCACGCGATAGTCGGGACGATGGACGTTCAAAAGCTGCTGAAGCAGACGCAGTTGACGGAGCTTTTCACGACGTAGCGTCGGATTCCACGGCGACTTGTTTGGCGCGGATGCTGCACGACGCACCGGCTGGCCTCCGTTGTTCCCGATCGACATGGAGGCGCCTGGGATGGCCAGGTTCAGAGAGAACGACGTCTCTTCGTCCTCATCCGAGTCCTCAACGACATGATCCGACGCGGAATCGTCCTCATCGGATATTACGGCGCTGGACACATCTGGGATTTCGCCAAGCGAAGCCGTTACACGCAAGTCGCCACCGACTGTGATGTCCAGATCGCTTCGGAACGTCTCCAAGCCGCTACTGGACGAGCCGTAGAGCTTGACGTGGGCGCCAGGGAAGACAGCAAGAATCAAGTGCTTGATCTCGTAAAAGATCCGATTGCGGAACGCTCGTTCTTCGTCCGTGAGCGAGACGAAGCGCGCAAACGCCATGATTTCGGCATCGAGATCCGACGAAGCGCCGCCGAACATGCTGAGCTTGGGCAGCGGAATCAAAGAAGCACGCGATGACGCTGGGGTCGTGGTGGTGCTCCCAACAGTCTCTGCCAGCTTGCGCTTCTTGCGGTTCTTCTTCTTGTTACTCAGCGTCGGGGTCGACGTTCGAATCATCAACGACTGTTTCGGGCCGCGTGGGAACCCTGGCGACGGCCGCGACGTCGCACCAAAGGGGATAAAGTCCTCAGAGTCGGGTGGTTGCCATCGAGACGCTGCCGCTGGCTTGGTGTAGCCATCCGCGCCTGATCTTTTCGGTTTCTGGTGCTTTCGGAGAGACGAGCCATGCGGTTTCGTCACGACATGCGTGACACTCGGTCTCTGTCGCTTGCGGCTGCCTCGCGACGCCGAAGAAGCGGGCGCCACTGGCTTCTTCGCATCTGCCTTTGCACGCACGCGTGTGGGTCGTCGAGGCGACTGCGTGCGGCCCTGGTGATGCCCACGAGGCTTCATCTTCGTCGGGCGTCAGGAGCTCTTGGATGTCTTTTCATTTGACTGGTTCCGAGTCCGATCCCGCCAACGAGGGATTTTAGTCCACGATTGGGGTCTATAATCCCTCGTGGAGAGGTTCAATGAGGGATTTTGCTCGAATGCGCTGTCAGTTCCACGAGACCACATGGCGCACCGAGAGCTCCACACGCTGGATGCATCACGCTCCCAGATGCTTTCCGCTGATCAGACACCGCCCTAGATGACGTGTAGAGGCCTTCTCCATTTGCACCCAGACGTGTGGCGAGTCCACCGCAGTGTCCGTCAAGTAGTGTAACACGCGAGCAGGCAGGCCGCGATTAGTCTCAACTCGAGTCCATGCGGCGCGTATGGGTATGGGTCGCTCTCGCACTGCTCGCCGTCGCGACGGAAGGTATGACAGGGCGATGTTCACTGGCTGTACACTGCGTTGTCGGTTGCTCATGTGCTTGTGTGTGTATGTGATCAGGAGTCGCAGCGGATAACCAGTACTGGAAGGGGAACACCAACACCAACAACAATCCAGCACCGGCGCCAGCAGATAACCAGTATTGGAAGGGCAACAACCAAAACAATAACAACAACAACAACAACGCGGCGCCGTCGCCCACGACAGAGAATCCGTACTGGAAGAGTGATCCGAACAATGTCTGGTGGGTAGGACCCACGGGCGCACCACCCGCTCCCACTCCCGCTCCAGCCCCACCGACAACTCAGCCGACGCCGCCACCGACTCCGAAAGCGACTCCACCTCCTCCTCCTCCAACGCCTTCCCCGACTCCAAAGCCGAGACCGCCATTGATTCCTCCGCCGACTCCGAAGCCGACGCCGTCTCCTATTGCGACTGCGTCTTCCGCTCCACCGCCAGTGCCAACTGGGTTTGACGACATTGACAATGGCGGATACAAACCTGGTGAGGCTCATGGCCGGGATCCATCGGAAGACCCGTGGAAACATAGTCCTCGCCCCAAGCCTGTGCAACCCAAGCCGACGTCGACACCGGAGCCGACGGACGATGACGACAGCGCGAGTGATACGGAGCCTCCAGCGCCGTCTCCTACTCCTACGTTTCGTCCAGTGCCCAAGCCCAAGCCGACGAAGACGCCCAAGCCAACACCTGAGCCAACACCAGAGCCAACGCCAGAGCCAACACCAGAGCCAACGCCCGAGCCGACTCCAGAACCAACACCAGAGCCAACGCCAGAGCCAACTCGTGCACCAACACCTGATCCCACCGAGGAGCCCACCGAGGAGCCCACCGAGGACGAGGAACCCACCGAGGAGCCCACGGAGGAGCCCACCGAGGAGCCCACCGAGGAGCCCACCGAGGAGCCCACGGAGGAGCCCACACCAGCCCCAGAGACACCAGCTCCAGCGCCAACCCTCCCAGACATCTGGCCTACCTCTGCTGGTACTGTGCAGCTCACCGCCCCGCATGTGGTCGCAGCCGGCGAGACGTTCGATGGCGGTATGAAGCTGTACGAACGCAGCGACATTGCGTGTGATGCCGACAAACAAATGGCCAGTGACGACGCCGTGTTCATCGTGCATCCAGGTGGTGTGCTCAAGAACGTCATGATTGGCGCGAACAACATCGTTGGCATTGCGTGTATCCAGCAGAACTGCGAGTTGGAAAGCGTCTGGATCAATGAAGTCTGTCAAGCAGCAGTGCTCATCGACACGGGTCGCGGCACGACTACCATCACCGGTGGCGGGGCGATCGATGCAACTAAGCGCGTCGTTTTCCATCGAGCTGCCGGAAGCGTCAAGGTGACCAACTTTTACATGAAAGACTCGGCGGAGCTTGTGGAATCCTGTGCGACGTGTGGTCCGGTAAAGCGTCAGATCTCGATCGTTGGCATCGACACGATCCACCCGGTAGGTCCTCTTGTTCGTGTCAACAAGAACTACAACGATGAAGCCACGATCGACGCAGTCAAAGTGCAATTGCCAGAAGAAGACTCGTACGATTTGTGTGTGCACGTGAATGGCGGCAAGACACCAGAGGAAGTCGGACGTGGAAGTTTAGATAAACTCTGTCAGGTCGCGGCGGCAGCAGTCCAGATCTTGACGGGGAGATAATATTGATCAATATGTAGTAGCATGTAGTAGACCCCAAGTGTGTTAGTGTCGTCGAGAAGTCTTAGAGGGGCAAGCGAAGCAAATGCAATGTGGTGTTCAGCACAGTTTTGTATATGTAATCGCACAAGTAGTTGTTTGGCTTCATCCATTCCATAGCCATTTCCTAACCATCTGCTGGTTCTTTGCTGACGACTCCATGTCGTACGAGGTCCTTCCACGCGCATTTCAAGAGCAAAACGAATCATACCAAAGAACACGAAGCGCGTGAAGAGGACTGCCAGTTCGAAGCAAAGACCGAAGCTGCATTGGGGCTTAGACGCTGAGCGGGTGCATCGCTTCACTTTCCCATCGCAGCATGCCGAACATGGCTTCATTCGCCAACTGGTTCAGCACCTTGTCGTCCTTCTCGCCCTTGACATCATAGTAGCCAAGGAAGTGTGCCTTCCAGTTGGTGGCTTCTTCCTGGTCACCGGTGAACATCCAGCCTTGGCACTCTTCACCACGGATGCAGTTTTCGGAGCACTCTGTCTGGACGGAGATGGTCTTGAGACCCACGAAGTAGTTGTTACCATCAGCAAAACGGAAGGCAACGGAGATGAATTCACGATCCTTGTGGTCAGAGGCCACGGACGCGATACGATGCACAACGACGATATCGTCGTTCACCTTTTGCAGCACCTAATGAAGGGAACAAGTACGTCAGTTATCCGGGTCCACAGAGCATTTTGACAAAGAAGAAACTTACTCGGAACTGCTTGACATCAGGGTAAATGCGCTTGCACTTGTCTGGAGACGTGATGATCTCCCACGAAGACTCGGTCACTTCACGAATGTTACGGTCGTTGATGGTACGGGTCGCCTTGAAGCTCAGACACGTGCCAGTGGCCCAGAGTTCTGTTCGCCAGCCCATCGCGAAACACACGTTCGTCTTGGAGTTGACCGAAGGACCGAACGACTTGAGTTCGTTGTAAGCAACACGAACGGCGTCGTGACACAAGTTGAGGTCGACAACGAGCGTAGGGCCCTTGAGGGGACCCATGTGGTCGCTGAACCACGTTGGCATACCCGGAATCTTCTTGCGGTCCACATCACGGCAGTCGCTTGGCAACGCGTTGAGGCCGTACTGGATCATGCGGGCGAAGTTTTCGTGCTGAAGGAGCTGTTCCTTGAGCTTGTTGTTATCACGACGCAGGTTCTGCACGGTCTGCATCTGCTTCTCGTACGCCTCAGTCAGGGCCTGCTCACTCATGCCGGCCATCTGCGAGCACTGCTCCGAAAGATCACCACCGATGATTCGGATCTGCTCCTTGAGTTCCTCGATACGATCACGAAGGAAGCTCTCTTCATCCTTCTGCTTCTTACGGCGACGACGCGAGGCATATCGGACTTGTTGACGACGACGTTCCTTCTTCTTGTTGACGTCTTCATCACCACCCATGCCCATTTCATCTTCACTGTTACTCTGCAGACCAGTGGACGAGGTCGTCGTCAAAGCACGCGTGTCGACGGAGGACGTGGAAGCTGGTCGAGATGGGTTAGCTGGAACAAGAGCCGATGGGTTGTTCATAGCAGCACCAGCCGGGCTAGCCGAGGAAGCAACAGGCTGGCGGCGGTTCATGCCACCGAGAGCCGAGGTGGTGGACTGAGCTGGCATTGGCTGGGACTGCGGCATGCGTGGCACGCCATGAAGAGCATTGACACCCTGCATGCCATTTGGTGGCATCTGACCTGGCTGGCCCATGTGCATTGGGTTCCCCATGCCCGGGTGCGTCGGCATCGCGCGCTGGTTCGGCATTCGCTGGGCTTGCATCTGCGCTTGCTGCTGCTGCGGAGACTGCGTTGGGAGGCCCATCGGAGGCTGCTGGCGCGCTTGTGGGTGCTGGGAACGCATGAGATGCGACTGATCGTACACGGACGGCATCTGACCGCCCATACCGACTGGATCACCGAGGTCGCCTGGGCCCAACGCGTTCATGATATCGTCGACGAAATGCGGGTCATTCTCGGCCATCATCGGCGGCTGGTGGAACATGGGGTTGCCGACGCCGTGGGGCGGCATGCGGTGCTGCATCTGCGCGTGTGGGTGTCCGTGCGGGTGATGCGGCGCCGCGTGGTGGTACATCCCATTGGCCATCGGCATGGCCATTGGATCGAAAAGCATCTCGCTCATGTACTGCTGGGGCATCATGCCGCCGCGCTGGGGCTGCATGGGCGCGCCTGGGATGCCGCCACGGCCGTTGGGCGCCGTCGGAAGGCCGTAGGGATTGCGCTGGTCCATTATGAGGGGCTTCCGCTGGGTTCTCACGAGGCAAGTCAGACAGTGGGGACGCCAGTGCTGCACTTGCGAGAAGAGCAGCTGCACGCGTGCAATTCATGCAATTCAATTCGATCCGGATACGATTCAAATGAGGCCAATTCAAAATAGAGGGGGAGGGGCAGCCAGGTCGTCTTGACGTAAAGTCGGCCGCTTGGCCCTAGCCACAACTGATAGATTTTCATATGGTATCGGATTTTACAGTTTGGATAGACAATGAAACACCCCAAGATGATTCATCTAGCCAATTCGAATATTCTAGCTTATCTGCTTCTACAGGTCCATGTGATTCTGAGATGAATCGGTGATGACCTAGCCCGTTGTAGGTATCAACTGGGATGGGGCTGATAAAGTGATGAGGCCAGGGGCTAGTAATCGAGACAGGTCGCCCCAAATGTGACCAGTTGTACACTAACTCAGTACACTGGTTGAAGTTGGCGTCTGGTGGAGTGACAGCCCCAGAGTTCGATATTCGAACGTATTGCAGGCGTCACGCCGTCTGCGTGCCTGGCGTCAGTGCCGCGTCATCAGTAGCCATGTATCCCTCCGTCTTGACTGCTGATGACACGACGCAATGGATTGCAAGTCCAACCAAAATGGATGGACATATCATGAATGTGGGTGTGTATTCCTGTTATTTGGATGGTTCCTAGACGCGCCACTCGGTAGTTCTTGCTCAAGTATCTGGATCTGCGCCTGGAGCTCGCGGATGCGGCGCTCCAGAAAATCCGCTTCTTCCTTTTGCTTTCGCCGGCGACGACGACTGGCTAACTTGACTTGTTCGCGGCGGCGTACCTTCTTTTCGTCCTGGGGGCTGATGGGAGAGTCCATACTAATAACGTGCTCACCGTCGTGGGGACTTGACTTAGACTCGGAGAATTGGAGAATGAGAAGACCTCGAGGCTGTCTCCAGGGTAACATCCCCATGCCTGTATGATGCGGCATCACACAGCTGCTTCAGTTGAGTGCATCACGGCAATGCCATTCGAATTCCCGTTGCTTGCGACTTGGATACTGCAACAAAGCTGGCTCGACTGTGTTCGCCACTCGCATCCTATCACCCGATCAGCAAAAACGAGCGAAGGATACATTCTTGTGTGTTCCAACAGATCAAGTTTATCAACTTTGCTGATATTAATACAGTAGCGTAGCACAATCTCACCACCTGATAAAGTTCTCACTCGGCACCTACAATCGAGCACGAGGCTCTTCCGGACCTTGCTCTTCGTCTGGGAGATTGCCACCAAGAGCTCTTGCATCCGCTGACGTAAAGCTCTTGTTGTTCTCTTCGTTTCTGACGACGGCGCTGGCACGCTAGCCACATTTGCATGCGGTGCCTCACTCGCACTCGTTCTTGACACAATACCCGAAGCGAATCGTCGACACGAGGCTCCTCGTCCATTCTTGGTGCCGAGCGTACGGTAGAATGAAAAATGGCATGGGTCCACAAGTCCGCAGAGAAAGAATACAACCTGAACCCATGCGGCCCTGCCATGTAGATGGGCAGCTGCATGAGAGGAACACTTCGAGTACCGCGTCATCCGAACCCATTCCATCCTCAACCAGTGATATTTGCACGCGTCGCATATCCTTTTTGTAATATCCCGTCCTGGTGGGCATCCCAGTGTACGTCGGATACTGAGAGGAGCTCTCACACGTATGGTAGACTGAGAAATACTGGATACGAGCATGGAAAACACCAACGAAAGCGCAGCGAACACATCGTTGTCCTGTGGCAGCCGACTGCCTCGTCCTGCGCCACGAAGGCGAGTATGTGACGGACCACAACAAGACTGCTCTTGTATTTGCCTCTTTACGAGGTAGAGACGGCGATGGCGGCGTCAGGGTGACGACGGGGGCCTCGCGTACGAACACAACGAAGTCGCTTTCACTGTGAGCACTTCTCATATACTCTATGCTATCATATCATCATATATCATATGTATGCATTTATACAGTATTTATCCGACGCATTCGCTGAGGCCGCAATAACTAAACACCGCCGAGTATAAATAATGGCAGGTATTCGAACACACGTCACATATCCATTTTCATTGCTCAGTCGCGTCTTTTCGAGTGCGGCGGCACACATCTACCATCATGGCGTCCTCGCCTCGTAAACCACGTGGAACGCGGCCACATGGGCGTTTGGGTATTGACCTAAATGCTCAGTCACCGAGTATTCTGCCTCCGATTCATCAGTCGGCATCTCCACACCGGCGAAACCACAGTCAGAAGCAAGAAGATGAGCGAAAGCGGCTGCAAAAAGATTTTACCCAGCGCTTGGACGTGAACAAAAAGCTGTTCGACCTCCAGCCACTCGCTGACGTCGTGAAACAGGCGATAGATGAGCAACAGCACCATCAAACTGAGTCGGAGGATTGTTTTATGGCAGTTAAGACGGTCGCTCAAGCCATTTCACAGCTCGGAGCACCATTCCTTGGTCAGTTTATCGAAGATCTCATCTACACCATTGAGAGTCTTGCTCGCGACCGGCTACAACATGAGGCGGCGGTGATAGAGAGTCGAGCACTTCCTCACTCTCCACACAGACTGGCAATCGGAGCATCAACGACAAGTGCCTGTGAGGGGAGCGCCTCTGATGAAGCTGAAGGAGAAGCAACAAGCAGTGATGGCGAAGAAGACGAAGAAGATACTGATAATCACGAGGAGGAGGAAGCAGATCAGAACCAAACGCCTGTCGCCTCATCGCCAGTGCCTGTGATTGATCGTTGCAATCTGCCTCGCGGCACAATGTTCCGCACAACGCTGCGAAGTCGCGCTTTCCCACCTACGCGCGTTCCTCCAGTCGAGTTCATCCGCACGACGTGCGTTTATACGCCTTTTGAATTGTGCAAGAAGCCGCCAGCTCTCTCATCGATGCGGATCCAGGGACGCGATGAGAATGGCTCGGCAGAGTGGGCAGTCGTGCTGTTCCCGAAGAACAAGCCAAGTCTTGCGAACGCGGACGAATTCGCAGCTTTTGAGCAGTGGGCGCGTACTAGACAGAAAGAGTTCGATGAAACGCATCATTTGATCGACGGTTCGTCCCATGAGACCCTTGTCGAACGTCTGAAAGCGCAGCTCGCGTTGAAAGAGACGGTCTGTTACGAGTTCTGCCGCTTCGTGTTCGACAAATGCCCCACCACGGCACGATTTCTTCACGGGTTGTTCGTAGAGCTCGTGGAAGTCACCCTTAGGACTCTCGGGAATGCCGAGCGCGACGCAATGATCATGGAACAACGCCACAAGAACGTGCAGCTCGAACTCACGCGTCTCCACACGCAGCTCCGTACGGTTCGGACTTCGCTCGGGACACTACAAGAAACGCTCGCCCGACGCCATCAACAGCTTCTCCACGAACGAGAATGCATCATTCGCAAGCGCAAGACGCTCAACCAGTTACTTTGTGCGGTACGTTATCTTGGTGAGTCGGAAACACGAGTCATGTTAACACTGTTACTCTCACAGGATCAAGTTCTGATCCGTCGAGTCATGGCACTCGTCCAGCGCGTTCAGGAGATCGCCGACGACGTCACACAGGCTCAAATGATGCCACTTGCATCACCAGGCGGGAACCTCCTGCTTGGTGCTCAAGCATCTGAGGAGGAAATGCGCTTTCCTGTTGCTAACGAGCTCTTTGTGTGGGTTCAAACCAAGTATGACAGTTTGGAAGAAGTGAATTGTACTGCCCAGCAACACGAGCGAGGGGTTAACACAGAAGCACTGGGCGAAGTGGTCAATAATGCGTCAGAGACTGGCAAAGACGTCATCGTGCTTGATCTCAACGACATCAAGACAGCCAGCGACGCGCTCAAGAACACTCTGCTTCGATTAATGCGAATGGTTTCAGGCAAGAGTCCAGATAGCGCCGTAGGTTGGGACGCACAGGAGCTCTGGGATCAAGCACTCTTCATCCCACCGCATGAAGACGTCCAGGACCTCGAACGTGATGTCCAGCGACTTGTACGACACGTGGAAGAGCATGTCATCAGTCGCCGTTGGGCTCAATGCACTGTGGCGCGTCGGAATGCCGCTGTTCAGACGGAGATCCAGGCATGCGTGCCGAAGAAACGAACGTTAGAGATGCCAGTGTCGAGACCACGACCACAGGAGCTGGTTGAAGATCGCATTGCTCAGTGGCATTGGCGTCTAAAGCAACGACGGCGTCTACGAAATGCTGACAGCTCGGCAACAGGCAGTATCGCCGCTGACTCGGCCAGTCAAGACGATCTCTTGAGAACTCTTGTGCCGGACGAGCTGCGTCGCTACCTCCCGAGTGCCTTGCCGCCCGACTACACACCGCACCAACTCGCTCTTCATGACGTGCACGCCGTCATCTCATATCTCTTTAACCACATGTGGCTTCTTGTCCAGGAGGATCTGCAGCAGCACCCGCCACACTCACGCTTTTCCTTCTCGCCTATGTCGGCTTTTTCATCGGTTCTACCACTCGCAGGCGTCCACACATACCTCTATCGAATCTATCTGCAGCATTTCCGTATTCCCGCCGTGGTAACATGTCGCCTGCTTGATCTTCTTGTGAGCACAAGTCACTTGGATACGCAAAGCGGCAAAGTTTTGCTCTTCGCGCGCCTTCTAGGACTCCCTGGTGTCGCTCCACTGCCCAGTGACGGCTTCTGGTTCCTTCTCAAGACGATCCACGTGCTTCAGCGAGCGTGCGGGAGTGCTGGGTACTACTTCCTGCTCGATGGTAGCGGAAACAACGAGTTTGTGCCACAAGCGAGTGCTTCAGAGGCACTTGGTCTGCTCTTTGCGAGTGCTCCCAACGACGTGGTCAAGCGACTTCGTCTCAAGCTCACCGGGCTCGCTAGTGTGTACGGCGCTGTCTGGATTCCCGCGTACAGCATCGTGACTTTCATTGTCGACGAGTGGGGTACGATGCAGGACGCGCTGCGACATCGCGTAGAGCAGACCTTACTCCTCACGAAACTCGCGACTTCGGAGAATACCACCACATTACCGACCCTCGCAACTTTTCTCGATGGCTTGACCGCACTAGAGCTTCGTGTCGATCGTCTGGATGCTATCTCTGCGTATCGCGAGCTTCTTCAAGACTCCAAGACGGACGCCTCACGATTTCAGCTACTGTGGGTCCAGCGTGTGATCCACGCCGTCAATCGAACTCAGCAGCGCTCCCTAACGTCCCGGGGACTCAGTGGCATGCCTGGCGTGCATCTTGGGGCGGTTCCAGACGCCTTCATGATCGCCAACGACCGGCTTTCTATAAAATTCCTCGCTGCAGGCTGGGAAGCGATCAAACCCGAGAGTATTCGGCGACTCAGTGTAATATTTCAAGACGTCGGATTACAAGTACGACTCATTCAACAAATGGACCAAGTCGTCCAGAGCACTGACGACCCAGCCAACGTCAGTGCCGCCGCTGCGAGTGCCTGGCGTAGTCTACAAGAGCTCCTGCAGATCGCCTTCGAGTCTCGTGTCGTCTTCTAGGTCGCAGAAGGCGGCTTGGGCTGGAGAAGAGTCGTGGAGGAGCCTGATCCGTGTAGTGGTACGATCTGGGTCTTGTACGAGTTGCTCACAGCACCGAACGCGTCCTTTGAACCGTGCTTCCACTCTTTAAACGCGCGTTTCTCCAATACCATGGCGAGTTGAGGCGACAGATCCTCATAGCGTGTCTCGTAGATCTGGCGTTGGACCACAGGACTGGTGACTGTCTTGCAAAACTTGTCCAGAATGGCGTCGTACTTTGGTATGGACGAGTCGTTGGGCTTGGTGCCGACCCAGTTGCGTTCTCGCGCTTGATGTACTGGATTCACAACATGCTGAACGAGCTTCCGACCGCGACGAGAGTAAATCTTGGTTGTGAACGACTCACGAAAGCCAACTGTCTGCGGACCTTCTCCATAGATCTGTCTTGCTGAAAGTGGGCGCTTGGGCAGCGTTGCATCCTCAGAAATGACCACGACATGCTCACTAATGTGCGATGTTGTTGCCATGGGCGGAGATGATCCTGTCGGAACGTATTGTGGGATGAATGGCTCGTACTTGGTCGTATCATCGCCATAACGGAACATATTCAGCATCAACCACTCGCGTTTCTCCTTATCCACGTGTGGGAGCTCGATGCGCAGTGTTGGTGGGCATTTCGCGGGCTTGAGACGCTTCTTGTTGTCGCTTTCTGAGGTCTTGGAGGGTTTCTTCTGCTTGTAGACTGGTGCTTTTCGAGGAAGAGGCCATGCCGACGGAGAGGGTGGTGGTGACCCCGCAGTGGATTTAATTGGACTCTGAGAGCGAGTTTTGGTAGGGCTCGGCGCTGTCATGGGCTTCTCGACTGGTGGGAACGAGGCTGCTCGTGGTGTTGGTGAGGTAGCTCGCGGCTGTCGCTGAGTGAGAGGCTGCGCAAGTGGCTGTTCCGATTGTTGAGATGGCGTCCTTACTGGACGAACTTGTCTGGGCACAGGCGCTTTGGGCGTGGATGCTGGGGGAGTCGGCTGTGAAGCAGCACGGGTGGACCGCTCCTGCGGAAGTGGACGCGTCATTCGCTTCGGCTGAGCTGCTGCTATGGGGCGTTCAGTTGCTGCTTTCCTGACACGACCTGGCGTAACCAGTGGCTTCGGTGTCGCCTCCTGTGCACTTTTTGTTGGCTTGGCACTTGCATGCTCATCCGCTTCGGCTGTTCCACCCGCAGTCGTTCCAGTCGAGGCGCCTCTAGTCACAGTAGCTGCGTTCGTGTCCTGATCAGCATCACTACTCGCGTTTACCCGTATTGATGTCTCCAAAGGCCGAGAGACATCTAGTTTCTGGTTAGCCGGGTAGTTCTCGATATCATCGGTGTCGTGCTGTTCGTCGTACGCCACTTCTCTCTCGTTGTCTTCGTCAAAGTCATCGTCCATGAACGCATCGTCATCATCATAAGGCATCGGCTGGTCCTGCGCTTGCAACAGCAACTGGGCTTCGTGCAACAACGTCTCCGTCTCATGCTCGCTCGCGACTTCTCTTTCGATGTGCACAGCGTCTGGAACTTCTTCCTCTTCCTCATACACCGCTTCTTCTTCTTCTTCTATTGCGTCTTTGCCCTTCAATGCGTTCCCAACAGGGTCGGGTGCTGGATGAGGTGGCTCAGCTGTTGGTTCATCATCTACTTCATCCACATGAATGGGAGTAATGGGCACTGGATCCGATACGTAGATCGCGTCATCTGGGTCTTCACTGTCTTCTTCGTCCATCTCGCCCTCCTCTTCCAGCGCTTCCTCACACAGTTTTCCAGCAGCCTCGTGGATTGCTTGTATCGCAGTTAAAGCCTCCGAGTCGAGTTCCTCTTCTTCACTTTCTTCTCCCTCCTTTCCTCTTTGATCAGTGCCAACGATCGCTTCTTCTTTGCCCAGGCGCTCCGTCGTTGGGTTCTCTTCTTCCTCTTCCTCCTGCTCCTCCTCTTCGTCACCTTCGTCACCTTCTGCCAGCCGAATCGTAGCAGCTTCGTCGAAGATCAACACAGGCTCCGCTTCACTCACACTCGGCAGACGTGGAAAGAACGGTCGTGTTCTCACCGCACCTGTATCGTCAGTACTTTCACTTGCACTACTAGCTGCCACCACACGCGCAGCCTCCTCCAGCAATTCCTTGCCAGGCGATTCACTCAGCTCCTCTTCATCAAGGTCCGCAGGAGTGAGTTCGCCCACGCTTGATAGCCGCGCTACCGTCGCTGGCCGACGTCGAGGCGAGCTGCTTTGGCGCACAAGAAGCGGTGCGTCAGGATCTGAAGGTACGTCGATCAACGGTACACTCGAGCTGCGAAGCTTGAGAGCGAAAGAGATCGGATGTGGATCGACTTCGACTTCTCCGTAGGTGGCACGGCGTGGCAGACTCCCTATCCGCTGTAGTAAGGGCATTTTCACCATCGCTGGAGATCGGAACGTGGGCTCCTCTACAGAACGAGGTACAACGACTTGTGGAATCACGGGCTCTGGCACGAGTTGCTCAGTTCTAGTGTCTGCTGGAGCCACAGGCTCTGGCTCGAGTTCCTTTGTCTCAGTCTCCGTATCATCCGGTGGCTTATCCAGAGAGCTGAGTGACTCATATACGTCGTTCGCGACTTGTAGCGGCTCGTTTTCGATCGCCACCACCGGCTCGGTCTCCTTCTGGTCTTTATCACTTGCGTCGGCTTCTATTACTACCGACTCGTCAAAGTCGCCATCGTAGTGCTCAGCATCCTCGTAGGATGTCATCTCGACAGTGTCAGCATCATCGACCTTTGGCCTGTGGACTGGCTCGTCGTTTGCAGTATCACGTGCGTCGGCTTCTGGCTTCTCTTCTTGCTCATCGTCTTCAAACTCGGCGGCGTACTCGACGTCGTCGAACTCTTCGTCCGAGTACCCCTCCGCCATGACGCTTGTGCTTCGCTCACGAGGACACCCTCAGCCACGCCGGTCCTTATTCATGTCCATTAGCAGGCAGTCAACGCGATAAATAAAGCGCGGCGCAGGAATAGCCGAGAGGAACATGCTCGCCTCGTCACTTGGGCCAGTCAAAAATGTAGCCATCTGACAACATAACACGATTCGATTGGCAGATAATCTAAATATGATCTATTTTCCACCAATCATATTATTGTAGCTCCTGGGTGGTACGGAATCCTTACCACCGATCAATCCAAGATCAGCACCATGGCGCTCGTGCTGGACGGCAAAGCCTGCGCGCAGGCCATCGAGGCTGAGCTTAAGACGGAAATCTCGACGCTAGCGGTCACGCCCAAGCTCGTGCTCATCCTCGTGGGCTCGAATCCGGACTCGAAGACGTACATTCGTCTCAAGAAGAACGCATGTACGCGAGTGGGCATCGCCGTCGACGTGGTGGAACTCGTTGATGACACGACCTACGAGCAGCTCGTGGGCGTGATTCACGAGAAGAACGCTGACTCCACTGTCCACGGTGTGCTTGTGCAACTGCCACTACCAGAGCCATTGCAAGTGAAGGAACAGGCCGTGCTCCACACGATCGTCCCAGAAAAAGACGTCGATGGCCTGCATCCAGCACACTTTTACCAGCTCCCCAAGGCCAAGACAGAGCACTCTGAGCATGTTTTGCTGGAGCCATGTACGCCAGCCGGCTGTTTGGAGCTACTCGCTCGCAACAACATTGACGTCGCTGACAAGGACGTCGTGATGGTCGGACGTGGCCAGTTGGTGGGTCTTCCGCTTACTCTGATGCTCCTTCAGCGCAACGCCACTGTCACGACGTGCCATACCCACACAAAGGACCTTGAGGACAAGGTTCGACGTGCAGACGTCGTCATCGTCGGAGTTGGCAAGCCTGAGCTGATCAAGGGCGACTGGATCAAGCCTGGAGCCGTCGTGGTCGATGTTGGGATCAACTACGTTGACGATGCAACCAGCAAGAAGGGCTACAAGATCCTCGGGGACGTGGAATATGAAGCGGCGAAGGCCAAGGCGTCTGCAATCACGCCTGTTCCTGGCGGTATCGGCCCAATGACTGTTGCCATGCTACTCAAGAACACGATGAAGAGCGCCAAGTTTGTTCAAATCACACAGTAGGACTATGTTTCTCTGTAATCGTTGACAGACACAGAAAGAAGAAAAAGTAAAAACGAACGAACGAGATTATTCTACCAACATTTACCGAAGCCCATTACTCAAATGCGAACCCATAGTCGAGTCGTAGCTCGCCCCACTCAACCGGTCAATGCCGTTGGTCGCGAAGGAGCCTTCGTACGTGAAGCCCGCAAAAGTGTACGAGAGGTTACGAAGCGTGCTGTTGCGACCGGCACTTCCAGCACTCGCCGCATTGCCCGCTCCAGCCGCTGCTCCGTTCTCGTTTCCGCCCCGTGAGCTGTGTCCACCAGCTGCGTCCGTCGCAATACTCAAACCGTCACTTTCAATCTGGGCCAACGGAAGCTTGGTGAACTCCTCCTCAAAGTTGGCGGCGTCGATCGGATCAGTGTACTGGCACGGCTTGTACAACGGCTGCACTTCGCGGTGGTATAGCATGTTCCAGTCGATATCCGCAAAGAACGCGTGGTAAGTAATCTCACGCGGATCGATCGCTCCAAGACGGAGAGCCGGATCGCGGGTAAGCAATCCCTGGATGAGATCCATCGCCTCAGCACTGAGACCTTCCGGGAATTCGAGCTTGGCTTCACGCAACCGGGTGAAGAGTTCCTCACGATCTTGTGTGTACCATGGCGGTCGTCCTGTGAGCATCTCGTACAAAACCATGCCCAGGTTCCACCAATCGGCTGCTGTTCCGTGACCATTGCGATTCAAGATCTCTGGCGGCAAATATTCTGGTGTGCCACACATGGTGTAGGTGCCATCGACTTCACTTGTGATACCTTCCTTGGCCAGCCCAAAGTCGGCGAGCTTGACATGGCCGTCGACGTCGAGCATGATGTTCTCAGGCTTGAGATCACGGTAGACGATGCCTTGTTCGTGCAAGTGGATCAAAGCCAGGACGATCTCTGCAGTGTAGAACTTGGCCATTGCCTCAGGAAAGCACCCAACTCGGCTGAGGTGGAAGTAGAGATCACCTCCAGGGCAGTAATCCAGCACAAAGAAGAGCTTCTCCTTGGTCTGGAAGGCGTAGTGCAGACAGACGACGAATGGATGCGTGATCGACGCCAGCACGCGACGCTCTGTTCGGGTGTGCTCGACTTGCTGCTTCTTGACGATGGCGGATTTGCTCAGAATCTTGACGGCGAAAAGCTGAGACGAGTTCTTCTTGCGTACAAGAAGAACCTTGCCGAATGATCCACGCCCGATCATTCTGAGCACGTCGAAGTCCTTCAATGACAAGCGCCCAGAGCGGCGAATCATGGCCTGGTCGTACTCCTCGTCCACATATTGAACGACGACGCTTCGTCGCTGTTCACTACGACGGTTCTCCTCAAACACATCGCCCTGCCCGCCATTTGTTCCCATCATATCACTCTCCCGAAGACTCGAGCTGAGCATATCAATCTGTGCTGTGGTGGGCACTGAGGTAGCTGAGGCGGGGCGTTGTGTCTGTCCTGATGAAGAGGACGATCGAACAAGCTTGGGCTCGGACAAACTGGACACAGATGATCGGCCCTGTGAGCTTGGTGCCTCTGCTTGCTCGAAAACCGGTGGCTGGTTGGCAGAATGCGTGAGGAACAGTCGAATGTTTCGGCAACTCGCGTGGAGACCCTTGTTCCCACAACACTCCGAGTGCAGCTCGGTCTCGGCCTTGCAATTTTCGAGGCCGACGAGCATCAACACCTCTCGTAACCAGCGATCCAACTCTACTTGTCGTTTTTGTAGGAATGCATTGTCGAGCGAGCGCATGAGTGTGCGTGTAGGCACAGGGGAGATGCGCATGCCCTGTGTTTTGAGCTGATGAGCGAGTTGCTTGAAGTCGTGAAAGCGTCGGTAGATGGTCCATTGCTTTTCACTCACGATACACTCGATTTCGAGTCGGAACACAGCGTACAATCGATGCGACGTCGTGTCTCGCGCAAAAGAGAAGCCCTTGATGCGGTTCAATCGCGCCGCCGCACCCACGGGAATGTATGCGCTCGTGCTCACCGTCTTGGCTTCGGATCGCTGAAAGTTTTCGGCCCAGAGGCGTTCAAAGTACTCGCGTTCGTTTGCTGGTTGCGGTGGTCGCTCGTTCTTTGGTAGATTAAGACTGGTGCGTTCGTCGTCTTCGTCCTCGCTGCCAGCGTCTCCATGGTCGTCGGAAGGCTGCAGGTCAAATCCCTCGTCCATGGAAAGCAGGGAAACGCGGGAGTCGGTCGACATGATCGACATGGTTCGCGGAGCGGCGTGGAGGATGTTGTATGGGTCATGCATGCGCGGCACAGACGTCGCACTGGTCTGATGGAGATCCACTCGCACCCTAGGTCCACAGAAATGAGTCTCGACATTACAACAACGGAGAGCATCACTCCACTACGTACTTGTGCGGCACTTTGCCATCGGGAACGTTTGCGTGTGCGGGGAAATCCCGTGACGGCTTGCGCTTCTTGTCCTCACTGCACCAACACTCGCATTAGGATCCTGTTTTTGGCGCCCTCGCGTCGACAGGCGCTACGTACATCATGGTGGCCGGGGAGGGAGATCTCGGGCTGGCCACTGGGAGCGCGCGCTCTGGGTTGACAGAGAAGCCAAGCGGACGGACAGACGAACGAACGGGGCGGACACGACGCGCAGAGAGGCCTCGGAATTCGCGTCACGTGGCGAAGCAGACGCTTGCTGCGGCTTCCAGGGCGACTGTGGAGGATAACTAGACAAGCCCCTCTGACGACGCCACGGCAACAGCAGCAGACTGTGTGACAGGAGGAAACACCGACCCCTCTTTTAGAATCTGGTGCAATCGATATTTCACCAGGTATTCGTTGTAACAGGTAGTAAACACACATTCTAAATATCAGAAAGGTAAATGATATCTAGGCGGAAATTGTGGGCTATTCAGAAGCAAAGGTGATATGAAATGTATGGGCTAGGGCTGAGCTTCAGGGGCGCCAATGAAAGCGAGGAGAAACGGAAAAAAGACGGTGCAGGTTACTCGCGCGAGCGACCTCCCTCTATAGTGACAGTGGATCTTGTGTGGCTACACTCGCTGCCCCCCACCGAAGTGGAGAGGAAGCGTTGACGACGCGAGTTCAGCGACGCAATTGCATGCTGGTCGTCAAGTTTTCTTAACTGGGTACTGTAGGAATGCAATTGACGTGCCTGTCTGCCCTCGGGCGTGCTTCTACAATTCACTGGACGAGAAGACTCGAAAGAAGGTGCAAGCTAATCTATGGACTGAGTCGTTTTTCCTTCCACGACTTTAATAGTAGAAGAACCACGGATTACAGTGAACGTGATACTGTTTACAGTCTGTAGCGTGCAGGCACCACCACCTAGCGTCGTCATGCATGCTGCATCACCTTTTCGCCGTCGACATCCTTCCCGCGGCCGAATCAGAAGCCGTGATGGAACTGTCGACGTGTCTCGAAGTGAGTGGACGTTGTCGTCGTATCCTTGGTGCTATAGGAGAATTCTCGAGAGAAGACTACGTTGAAGAAAACGCGGAATGGTCAGTGGCGAGGGCGCTCGAGTCCCGTTTATGAGCCCAAACGAGGGATAAAGTCAGAGGTAGTCAGCGCACAATTCGGAACACGTCTGGGCTTCCAGCAATTTCGCGCCCAAAAAGCGATTTTCCAACCAAAAATCGCTAATCCGGTCGCACACTGGCTTGCCCTCCCGCCGATCAGACTGCCAGCCAAAAGCGCAGCGACTCGCGAGGGCACAAGAGAGAAAGCATGGCGACGGCGGCGCTGGAACCGATTGACGTCGACTCGATCATCGAGAAGCTCCTGAGTGTGCGCGGCGCGCGCCCAGGCAAGCAGGTCAACCTCACCGAGGGCGAGATCCGCGGCCTCTGTCTGCATGCCCGCGAGGTCTTCCTCAGCCAGCCCATCCTGCTCGAGTTGGAGGCGCCAATCAAGATCTGCGGTACGACACGGGTAGAATGCGATAAGGAGGTAAACGAGGGACTAACTGGTCGATTTGAATCGCAGGTGACATCCACGGCCAGTACTACGACCTCTTGCGTCTCTTCGAATACGGCGGCTTCCCTCCAGATGCCAACTACCTCTTCCTCGGGTGGGTTTCGTCTTTTTGTGACGGTGGGAAATGCGGTTGGTGTACTTACCCATGGTGAATCGTTCATAGCGACTACGTTGATCGTGGAAAGCAGAGTCTCGAGACGATCTGTCTCTTGCTGGCGTACAAGATCAAGTACCCTGAGAACTTTTTCATCTTGCGTGGCAACCACGAGTGCGCATCGATCAACCGCATCTACGGCTTCTACGATGAATGTAAGCAGTGTTCGCTTTTGGTTGGAGCTGTAGAAGGAGGCTTTACTCACAGACACACGTGGTGTTACTCACAGGCAAGCGCCGTTACAACATCAAGCTGTGGAAGACCTTCACCGACTGCTTCAACTGCTTGCCAGTCGCCGCCATCGTGGACGAGAAGATCTTCTGTATGCACGGCGGTCTGTCGCCAGAGCTGAGTCAGATGGAGCAGATCAAGCGCTTCGTTCGTCCTACCGACGTCCCAGACACAGGCCTCATGTGTGACCTCTTGTGGTCGGATCCTGACAAGGACATTATGGGCTGGGGTGAGAACGACCGTGGTGTGTCGTTCACGTTCGGTCCAGATATTGTCAGTCAATTCTTGAAGCGTCATGATCTGGATTTGATCTGCCGCGCACATCAGGTGGTGGAAGATGGGTACGAGTTCTTCGCCAAGCGTCAGTTGGTGACGTTGTTCTCTGCGCCAAACTACTGTGGCGAGTTCGACAACGCTGGTGCGATGATGTCTGTGGACGAGACGTTGATGTGCTCGTTCCAGATCCTGAAGCCTGCGGAGAAGAAGCAGCGATACGCGTACAACGGTCTTGGCGCGCAACGCACAGCTACCCCTCCACGAAAGTAGGTCAGGCAGTTAAGATGATAGGAATGCGTGTCCTGGAGTAGACCAGGAAGATCGCCATAACTGCGTGAGATGATGAGGGACGGGTGACCTCTGCAGATTACTTAAGTGCACAGTTTTCATTACTTTCTCGAGTGTGAGGCAGCCAGTCAAGGAGAGGCGCATCGCCAGCGAAGAACATCGTGTCGTAACTCATGACAGCGAATATATGAGTGGAATTAGTCAGAGCTTGGAATGAGATGCAATAAAACCTGAGAAGCGATGGCAAACTACTTGTGGGGAGGGGTGGCGGTGCGTTGCGCGCCAAGACCGTTGTACGCGTATCGCTGCTTCTTCTCCGCAGGCTTCAGGATCTGGAACGAGCACATCAACGTCTCGTCCACAGACATCATCGCACCAGCGTTGTCGAACTCGCCACAGTAGTTTGGCGCAGAGAACAACGTCACCAACTGACGCTTGGCGAAGAACTCGTACCCATCTTCCACCACCTGATGTGCGCGGCAGATCAAATCCAGATCATGACGCTTCAAGAATTGACTGACAATATCTGGACCGAACGTGAACGACACACCACGGTCGTTCTCACCCCAGCCCATAATGTCCTTGTCAGGATCCGACCAGAGCAAATCGCAAAGCAGACCAGTGTCTGGGACATCCGTTGGACGAACAAAGCGCTTGATCTGCTCCATCTGACTCAGCTCTGGCGACAGACCGCCGTGCATACAGAAGATCTTCTCGTCCACGATGGCGGCAACTGGCAAGCAGTTGAAGCAGTCGGTGAAGGTCTTCCATAGCTTGATATTGTAGCGGCGCTTGCCTGTGTCAAGTCAAACGCCTTTAAGTATCGCTTCTATCACCACGAAGAACATGACCGTCGACTTACATTCATCATAGAAGCCGTAGATGCGGTTGATCGATGCGCACTCGTGGTTGCCACGCAAGATGAAAAAGTTCTCAGGGTACTTGATCTTGTACGCCAGCAAGAGACAAATGGTCTCGAGACTCTGCTTTCCACGATCAACGTAGTCACTACATGGACATTCGGAAGGTTAGCTATGATCACACTCAAAGTATGGAAGACGCAGTGGGATGGGTCGTACCCAAGGAAGAGATAGTTGGCGTCTGGAGGAAAGCCGCCGTACTCAAAGAGGCGCAAGAGATCGTAGTACTGACCGTGAATGTCACCTACACACATCCGCACGGTTAGCTCTCTCTGTATCATCCGTCTACCCACCCACACACGACGAGAAACGCACCGCAGATCTTGATTGGCGCCTCCAACTCGAGCAGGATGGGCTGGCTGAGGAAGACCTCGCGCGAGTGCAGACAGAGGCCACGGATCTCGCCCTCCGTGAGGTTGACCTGCTTGCCTGGACGTGCGCCACGCACACTCAGCAGCTTCTCGATGATCGCGTCGACGTCAATCGGTTCCAGCGCCGCCATGGTGCTTGCTTGCTTCCTGGCCTCTGCGCGTTTCGCTTGAGGCTCTGGGCGGTTCACAGGCCAAGCAAGGACCGTAACCGCACTTAGCCTGTCCCTCGTTAGAGATGGACGAAACACGACGAGGGACACACTCTGAGGAACAACGTTCACTCGATCTGATTCAACCTAGACGCCTCTGGTATAAAGCGCACGTGACGAGTCTGAAGGACGGGACGACGCGAGAAGAGGCCTTCGTGAATATGCACGGTGTGTCGCACGGTGGCGTCATCCGCTCGTCGTGTCGGCCTCGCACTAAAACGCGGCGTTGTCACGGCGCCTGCCGTCCTGTTGCCGTCAGGGTCTAACCCCACCCGTATACTAGTATACACCTAACATCCTCCCAGGTGGCTTAACCGGCTCGTCTATCGCGCTCGGACGGCATGGCTCGTGCCAGTGTCTGAGGAAACCCACTGTATACTGCCGTCAGCTTGAGACGAGAAGGGAGCGATGTCGCCGCACTTCCTGGGCTCCATGAAGGCGTCGGGGACGAGCACGGCGTCTCCGCCTGTGGGGCCGACGAACTCCCTCAATGCCGTGGCGGCGTCGTTGCGGATCCGACGGAAACGCAACACGGACGCCGCAGAGGAGACGACGACGACCAACACCACGACGCGGCCCCCGCATCACAAGGGGCCGATCTCGTCACCGCGACAGCACATGCGCGAACGACTGTGGCAAAAGGTCGGCGGGGGCTTTGGCGCGTCCAATCACGACGCCTCGGATTCGGATTCCATCAACTCGCCGAGACGCAAGCTCACGCATGCGATGACGCATCCACCCAAGACGACCATGGACGATTCGAGTGTCGACTTCCCGCGCGCACGGCCAATTCAGCGCGACCTCTCTGTCCCTACCAATGATGTGCTTGATGCAATTACACTGGTGCGCTTGAAAAAGTGATGCCTTACTTCCTAGGATGATCTAACCTGGATGGTGTATGTAGGATTCCCCACCGCGCGTTGCTGTTCGATACGGAGACAACATTCGACTCTATGCACGAAGCAAATACGTCAACTCTGGTGAGACGGGTGGATATGTGGGTACGTTCGAGATGCCCAAGCGCTTCCTTCAGTCCAAGAACCCTCAGAAGAAGCAGGGCGAGCTCGCGTGTATCCCTCCGATCATGAGCGCGGGCTCTCAAATCTACCAGCCGTCCATGTTTACGATCCACTCGACGTCTCGCTTGCCATTGGGAACGCCTGTGAGCTACGGTGACGTTGTCGTGCTCGTAGATGACAACGGACGAGTGTGGAACAACAAGAACGGAGTGGGCCCAACGCCTCTGAACGGATACTTTGGTCCGCGCGATCAAAACACACCCGGTGAGATGTACCTATCCTTCTACCAGCTTGAGGAAGACGGCGAAAGCAGCAGCAGCTCCGAGTCAGACGACGAAGACACGTTTCTCTCGCTTAGTGCGATCGCAAAGACCACCAAGACGATGGCCAAGAACACCATGACCATGGCAGAGACGACGTTCGGCAAGCCGACACAGCTCGAGCTGGATCTCACATCCGCGGCATTGCGTACGATGGGTCGAGTCGTGTATTACGGTGACCGCAACGTGATTATTGATGTGGCTGACTCGAATCGCTTGCGATCCAAGTTCAACCGCGTGGTCACGCATTACCGAAAGAATGATGAGCTGGCTGTCCGAGGCGGATATCTCCGATGTGATGGCAAAGGCAAAGCTATCCTTTTCGAAGTTCACGGCATCCCACTGCCGAGGATCTGCTCGATTGACGTCAGCACTCCACGACAGAGTGAGAATGGAGAGGTGTCTGACGAAGAAGGAAGAGATGAACCAAGTCTGCGTGTCTCCATGTCGCTTGGAGCTGCTACTATTGGTCATCCCATCCAGCTGCGTGATGTTCTTCCGGAGAGCGTTGTCTCGCTGTTCTTCTCAGATGGAGGGGTCCTCAAAGTGCCGTGCAGTCGATTTATGGAATCGAACGGCGAGCCTTTCTACCGCATTGTGCTCGGTGGTTCTCGACCGATTCGTCTTCATTTACGTGCCGAGCGCTCGTATCATCGTCGAAGCAAGGTCAATCTGAAAAAGACCCTGCGTGGAACATATCGAGAACTTGTCAAGCTCTTTGGGGTCGTTGTTGTCATATGCACTGTTGGTGCATTTTTGCTGAACCGAGTGCTTCATTCCTCAATCTCGCTACCTGCAACTTACATTGGAGGAAGTACAGCTATGGCGGTGTTTTTGGTGGAAGTGTTTTTCCCTGGCAAGATCATTCAGGCGCATGTGCAAGCCAGAGCAGAAGAGGAGGAAGACACTGTGGCGTTTAGTGACTGGAAGTTCACGATTCTCTCCATGGAAGCGTCCGAATCTGAGCGAGAAGAGTGCGCGCCGGCGGCAATGGTGCGCAGAGACAGCAGTTTGATGGCCAAGATTCCGAAGACCTTTATCATGGCCGAATCAGGCAACCTCGCCAAGGCAACTGAACGCTATGAAGCAACTGTCGCATGGAGGAAAGAAATGGCTGTCGATACGATTCTTTCCGTTCCGCAAACCCAGTATTTTACTATCAAGCAGTACGTGTTCCTCGATGATTTCAGAATTCCACTCGTGCTAACTCACACTACCGTTGCTTAGGTACTACCGTCAGTTCCTTCACAAGCGAGACAAGCTGGGACATCCTGTGTATATTCAACGAATTGGTGCTATCAACACGAAGGCTCTCCAGAAAGAAGGTAACTGGCGTTGCAACGAATGTCGAAGAAGAAGGCGCTAACCATCTTTATTGTTGCGCAGGTGTTACCCAAGACGATCTGTTCCGACATTACTTGTTTGCTATGGAATTTACTCTGAAGTACGTCGCAAATGAGATTTGCCAATGCGAAGCATGCGCATCGAGCGAAACGCAGAAACTCTTCATTGTATTGGACGCTCGGGGCATCGGCATGAAGGATGTCAGCGGTGATGGTGCTGATTTCATCCGGAAGAGCACGAGCATCATGCAGAAGCACTACCCCCAGCGCTCGTACAAGATCTTCTTTATCAACGTGCCATCTTGGTTCGGTATGGCGTGGAAAGGTATCAAGCCTTTGCTCAACGAGGCTACTCGGGCCAAGACAAACATCCTCAGCGAGAGCGAGGCACCACACGCACTTCTTGCCCATATTGATGCGAGCTGTCTGCCAGTGGAATATGGCGGTACATGTGAATGCCAAGGTGGTTGCGAATCCGGGTCCGACTTCCAGCGAACGCAAGCGGCGCTGGTCGAGAGTGTATTGAATTCGACTCCTTTCTGTCCAGATGACATCAAGGGTGCTGCTGCTGCTCCACCGTCTCCAACTGGTCCAGCTGAGCTGGAAGGAGAGGTTATGAAATCTCGTGGTAGCTCCACATCGAGTGGTTATCTAACCGACGGTGCGTCGACCGTATACATGGAAGACGACGACTCGTTACGGTCCTTGATTCCACCGGGTCTCTTTCACGAAGACGTTCTTCGTGCTGGTTACCTCCTCAAGCGACCTGTCAAGCACAAGCACTTCACACCGATTTGGCATCGCCGCTTCTTCATTCTTCATCGTACGTGCTGCGTTTCTGGGTAACTAGATTTCTATGGCCAACTAACGATTCTGTTTCTGTTCTCATTAGCAACGGGGCTCCGCTTCAGCAAGACGCCTTCGACGGAGGTGTACCAGATTGTTCCACTCACGGCAGGGACTGTTGTGCGAAAAAACCAAAAGGGAAACACAGCGTTTGAGCTCATCACGCCAATCATGGCGAAGAATGGACACTCGCTTGTGCTCGTCGCGCCTAACCCAGCAGTCCAGGCCAAGTGGTTTGAAGCGTTGCAGTCGGCGATCGCGAAACTCACCCCCGAAACCAGAATACCAGAGACATTATCAGATGCACAGGAGGAAGATAAGCCAAAGATGGTTCCAACCGCCGTCGAAGCTGCCGCTGGACAGTAAACCAGGGGAAAACGCATGAGTACGTTCACCATCGGAAGTGAAACGTCGCGTCGCTTGGGGCTGCTCAACTTCCGTCGCTGCTTCAAAAGAGCAAGCGGCCGAAATGACGGAACGTGGCAACCAAGCTGAAGTCCAGAGCTGCCGATCGCGTGAGCGTTCGTTCTGGCACAAATTCCCCGAGGTTTGACACACAGACTCGTGTACTTTAGCTAGACCGGTCAAGTGATGTCAAGAACTGAATACAACAACTTTGCAGAAAGCCGAGCTCAACCAATACTGGTACTCGAAAGCCACCGTGGACGTGCTCGCCGAGGAAGTGCTGGCTCAGACCAAGGACGGTGATCGATGTGGTTTCCTGTCGACTCCAAGTGTCTATTTTGCGGTTAAAGCCAAGCTGAAGGGATCAAGGGAGTTGATATTGCTGGATGTACGTGAACGCTCTTGTTCTTGTCACTCCAACTCAGTGTGCTGACGGTTTTGCAGATCGATGACAAGTTCGCCACTGAAGGAGAGAGCTTTATACGCTTCGACTTCCAGCAACCTCGAGATATTCCAGCGAGAATCCACCACTCCATCGACTTCGTCCTCATTGACCCACCATTCATCACGAAGGAAGTGTGGGAACGCTATGCAGAGTCATCGCGCCTTCTCCTTCGTCCTACCACCGGCAAGGCATTGCTCAGTACCATCGGTGAGAAATCTTATATCGTTCTGGAAGTCTCTATCGACTAACTGTCATGCCATATCCAGAGGAGAATGAGATGCTGTTGCATTCGCTACTAGGTTGTCGCATTCAGCGCTTCAAGCCGTCAATTCCTCACCTCGTGTACCAATACGCCTTGTTCGCCAACTATGACTCGTCTTTTCTGCAAGCTGCGAATCCTGAGGTGGAAGACTGAGTTTAGCGGATAGCAAAGTATTGTCTTCCAGTGTAAAATGTATAGCACATGTAGATGCTCGTTGTGCTCGTTTCATCATCCCACGTGGATCTGAAGAGCTCATGCAACCGTCAATCCACTTCATCAATGCCAAATTTAGTGCGTTTCCCCATGGCAGACCTCACTTTCTCATCGCAGCCGCGGGAAAGCCGACGTACGCACAAGTAAGAGGCATCGACAGCACGATGCATCTGCATTTCGGCAGGCCGCGGACACCGAGCAAGCCCAAGCCGACGACGCTGCGTGTAGAGATCCCTGGGGACGACGAGGAGGAGGTGTATCCGTCAACCCTACCACTTCCATCATCGACGCCACCCAAGACACAAAATGCATCGCCTAAGACCTCGCCTCGACGTCTTCAGCAAGTCAACGAGACAGCGGAGCTCAATGGGCCAACATCGATGCGTCCACCCGAGCTAGCTCTGGACGTGTCTGTGCCGTCGTTCCCACCTTCTCCAGTCAATCGCGACAGTACCAATCCATCATCGGCAAGTGCAACACCACCACTCACGCCTCGCCAGCATCGTTCTTCAGGCAACCAGTCACAGATGCGCAGTCTTTCGGTCATGTCGTATCGTATCAAGCAGCTGGTATCCAAGGAGAAGCGTCGGTTCGACGCCGATGGCTTCAATCTCGACCTCACGTACGTCACGCCGCGTTTGATCGCGTTCGGTTACCCAGCCGAGAACCTCGAAGGCTTCTATCGGAATCACTACAAGGATGTCTACAACTTCTTCGAGAGACGCCATCCGTCCCGCTACAAGATCTATAATCTGTGCTCGGAGCGCAACTACGACAAGGAAAAGTTTCACAATCGCGTGGCCGAGTACCCTTTCGACGACCACTGTCCGCCGCCACTCGCGCTCTTTCTTCCGTTCTGTCGAGACGTGGACAATTGGCTCGCGGCAGACCCAGAGAACGTCGTTGCGATTCATTGCAAGGCCGGGAAGGGAAGGACGGGTGTCATGATCTGCGCGTATATGCTGTACACTGGCATGTGGAAGACTTCGTTTGGCGCGATGGAGTTCTTTGGTGCTGCCCGCTCCTTGAAACGCGAAGGCGTCACCATCCCCAGCCAGCGCCGATTCATCACGTATTTCGCAGCCATGTGCCAGAACGCGGCGGTTGAAGAATGTGAAGACCGCGAGAGTCGACGAGAACTCGAGATGACACCAAACGAGTATTCACAGATCTGGGAAGACATTATCGATGGGCGGACCACGCTCGCCAAGCGCCAGGCATTCCAAGTCGTCCCTGTGCTTCCAGCGACGAAGCATCTCGCGCTCGTCGGCATGCGAATACAAGGAGTATATGCACACAAGCGTATCGATCCACGCGTGCGCGTAGAGTGCGGCAAGAGTACAACGACACTGCTCTACGATCTATCTTCGAATGCGTTCCTGTCGCCAGGAGAAGAAGCCAGGTCCCGACCTTCCTCGCCATCGCACCGCACTTCGAGTCACCACGACACCAACAGTCCAACCATTGACCTAGAGATGACGTGTGAGCGGTGTGTCGTCTGGGATGAAGTGAAGGTCGTGCTGCGTCATCGTAGTGGCAAAAAGCTTGGACACTTGTGGTTCCATACGTCGTTCGTATCCACAGATACGCTCACGTTGGAGATCAAGAAAGAGGCGATCGACAAGGTGATCAAGGACGTTAAGAAGGGACACAAGAAGTACTCATTAGCTTTCAGTGTCATCTTGCGCTTCGATCGCCTCACACGTCAAGAGGAAGTGTCTTGGCTTCAGTCGCGTCGTGCTCATTCAGTGCCAGAGGCAATATCATCTCCACCAGTCACACCTCCAAAGCCCCGCGCGTGGTCGAGCATCAGCGAGAGACGACCTGAAGGTCGCGTAATGCCTCCAGCGTACAGTCCGAAGAGCAAAAACGCTCTTCGATCTCGTTCCAAGTCAGATCGTGAAGGTCCAGTCGTGCCCACCCGATACGTCGGAAAAGATCGCTCGTCATCGGAATCCGAGAGCGACACCTCCTCTCGAGCCGATAGAAGCTCCACTGCGACTCCTACGTCCGGTCAGTCGTCTCCAAAGAGCTTCTCGCTGCGCTTCTTCGCGTCACGAAAGCGAGAAACCAATCCCGATGCCGTCGAGCACATCACCAGCTAAGCACTTCAACATGGCTACATTTTGTCCATATTCTGTAATATTCGCAAACCATGTCGTGTGTTTGTGTAAATTGAATTCAGAGTCTAGTATTCAGGTCGTGTCCAGTACTGTTGAACAAGTCAGCTCCTCCACCTGGTTTTTCGCAAAAGACGGTGCGCTCTCTCCCTTCTTCGTCGAAAGCCTTTCTCTGGAGCGCATGGCGCGCAAGTGGCTCGGTCTTCATCAGCTGTCTGCCAAGCGCCTACGACACTCGCGTCGCCGTCCGTCGCGCTTCCCGCGTCTCCCTCGTCGTCGCCGTACACTCGCGCGCTCGCCATGGTCTTCGGGAGCTGTCTCTCGCGCTGCATCGTCAATGACATGGCCACGGAGCTCGAGATCGAGCTCGACGAGTCGGGACGCAACCTGCCCGCCAAGCACGAGCTGCACTCGACCCCGGCCAATGGCACCACGTCCACCACCTTCGGCACCACCTCATTACTCGCGGTACGTACTTTTCGCCACTTTTTCTCGTTCGCGGAGATGCTCATGCGCTCGCGTCTTAGGCGGATGAAGTCATGTGTCTCAATATGATCGGTGAAGGACCCTCGGGGGTGATCTACAAAGGATCGTATCGAGGCAGTCCCGTAGCGGTCAAGCAGATGAAGATGATCAGTATGCCCACGCATCCGTCGGCGCGTGAGGCGATTGAGAGCGCGCTGGAGATCGAGGCCTCGCGGATGGGCAGTCTCCGACATCCCAACACGGTTCTCTTCATGGGCGCGTGTCTGCAGGGCGACTACTTTTGCATTGTGAGCGAATACTGCTCGCACGGCTCCCTCTACAACGTTCTTCACAACCCCAATGTCGACACGAGTCCGAGTCGCAACAAACGCGCGGCCTCCAAGGACTCGATGCCACCGAGAGTGAACGGGACAAGCGGCAACACGATGCACTCGTTCCACACGACGGACAGCAAGAAGAAGAAGTCGACGTTAAAATGGAGTCTGCGGATACGACTGGCACTTGGCGCGGCGCGTGGATTGCTCTATCTCCACAGTGCCGAGCCGCCTTTGGTGCACGGCCAGCTCAAGAGCACCAACATTCTAGTCGACGATTCGTGGAACGCCAAGCTCGCAGACTTTGGTACGCGTCGTGTAGCAGAAGCTGTCGGCTTTGATCGTCGACGACTCGAGAAGGTGGATTCAGACACGGGTTTGTTGCGATGGACTGCCCCCGAGCTCTTGAAGCTGGGCGAAGAGCGAGTCTTCAAGGGCAAACTCCCCAGCGGCCATGTATCTCCACAAGCTGTGGACGTGTACAGCTTCGGTATCGTGCTGTGGGAGCTCACGACCGGCGAACTCCCCTTCGCTGATTGCAAGTCGAACCATGAGATTCGTGATCGACTGCTGCAAGGTCTCCGACCCCCAATGACGCCTGGCAACTATAACATCAAGTGGGCCGATCTCATCGTTCGCTGCTGGTCTGATGATCCGCTGCGGCGACCGACTGCCGCAGAGATCGTGTCGACACTGGAGATCATCAACAAGGAAGAGTCCCTCGTTCAGGCGGAGAAGCGGAAAGCGCGCGTCGTCAACAGCAACCGCGCGGACTATCGGTTCGCGGACAGGAAGCACTCGAAAGCACGGAACGCATCCAAGTTCCGGACGAATGTACGTGTGCCGGAGCTGTAGATGTCGATAGTTATACAGTAATTAGGAGTTGGTGGGTAGTTGTACGATAAAGCAGGAGGAAGCTGGTTGGTAAGCATCACATGAGCCGTTTTTTAGTGGAGGTGGTCCGGATGCACGTCTCGTATCATGATGGAGATGCGTCTCGTTCGGTTCACGGGCTCGGTGCCACGGAAGAGTTGCATGCCTGGCAGAATCTCGTGCGTGTAGTGGTAGCGAATGCGTCCCCTTCAAGAGTCAGAGTGTCAATCATGAGGAGCATACAGAAGACCAACAGCAAGCAACGACGTACGTCATCATGTACATGGAACGACGAGGCAAGAACGCGTCCACGATCGACTCGCCCTCTTCTTCCTTGAAGCGCATGATACTTGGGGACAGAAGGTTGACACCCGCCACCACTTGACCCGAGAACTGCACACGAATGACGAAGTAAGTATTCGACTAACGGCCCAGAAGAAACAATCATAAAGTGGCTACCTTGATCGAGTCGACATGGGGCTTGATGTATCCGTCTTCCGCCAGATCGATCACGTGCACTGGAGGAAAGTAGACGAGGTCCTGTGGGATGATCGGCGCCTGCCGCACTTTGTCGAGGATGCGCGCCGTCTCGGCACTCCATCGCGAGCGTTCCATCTCCTTGAACTTGATGATGACGCTGTCCCAGTGGTCCTCCTCGTAGCGTCGTCGTCGAAGCAGCTTGATACACTCGTCCGACACGATCTGTTCCTCTTGTTCCGTGAGCACCTCAGGCATCACGAGGAGGTCATTCACGCCCACTGCGTCGTCGACGCACTTGGACGGATCCACAAGAGACGAGTGCTTCCAGCTATAAGGCGACACAGCAGAAGAGAGCGATCGCATATGCGTCGGCCATGAGGCGGAGGCTGCGCGTCGAGCGGCGCCGCGTGCGTGTGGCCACAGCGCCATCCTTCGAGTGCCTTGGGGCAGATCACCTCGTCTCTTTGTCCCATCCAAGGAGAAGACAACGATTGGTTAAAAGGAGGAATAGAGATCTTTGATTGGTAGAAACCATGTTATCTTCCTCAGACTCAGATGACTCGGTGCGATTGGCTCCAAGATGCAGTGACAAAATGGCTCGGGTGATTGCCGAGTTCGACACGCGCGAGACGGCCGACTGCGTGGAGGCATGTCCGATCCCAGGCTTGGAGACGTCGGTGGTTGTGGCCACGTATCAGCTCCAGAAGGCTGCACCGTCAGCGAACGTAGAGGAGAGCGACAATGACGACAAGGAGGCAGTGCTCAGTGATCGTCGCTCGGGCACGCTGCAGCATTTCCGCTTTGAACATGCTTTCGAGGACTCTGTGAGTGTCTCCAAGACGCAAGAGATCGAGATGGGAGGCGTGTTTGATATCAAGTGGGCTGGACATCGCGTCCAGGACCGCGTCCTCCTCGGTGCTGCCACGGCCGATGGCACGTTGGAGTTGTTCCAGTTGCAGCAGGACGACGACCAACGGATCGAGAGAACCGAGTTGGTGAGTGAAGCAGATGCTGATTCAATGTGTCTCTCGCTCGACTGGAGCAATCGCGTGCATCCAGAGGCCAATCCGAATGTTTGCGTCAGTCACGCGGACGGGTACGTTGCGTCCTTTGCTGTTCGAGGACTCTGTCGACTGACCCACTTGCGAACATGAACAGCGCACTATCCATTTGGAATGTCTCCTCTCAAGGACTCTCGATGGTGTCCAAGGTACGTCGTGATTGCATACAAAACCGCACGCGTATGATTGATTAATCGACTCGTGCAACTATCAGTGGCAAGGGCACTCGCTCTATGGCTCGCCTATCGAAGCCTGGATTGTTGCGTTCAACTGCCATGACCCAAACATCATCTTCTCTGGTGCTGATGATGCTACGCTCAAAGGCTGGGATCTACGCATGCAGACGTCCGATGCGGCTTTGCCCTTGTTTCAGCGCAAGCAGCATTCTATGGGTGTGTGCAGCATCCAGTTCCACCCGAATGATGAGAACGTCGTGGCGGTCGGGAGTTACGACGAGTACGTCAGTCTGTGGGACCATCGCAACATGAAGGCCCCGCTGTCCACGCACTGCACTGGTGGTGGGGTATGGCGACTCAAGTGGCACCCATTGCCAACGCACAAGGTACAGTACGGAACGCTTTTTTACGGTGACTCAGCAAGCGTTGTCGCACATCATGCGCGCAGCAGATGCTGAGAGATTGGAGGAATGCGGGGCGTCTCATGCAAAGTGTTCGTGCCGTGTAGGATCTGCTCTTGGCCGCGTGCATGCACAACGGCTTCCAGGTCCTCCAGATCGGCGACGACCACGCGTTCTCGACGCCTGTGCACTACGAGCGCCATGCATCGCTCGCTTACGGCGTGGACTGGTGGCGAGACCCCGCTTCGCTTGCCAGCGCCTCGCCGGTCATCGGGAGCTGCTCGTTCTACGACCATGTCTTCCATGTATGGCGTGACTCGGACGCGTCATCCACTACATCAGTGCGCTGATCCTAATAGAGCGCCGTTCTCTAAAATAGACTCTTTTCTATTTCTAACCGGCGTATGTGCGCCGTTTATGTCAATTCCACCCCGGGGATACAAAAAAGACCATAGAAACTGCATGTGATTATGAGGTATAGTGCCCCAGGGTCAGTGTTCTCCTTCTATTCGGCTGTGTGCGGTGCCCTAGCGCGGTGCCACCCTGGCTGATCCTGGGTTCATGGGGTGATTGAAATGGGGATGGGCCCAAAGGGAGCAATTGCCGCTGAAGCAATGCGGTTTCACGCGTCGCTGCTCGAATATGCCGATGTGGTGGCTCATGCTCTCCCGTGGTCATTAGATACAGTTTGTTTTAGTTTAAAAAAGAGAGCCACGAGGCAATTGCTTCCTTGTGTATGTGGGCAAAGCCGAGTCCTGACGGATGACTCGCCTGCAAAGCAAGGCAAGATCGCATGCGATGTGCGAGCACATGGTGTTTTCAGCGCCATGGAAGAGGCCGATGAGTCCGTACGTATCTGGCATACACACTACAGTACTCCTCACTCTGTCTGATATCTAGTATAGAGCTGTCTTCATAAGTCAAGAGGACAGGTGCTCCGACGGCGGATGGACGGGCTTTATGTATCTGCAACGCACACGCATCCAGATGCTTATCAGCCCGCGTCATAGCTGGATCTCCTTTTACGTCAGTTGCCCGTGCCGGTACTCCACCAATATGTAAACTGCAAGACCGCACAGCAACTTCAAGCCATAGCCAGCGTGTCCAGTTGCTGAGTTCACAGCACGCATCGCGTGTAGAGACCATGCTACGTTCAAAGGGAACCGTCATAGCAAACTGGTGGGAACAACTCCCTCTCGATCCAGCTGTGGGTCTATGACGTTTTACCCAGGTGCGTCTCACAGCCAGCAGCATCGTCTTGCTCGCGCAAGACACCTGTTGAGTGGAGCTGCTCGTGCCAGTCTCTGACACACTGACGCGCACCAGTCAAGTGTTGCCGTGATCATCTAGAGCCGGCACTTCATCCGGACCATCATTCTGACAGGCTTCCATAAAACCGCCGTTTAGAAACGATAGAAACGCTTATCGTATCCCATCCTCTCGCAGTTGCTGCATGCGAGACGGCCCGCATCACATACAAACCTCAAGATGTCTGCCTGGGTCGTCTTCTGCGACAGGAGAGGAGCGGTTGCCTCTTGAGGGGGCCGTGGCTCGTTTCTATCGCAGCGTCTGGACCTCGTCGACCCGCAGTGTTCCGTTCTGACGGGAGCCACATCGCAAAGTTTCTTCTGGTTGTCAAGCGACCGCCACAAGAACGCGACGGACGCTGTGGCTCGCCAACGACACGAGAGGACACTTTGCATTGCTCCATGGACGTGCAGCGCGCCGCTGTCATGCGATCTTTCTCTGCTGGCGTCGCCAAGGCGTCCTCGGCTTCGGCCGCGCGCTCGCCGCACATGTATCAAGTCAAAGTCGAACACGAGCTCTACTCCAGTGTGCTCGGGGCTGACGACCACGCACTCAGCGTCACGCATCCGTCGCCAGCCACCTCCACGGTCACAGCGTCGCCGTCGGTCGGCGCGCCATCGCCGTACGGATTCATGCCACACGCCACTGCCGACGCCATGGAAGATACGGTCCAGCCAGCTGAAGATGACAACCTCTTTGCGGCGTACTCGGCCGAGTCGCATCCGCAAGATCTCGACGATCCAGATGAGTGGGACTACTACTACGTCCCAGCGCCATTGCCGACACCCGTGACGCCATCCTCCGTGAACTCTTCCGCTGCAATGCCGCCGCGATCCGCGCCGTTCAGCTCGGCCCTGGCGGCCATCAACAACGCCTCGGCAACTGCTGTGGGACGAGCCACTGCCCGTGGCTCGACGTCGACACGGAGTGCTGGCGTGCGACAGGGGGTGAAGCGCCCCCTCGCCACGACCACTGGCACGGGTCCGCTGCCGTCGCCCACTGTGACTGTGGCCAGCTCGATGATCGCGATGCGGAATCATCCGGACGCCCTTGATCTCGGCTCTGCACCGAAGGCTCCTACCAAGTCCACGCCGGCCCGATCCACTGCTCGTGCTACAGCAAGTCGACGGGTCAAGAAGGATGACAGCTCCAGTAGTAGCGGCGAGGCGGAACAGCCACCCACCAAGAAGACCAAGGTGTCGCGCGAGCGGCAACTCAAGATCAATGCGGCGTCGCGTCGATGTCGAAAGAAGCAAAAGCTTGAGCTGCAGTTCCTGCGAACGCACGTGGTGGAGCTCCAGAGTGCCCTGAAGGATCAGTTGCTGGTGATGCGAGGATCCAACAGTCAGCCGCAGCGGTTTGCACGACTGGCCTCCTTCTTGGAGGACAGTATCCACAAGGTGGATGAGATGAGTTCTGGTGGTCGTCCAACGACACCCAAGGCCACCGTGTTTACTGAGTCCGAGCTGCAGCAGCTCAAGGCAGTCGCCACAGTTGAGCCTCCAGCAGCGATCGAACCTGCTCCTACTGTTGTGAGCCAACCCGAGGCACCATCAGGTTACGAGATCTCTGAGGAGCGCAAGAAGACGCTTCTGAACATCGCGTCCTTCATGCGCAACAACATCAGTCTCGAGAGTCAGAGCTTCAGTCCTGAAGTAATCTCGTGTTTGCCGATTGAAATGGACGGCTGGCAACTCCGACTAGCGATCACGGAGAAGAACTACACGATCCACAATTGCAAGTTCTTCCCATGCAATGTGCGAGACATGTACGACTTCTGCTGGGAGACCAACGTGGCCTCCAAGGTCAGCATCAAGCAGGGCAAGGAGGACTTCTGTGTCGTCACTCCCCTGGATACCGATGTGGCGCATGTCTACTCGAAGACGATTGGCAAGTGGTCGCTCTCGGTGCATGGTGTGCCGAACGTGACGTACAACAGTCTGGTGTGTCGAGTCTACAACCCTGAGCAAAAGCGTGCTATCATCTGCCAACAGAGTGTACTGGAAGACCGCGATTTCGAAGACGAATCCACGATTCCGTGGCTCTTCAAGCGCTGGGTCGTGTTCCAGCCGCGTGTGGTGGACGGCGTCGAGGGCACCTTCGTTGAAGCTTATCGTACAGCCAGCTACGCCACAGGTCGCCTTATTTACAAGGAGGACAACACGTATGACAGCTTTTGTGAGCATCTCATTCGTCGCTACGCTGAGTCCAACGCTCTGCTCGAGCGTATGATGGCGCGCGATTCGCGCTTCCAACATTTTGCGGGGCTCGATCTCGCCGCCTCCAACGACGCCGCACTGGATCCAGAGGAGACCACGTCCGACCGAATGGTCAAGGACCTGCTCTTGTTCTGATCACCGAGCATCCAGTGCGCCGTGAGTATTAACTAGAAGAAAGCCTCGTAGGTTTATGTTGTCGTCTTGGTCACCTCTGTTGGGTGGCATCGGAATACACCGTTTCCTTACTCCCATTCAATTTTCTCCTTTGTTTCCTCGGATTGGATTATGTATCGGGTCTTGTCCAGACGCCAACAAACATTGCGGAAGCCAAGATGGAACAAAAGGATCTCTATTTTCAAGTGGTTTTGTGTATGTTTCTGCGTCTATGAGGGCGATCACGAGGAATGGCGGGACCTAGACGTACATGTGCTTGTTCTTGGGTCGCGGTGGCTGATTCCAAGTCACGTCAAATGGTCGCAGCACTTCTCGTAGCGCATACTCTTCCTCCGTCATTCGAGCCTCGACCTCGTCTTCCCATGCGAAGTAGGCGTCCTCACTTTCGTCGACGTCATCCGTGTTGTCTTCCTCACCATCATCGTCGTCCTCGTCCTCCACCAGGGCATCTTCGTCCTCTTCGCCCGTGAGATGGTACTTCAGTTGTGCCGGCACGTCGGCTTCGGACTCGCCACGGCGTCCGGCCTTGGCCTTCTTCGCAGCCTTTGCTCGGCTGTCTTCGCGCTTCTTAGCAACACGCTTGGCCTTGCGTTCCTCTGCCTTGGCCACCTTCTCCTGGCGGCGACGGCGGTTGTCACGAGCAATCTCGAGGTAGAGATCATCTCCACTGAGTGGGCGACGGCTCTTCATACGCGCAACATGGGCGTTGAGCAACTCCACGACGTGTGCAGCATCACGGAACGAGTTGAAACGCAGTTCAATACGACCGTTGGTCAACACGACACCACGGGGCAACTGACCCGCGAGATCCACGCTCAGTCCATGTGGCGCCAACACACCGTTCACCTCGCTCAATAGCGCGTCAATCGAAGTACCAAACGGAATGTTCTGGATCGAGATGGATGTGCGCTCGTCCGCTGGAGACGAAAACACTGGACGGTACTCTTTCCAGCCACTCATCATCACACCGAAGATTTGCAAGGCGCGCTGCAAGGCACGGTCTCGACCGTTCTCGTTCGCAAACTCGACGAGGACATTGTAACTCGTCTTCTTGTCCGACGCGATCACGTGAGTTTTCCGTCGCGGCGTCTTGAGATCCTTGAGGTTGATCTTCGATTTGTGCTCAGCATATTTGTCGTCGCTGAGGACCTCAAAGTCGTCATCATCCTCTTCTTCGTCGTCGTCTTCGTTAACTCCCATAATCTGCCCATCTTCGTCTTCGTCAACGATCTCGTCGACTTCTTCGTCCTCATCCTCATCAAGCTCGTCAGGAGCGCCATTTACTGGGTTCGAGAAGAAGACGAAGCGCTTGACACGGCCAATGTGGTCGAGAGCCGCACGCAAGTGCCTCTCCGTCACGCCGTGTGGCAAGTTGCGGTAGAACACACTGCGCTCTGGCTGCCAGGTCGATTCGAGACGATCTTGACCAATCTCGTTCAGAGCAGACAGCTGGGCAGGTTCTCGGAGTAGCTTCTTTGAGTGACGAAGCTTGACGCGGCAGATCGTGAGGGTCTCAACCGAGAGATGCGGGAACACTTCCTCAAAAAGCGGCATGATGGCCTCAGCTTTGCGTGGTCCCAACGTCTTGCGCACATCATCGAGGAATGTCTCGCCAAACGTGGTGCGACTTGGTCGCCAAGCCAACTTGTGCTTGAGAAATCGACTGAAGAACACATGATACTCGCGGTCGTTAAGCACCGAAACGATGTTCCAGGCGGCAGTGATGACCTTCTCACGAAGCTCTGACGGAAGCTTGGACGAAATCGAGGCCGTCGGGTCGATCGCATCCAGATCGTGGATCAGAATATGACCGAGACGCATACGCGCCTCAAGCAGCGCGCGAAGGATCGCTTCGTGGCGCAGACGGTGGTGCTGAAGGGCGGCTGATGCCGACTCCGATTCAAAATCCTTGTAGGTCGCCTGGTTGCCCGAAAGGAATGGCACGAGCTTGCTGAGCACCGCCTCGTGTGAATGCTCAGGCAGCAAAGCCTGGATGTTGCACACGATCTCCTGGAAGATCTTGCGATGCAGCTTGGTTGTCTTGAGCGATGCCAGCATAGCGATCAGCATCTTGGTGATGGTCTCATCAGGCACAAGCTCCTTCATCAACGTGATGAGCTCTTGCGTCTCAGCCACCAACATACGGAAGTCAATACGGTCGTTCTCGAGGTTGAACTCGTCCCACTCGGCATCCACCGAGTCCAAGTCCAGCTCATCACGCGCCGCAATTGGATCAGCCTTGATGCCCATCATCTCGGCGAAATGAGACAGACCTTCACTGTCGAGCACACGGCGGAAGTCGTGCTTGACCTGCAACAGACTTGACTTGGCGAGGCGGTGCTGGCCATGAGGAGGACGCACGAGCTTCTGCGAGTTCAAGCACGCCATACGGCAGTAACAGAAGACTACACCAATAAACTTCGGGTCAGCCACGAGCTCAGGATGCAAGCCCATGATCTCAGGCACAAAGACTTCGTGGTCGTCGTCAGCAGAGTCCACGCGCGCACTGATCGAGGACGATGGTGTAGAGCTCGAGACCATGTCGTCCATGGCGCGGCGCGAGTCCACCTTGAGCTGTTCAATCACGTGGTCCTGGCCCAAAAGAAACGCAAGGACAAGTTCGTGCTCACGCTGGTGCTCTGGTCCAAAGCGAGCTTCGAGCGACTTGAGGAACTGCTTGCGCGTCTGCTGCGTCACTCGAGGAGTCGTTGCGTACTGAGAGATACGGTGGATGACTCGGCCAATGTCGAGTTCAGTCATCGAGTGACGCAGGATCGCGAGGATGCGCTCAGCCTTGGCCGTCGCTTCTTCACGCGATTCTTCGCGGATCGCGCCCATGGTATCATCGTCTTCACCCGACTCGTCGTACGCTGGGAAACCAATACGACTCGCCGTGAATCCCAGATCGTGAGACTCTTCCAGTGTGTCGCCGAGCGAGGTAGTGCTACGGTTCGAAGCCACGCCGCCTGGTGGACCAGTCCACGAGATGCTATCCGCAGTGCTGGCGCTGCCATTTGGATGCGCCAAGCCGTTGATCTTGGGCAAATCGTCCTGGGATTGCTCGCGCTTCTCGCGGTCCTGGCGCTGCTGCCAAGCCAATGGATCGGATGCGTCATTGGTGCTGAAGGCGCGCACGAGCAGCTCGCAATGCATTTGCGTCTGACGCGCTGGACGCAACGCATAGCCACGCAGACGCTGGCCGTGGAGCATCGCCGGCATGGTCGCCTGACGCGGACGTCGCGTGGTCGAGCGCACGCACACAGACGCAGAGCGTAGCGACACCATCCTTCTCTGGCGCACTTGAGAATGACCGATGTCGAAGCAAAAGCATTGGTGGGAAGGACGGACCTCCGATATCTGATAGGCAATTATCAGATAGTACGAGTTTCTTACCTTCATGTCACATTCATCTGTTTCTATAGAGGTTTCTAACATGGAGCTTGAAAGGTCTTGGAAACCGAAGAGCTCCAACATGACGCAGGAGAGTGCGGCTGCTAACAAGCTCAATCGCGAGCTCCTGCGCTGGATCCAGAGTCTCGATCTGGCGTATTCTATCAAAAATGTCAAGCGGTGGGTAGTGTGTGCTATGAGGTGGCTGTCATGGCGCTAATGTGGACGGATGGCTAGGGATTTCTCCAATGGCTTCCTCGTGGCCGAGATCATGTCGCGATACTATGATAAAGACGTCAGTATGCACTCGTACGACAATGGCATTGGTATCAAAGTGAAGAAAGACAACTGGGACCAACTGCACAAGATCTTCAGCCGTGTGTCCGACTTGGAACCGCTTACGTCCCGAGTCGACATTGAAGCCGTGATCCATTGCCAAAATGGTGCGGCTGTCGCGTTTCTCACCAAGTTATACCAGTGCCTGACCAAACGCACCATCCAGCCAATAGCTGCACCGAGTGCTGCAGCTACCGGTGGTGGCGGCGGACGTACGCAACCCACTCCAGCAGTAAAATCTGGCCTTGACCCCATGGAAGACATCCCACCGTACGCAAAACCCACGGGGACGGCACTCATTCGCGAAAAGATGCGAGCACCAGACATCGCCGAGACAAACGACGAGACCGAGATCAATCGCAAGGTCCGCAATATCCATGCGCAGCACGAAGAAAATCTCCAATTGGAACGACTCATGTCGATGGACACACCTGACCGATACCCTTCGCTACGAAGCGCAAGCAAGGCGACTGTGCTGCGTGGAGCTGCGAAGCCAGTCCGCAACGACGAGACACCCATGTTCATGACCCAGCAAGTAGTGAAGGAGGTCCAGATCAAGTCAATGAATGAGAAGAGTCTCGAGAAACTGAGGATGAATCGTGAAGCAAAGGATGTTGAGTCTCCTGGGAACGGAGGAGGAGGAGCGACTGGAGGCGTTGGCGCGACATTCGAGCACTTCAATCGGAGCGGAGTCTACGGTCTGGGCGGAGGAGGAGCGTCTGGAGAGCTGATCCAGAAGCGCCGTCCATTAGATCTACTAAATGACGGAGTGGTGAGGCGACTCTCTCCAGTGCTAGTTTCAAAGCTGGATCAGCGTGGTCGTGACAAGTTCTATGCCTTCCTTGATGCTCTTCACGACGGACGTCTTGTTAGTGACCAAGAAGGAGCTGATCTCCTTGTGGACATCGTGGACGACCCTAATGTCTTGGCACAGGCGTTCATGGATTTCCCCAAGGACTTCTGGAAGTTTGTCGGTGCGATGACCCCGCTACTCACGGAGAACGACGAGATTCACCCGTTGTTTGTTGCTGTGCACCTCACACTCGTTCGAATCGGCTCGTGTTGCGTCGAGCGAGATGGAAGTACATCCATGCTACTCATGATGGAATATTTTATGCCCAAGCTCCCCTCACTAGTCCGATCATTTGCAGCCAAGCGTGCACCTTTGGTTCAGATCGCATACTCGTTTGTCCCATCAACCGTTCTAAGCCATATCCAAGTGATCAAGCGACTGCGAGAAACCTTCTCCGAAGATATCCCACTCTTCATTCATCTCCTATCCATTTTGCTGTACACGGAGACGCAGCTTGATGACACACTTGTGGATCTCTATCACTACTACTGCTGCATTGGTCTTGAAACGCCATGCGAGAAGCTTCGCGCAGCTTGCCTCTCCATGCTCGTGCCGTTCATGTCCTATGATATCACCCTAGTCATCGATCTTCTTCCGCGTCTCACCCAGTTCTCGTCTCGGCATAGTTGGTGGGAAGTCAAAACGCAGCTACTGATCGTCGCAGCCGCCTTTTTGCATCATGTAGCAACAACTGAGCAGTACTCTCGAGACTACACGGAACAGATTGAGCTCGCCCTCACCATTATCGAGCGCGAGTTCCATCTCAACGCCCACCTCAACGTCCGACGCGTTGGTCTCGCGTATCTTGCCAAGGATCTTGCTCACTACCAAGAGCTTGTGCCTCTCTACGTCGACGTGCTCCTGAGTATCCCGTCGACAATGCGCAGCGTCATTCTCCAGACTGAAAGTCAACAGCCTGAAACGGCAGAAAACGAAGCAAACCACGCTTCACTGCCGATTCGCGGCACATCTGGTGCCCACTATCGACTTTCATCCCTGCCACAGCAATGGGATTCAATGGCGATCGCCAAGCAGATCTTTTACGAGCGCAAAAGCGCGCAGGAAGCTGACTTTGACTCGATGCAGGTCCTTCTGGCGTGTGTGGCGCAACTCGCGTCCACAGCAGACGGCACAAGCCAGCTTCAGGCACTGTACGAGCAGATGCGTGGCTATATCGTACTCGGACTCCTCGACGCGGCTGCCTGCGGATCGACAGCCCAGATTCTAGTTCAAGTAATGTCCTTTACTTCGACGACTCCGTCAGAAATCATCGAGTACGATGGCCTGATTGACACCCTTGTACAGCTCGTCTCGCGAAACGTGGAGGATCTCAGGCAACAAATAGCGACCAAAATGCTTCACGACATACGAACGATCAGCCCTCGACACGCTGCAGCCGTGCAGCGCTGCGTGGAGGCCGTTCACCACGGCAGCGACGCTACAACCTTCAACGCGTCGCTCTTCGCCGCGGCACTTTAGGAGGAAGCGAGAGACTACTGTTAGAATACGTACGTAAAGGACTACATACCATACGGATACGCGCATCCCTTCGATCCGTGGAGCCAGTGAATGATTCGAGTGCAAGGGAGGCAAGGAGAGAGAAAGAGAGAGAGAGAGATACTAGGCGAGTGGTCGCGTCGTGTACCCAGGGCATCGACACGCCGGTCCTGGGTGCCGTCGCCTGTCGTCTCGGCACTCTCGGCTGTCTACACTTTACCGGTGCTTTGTGAAGATCGCAACACGACGGATGGATACAGACGCTCCTCTCAGGAGAAACACGGGCAGCTGATGGACGCTGGCGTGCGTTCCTCCACGAGTACGTATACAAGAGCTACTGTAGATCTGACAATGACTCACATGCAGCAGCTGGCCTCGGTCGTCTGTCTGTCTGCCCGTGAACTGGCGAGCGGCTTTGGGCGTTTCAAGCGTTTCCCAAGTTAAATGCGGCGAAACGCTCGACAACATGTGTGCGCCAAGCAGCCAGGTGGCGGATGATATGGAGATCAACACGGCAAGGATGTTATGTTGGAAGATCGAGTTTGGATTAAATAGGCTACTTACAATGACCATATACTCGCCCAAAACTTTGCAACGCACACAAAGAGCACATGAACGCGATAACTTACAATGCCGCCTGCACGCAACCAAAGTCGCTTGGAGGAGGTAGCGACTGGTACGACATGTGGTGGCCACCGCGCAGGTAGAATGGCACAGCCATAGCACCCGGGTAGAACGTGTCATCCATCTTGGTCGGCACTTCAAGCGAAGGCAAGAACGTGTCGATCCAATCAAGCGAGTCCAATGGAGCATCACCGGTTGGCATCGCACCGCGGTGGGTGTAAAAGCGGTGGAAATCCACTTCGTTCGCCGAGAGCATCATGTCCATGTCGGTCGGGGACGGAAACGAGTCGCCAAAGTGCTCTGACTTGACTGGGACCTTGATCGCCATGTCATCGCTCTTCCACTCTCCAAACGCACTCATAGGGCCCTTTCGCGGAGGAGTCAGCGACGGGAGCTTGCGCGTCGGAGACGACTTGGAGGAGCTCGAGTGCATCGACTTCTTGCGGCTGATACGCCACGCAAGTTCTGGCTGGTCGCGGAGGAAGTACTCGTTCGAGAACGTGCACACGACAGCCTTGGACTTGGTCCACTTCTTAAAGTTGAAATAGTTGAGCTGACGCTGGAAGCTCGTGTACTTGCGGTGCTTGAAGTACTTTGGCAGGACATAGGACATCATGCGCTCCATGTCGTGGATCTCAAAGGCGCGGCCGTTGGTGGTCCAGCGCAAGACGTCGTCACTCTCCTCCTCCAGCATCTTGCGAAGGTTCTTAAGGAAGGGGGCGACTTCCTTAGACTTGGTCGAGTCATTGCCGCTCACAGGCGTCTTGGGACTGGTCGGTTGCATGGTGTGGCGGTGGATTGGTGGGGTGGACGAACTCACGCAAACGACGGAAATTTGGGAATGACTCTTGGGTTGGGAAGCAGACAGACACGTGACCAGGCGCGCTCTCTTCTGCTGTTGGATGTGTCAGGGACGTCGTGGAGATGAGCGCGCTCGAGCTCCTCACGTTTCCCCGTCTGCATGACTGTCGCACCTCGGAGCCTTGAAGTCTGACGTTTGGCTAAGTAGACTGGCAGCTGGGTCCGCAAAGAACGGGTCCGAGATCCCACAGGGGCCAGCGGCTCGTGGGTCAGCTGGGTCTATGGCGACTGGCAACAGTGGGATCCATCGCCCTCAGGCGGCCTCAGAGAAGCACAACGATGCCCGTGGATGAGCCGCGAATGAGAATCTTCCCGATGTGTGTGTGGCTTCACAGAGCCCTGCGGAAGATGATGATCGTTTTGAACAGGGTGAGATATCTCACATCGCGGAACGGGGTGTCTCAACGGAGAGAGACGCAAAAGGAGGAAGGATCGCCGCGCATGAGTCAAACGGCTCTGCGGGAATAGCATGGCGCTTCCAGTGTCAAGAGAGAGCGTTTGCATCTGGGGTTTGCTCATGTGACGGAAGGATCTGCAGTATGTGTGCTGATTGCGCCATGGATACCACAAAAGTAAGACGCGTGTGGTCGACATATGTGTCGTGTTTTGTTACGGATCAGGACCACCCCTCGCATGTTCGCTATCGCTTTGGACGGGAGATCTGAGTGAACGCGGCCGCAGACAGGCCGTATGGGTGACCGTTGTATCTCTTTGTTTTCTCTCTGGGCGTCCCACCGTGAGATGGAGTTTGCCCACCTGGCTAGCGGCCGATGACAAGGGCCATGATGACCCGCGGCTCGCGACGCCCAGCCCCAACGGAAGCCGCGGGTGCTCCACGGCAAGGAGCTAGTCGGCGTGGGGCCACCGCAACGCGCCGATGAGACAGCAGCAAAGACGACTGGCGATCATCGATCTAGTTCGTGCGTGGCGCCGTCTGATTGCGCGTTCTGAGGTTCGCCTGGGGTGAACAAGCTGGCGTGCTGCGTCAAAACATGGTCAGCAGGGGGCAGCCGGCCGCGGGCGACGCATCCCAGGTTCGCAAGCCGCACTGTGTGCGCTGGAGAAGACTGTCCACCGGATGAATGGCGTACCGTAGAACGAGCAGCCAGTGGGCACCGTCCGCCCCAGTCTTTGTAGAGGAGAAACATCCCACTTTGGCTGTGTGAATCAGCCGAACGGGACCCAATCCGAAGCGCCGGCTGATTCATTCGCGTCTTGCGCCAGGCTTCAACTGGACCCATCAGCAGCTGCGAGTCATCACGGCAGAACCAGAGTCAACGCGATGTCTCGGTGGTGACTGCAAAACGCATAAACCCTAGCTTCTTGTAGATTCGACCATAGACAACCTTAGAAGATACCCTACGATCAGAACCCTACGACTTGATCACCCACCAGAATCAGTTGAGACGCGGGATGTAGCCAACCAGCTGACTGGACCCCATGACAACCTGCACTTGGAAAAGCAATCCATCGAGACAGACGGGCTGGGCATTCATGGAAAAAACAAACGCCAGAGCACGACTGCCTGTTCCGTGCTGAAAGACGACACAAGCCCGCACACGCACACTGACTGCAAGGCAGACAGGTACAGTACTCGGCGCCCACGATCTTCCCACGGCAACTCTGTCCTGCTGTGGGCAGACAATGGGGCCACTGGCGCCAGGATCCGTTGCTAGTTTGACTCTGTTTACAGCAACAAGTTTCTTTTCACGCAAGTCTTTTTCCGTCTACGTGCGCCGCTACCGGTACCCCCATCTAGTCTAGCTCGATGAGCACGTGGCCGTCGCCAACAAAGTCGCCAACGTCGCAAAACACCTCCTCGACCTTGCCGTCCTTGGTGGCGCGAATCACGTGCTCCATCTTCATCGCCTCCATGATCAATAGCGGCTGGTCCGCCTTGATACTGTCGCCATTCTTCACAAGCACCTTGATGATCTTGCCTGGCATTGGCGTCATGATCTTGCTGTGAGCACTGCCGCCCGCCGCACCATCAGCCGACTCGAGGGATGGCAATGGCACATGGAACTTGTACTCGTAACGCTGGGTACCGTCGTCACAGAAAATGTGGAGGTCTTCCTTGTGCACGACGGCCGTACCGAGGAACTTGCGGTTCTCAACACGGATCTCAAAGTCGCCATTCGAGTCAATCTCACCGCGAGCCTGCACAGTGACGCTCTCCCCAGCCTCACTCGTGAGAGTCACTTCATACGAGTCCTGCTCGAAGCACTTGGCGCTAACGGAAACATGCTCGTCCTCGTGTGACAACTTGAAGCGTCTATCCAGTGTGTCAATCGATCGGAAATGCGCCAACGACTCACTTGACCATGGCGAGTGCAACTCGCCGTTGAAATCCGCCAGAGGTCGTGGTCGCAATTGCTCCAACAGCAATAGACTCACAGCTCCAAGAGCCTTGGCATGGGTAGGGAACTGTGGGAGTGGCTGCAAGACTTCGTCACCAAACTTGTTCAAGAAGCTCGTGTCCACGCCACCCTTGCGGAACTCTGGATGGTTCGCCGTACGAGCCACAAACTCAATGTTGGTTGGTAGACCGACAATCTGATACTGGTGCAACGCGCGGATCATGTTGTCAAGCGCCTCGTCACGATCCTTTCCGTGAACAATCAACTTGGCAATCATAGGATCGTAGAAAATCGAGACTTCATCACCTTCAATGATGCCTGTGTCCACACGGACCTTGTCCGAGACAGGAGGCAGGCGAAGGTGCTGGAGCTTACCACTGCCTGGGAGGAAATTGCTGTGGGATTACACATTGTGAGAGCCTGCACAACCACGACTTACATGCCACGCACGTACTTGTATGGGTTTTCCGCGTAGATACGAGCCTCGATCGCATGACCATGGATCTTGAGGTCTTCCTGCTTGATCGGAAGCTCCTGACCAGCGGCGACCTTCAGCTGCAACTCGACCAAATCCTGCTTGGTGATCAACTCAGTCACAGGATGCTCGACCTGAAGACGAGTGTTCATCTCCATGAAGTAGAATGACTCATCCTCGTCCAGGAGAAACTCAACAGTTCCGGCACCAGTGTAGCCCACAGCCTTGGCGGCAGCAACAGCGGCATCACCCATTTTCTTTCGAAGCGCCTCAGACATGTGCGGCTAGAGAATCAGACAAGATAGGTGATCAGTAAGCAAAGCAGTTTCTCAAATATCAAGTCGAGTGAGCATAAACATACCGCAGGTGCCTCTTCAAGCACCTTTTGGTGGCGACGCTGCACACTGCAGTCACGCTCGAATAAGTGAATAACGTTTCCGAACTTGTCACCAAACACCTGCAACTCGACGTGACGTGGCTTGCGCAGATACTTTTCGATAAGTACACGAGCATCGCCAAACGAAGCCTTTCCTTCACGCTGACAAGCCTCAAGTGACTCCTTCAAGTCCTTCTCCTCGTCAACGATACGCATACCCTTGCCACCGCCACCAAGGACAGCCTTAATAAGCACTGGGTAACCGATCTTGCGGGCTTCTTCCTGCAGGCGCTCGAAACTCTGGTCTTCGCCGTGGTAGCCAGGAGTCACAGGCACACCAGCAGCAATCATAATATCCTTAGAAGCGCTCTTGGAGCCCATAGCCTCGATAGCACCCACTGGAGGACCGATGAACTCGATCTTCGCTTCAGCACACGCACGGGCGAACTCGGCGTTCTCAGACAAGAAACCGTAGCCTGGGTGCACAGCCTCAGCGCCCGAGATCTTGCACACATCGAGAATCTTCTGGTAGTTGAGATAACTCTCTGCGGCGGCAGCGGGGCCAATGTGATACGCCTCGGTGGCCTGCTTCACGTGCTGCGAGTTGGCGTCGGCGTCACTGTACACGGCGACCGTCTCGATACCGAGCTTTTGGGCCGAGCGGATGACGCGGAGGGCGATTTCTCCACGGTTCGCGATCAGGATCTTGCGGAAGCTGCGCTGAGCTGGCGTCGACGCAGTGGAGAGGAGACGCTGGCCGAGGCTGCTGCGCAGGGCATGCGCCGAGCGGATGGTGTGGGTGAATAGTCGCATGCGAACAGAGGATCACGGGAAGAGCTTCGTCGAGGACCGCTCACTTTCGCCACTGACCCCGTCGACGCACGAGACTGGTGGTGAAGTAGCTTCTCCCTCTATAAGACGTGTCGTCTGCACCATGACTCTTATAGAGAGTTGAAGTTTTACGCTGATTAGAAACGTATGTTAAACTAACGTTTCTAAAAAGGGAGGACCGTGTTGTAAACGAAACGTGTTAGAAACGTGACTGCAACGTACTGTCGATTGCTGGAATAGAGGACTCTACAAGTTGAAGAGCCACTTCGCCATGCCAGTGGAGCTGCCCACCGACATCGACGCCTTCCACGCGGTGTTACGACGTCGCGTGCGCGATCAAGACGCCATTGATGGCTTCCATGTTGCTGCGATTGAAGGCGGCGGTTCCACACAAAGCGGCGTCGCTATGGATCGGAATGTGGAGCCACCACGTCACGTCGTGGGGCAGACTGGGTGTTTTTGTGCCGACTGTCTATTGCATCGGAAGCAAGAGTGGCGCATTGGAGACATCAACACTGGTATAGTAGGGCCTAGAGACCAGTGGCGACAGTACGTGTGGGGAAACACGGAACGGGGAGTGCTCGGGGCGGTAGACAGCGAGCTAGCACAGCGACAGCCGGTCTTGACTCCGAGTGTTTGCGAGAAGGTGGTTGTCCACGACTCGAAGCAACAACGACTACCGATCGAGCGCGATGCCAAGTTTATCAGCGTGAGTATGCGCGATTAGATCGACACTTGCTGCTCTCTCACGGTCTGTTGGGTCTGCAGGTTGCCTCGGGTTCCTATCATACACTGCTGCTCAGTGGTGAGTTGGTCTTGCTCTTGTTATGGCGCACATATGTGGGGTGCTACAATCCTGTGCTTGGGTAGAGTCCGGTGGAGTGTTTGCGTGTGGCGACAACACACATGGCGCCCTAGGACTTGGCACGAGCAAATCTACACTCGAGATACCGACTCGTATCAATCTTCCTGCTACAGAAACGCTCAATGGAGATGTGAGAATGGTAGCTACAAGTGGCTACGCCTCCTTCGCGCTCGTGCGTACGTGATCGATGAGGGTCAAATCACAGTTTCATGGATCGTATCACAAGTACTTCCTCTAGGTATGGCATCAAGTCAATCCCAACGACAGCAAGGAGATAGTACCAAGCAAGAAAAAAAGCCGCCTCTCAATCGTCGTCGATCCATCGAAGAGATTGCTATGGGACATATGAAGCAAGATGAAACTCGAAGCCGACCTATTTGTAATTACGGTACGCGCTCGTAGTATAGCTTCGACGACTATCAACTAACGTGTTCAGGCTTTGGCTGCAGTTTTTTCGTGGGGACGAGGAGATCACGGTATTTTAGGGCGTGGAGATACCGCTTCGAGTGCCCTACCTCAAGCCATTGACGTGTTCAATACGATTAATGTCCTTGAGATCAGTGCGGGGTTTCGACATGTACTCGTCCTAACCGAAGCAGACGGTGTGTTCTCGTTTGGAGATGGTACCAACGGCAAGCTCGGTCACGGTTCGTAGAAATCGAGTCAGGGGTCAGTTTTTACCTTCAGCAATGCTACTTATTTGTAGGCGACACAGTTAATCGATTCTCACCAGCTAAAGTACAGGCGCTCAGCGGCATCCATGTGATTCGAGTCAGCGCTGGAGACGAGCATTCGATCGCAGTCACTGGAGAGAGTTTCTTCAATAGGCAAGTGTATTCCTGGGGTCTTGGTTTAAATGGGTGGGTATACTGCATGAAAATGTTGGTACACGAATTTTAATCACTCTCAATATTCACTCTTAGGCAACTTGGTCACGGGGATGAACAGCCTCGTCTCAAGCCAACTCGAATCAATCATTTTCGCGGGCGGGTACGAGATTTCTCTTGGGGTTGTAAATGCACGAAACCGAAGTTCACACTCCTAACAACACAGAAAGTCATATCTGCTGTCGCTGGTGGATCACATAATATTGCGACATCTGGTACGTGGTCTCGCAAACATGAGGCTTTTGGCTTACTGACTTCTCTTTTGATTGTAAGAAATGACGGATGGCATTTGTGTCTGGTCATGGGGATTCGGAGCCTATGGGCAGCTTGGTACGTGGTCTAATTGTAATATTTGACGTTTGTCTTACGCGTGTTTTCGTTGTGGAGGTCATCGTGGAACCTGGGATATATTTGTCCCTCGCTCAATTGACGAGATCCGACGTGAATGTATTCGGCATATTGACGCAGGAGTCCGACATTCACTTGCCATCTCAGATAGCCAGCAGCTCTGGGTTTGGGGAAAAGGTATTCATGGTCCAGCCGAGCTTGATCATCCTGACCCCACGAGCTCATGCATAGTTCAGCCTGTCAAGGTGAGCAACTCGAAAATCCTCTCGCTGAGCATCCGTTGAACTCATAGCAAAAGCTTGCACAAGGTGGATTTGCCTGGGCTCCAGATTATTGCAGCCGCAGCAACTCGTGAGCGTACGTTTGTGTGGGGCGACCGAGGTAAACATGCTCTCTAGTGGGGATCTTCTATGTCTGCGCTCATTCTTGTCTGATAATAGTCCTGGAGAAACGTGAAAAGGTTCGTGGCTTCGGTGAAAGCATAGGTAGGACAGCTTCCTTTGGTAGACACCCCTAGTTCTGACAATTCCTGGCTGTGGAAATGGCAAGCGTCAGCAGTGTGTTCATCTTGCCCAGAGTATGCAAGCCTTACGTCCGACGCATTTCGTATCCTATATCGATGTGGTACATGCCAGTTGTTCAGTATCTGCATCGGTTGTGCCCACAAGTGTCACATTCAGCACTGTTTGGAGCTCGGGTGGACCCTGGAGAATGCACTGAGCCGAGACTGCGACTGCTTCTCAGCGGGGAACTGCACATTCGATCAAGGAGATGGGGCTGAAGCCGTGTTGACTCAGTTTGGCGACGATGATTGAGCCCTTGGTTCCAAGCGCCGCGTGTGACCATGAGACAATGAAATGGAATGCAGACATTATCAAGCACTATTTTCATGCGCCTTATCCTAGTCCTCATGTCACAACGTACTAATGAGTGCCAAGTTTATGATGAGGAACATAGCTTGTCGAAATGAGTGTTTGGAAGAGATAGGCCGACCTAGAAGAAAACATAGGCCAGCGCGGCAACACCAGCAAGAAGAGTTGAAGCTGCAACCATCACGGATGCTGTCGACGGAATTGGTGTGGAAGTTGTCGAGGCTGCCGGAGTTGATAGTGTCGGGGCTGGAGCAGGCGCAAGTCCTGGAGCAGGTCCTGGTGCAGGTTCTGGTGCAGGTCCGGGTGCAGGAGCCGGAGCAGGTGTTGCGCTCGAATCCGTGGAACCAGTGAGCGCGTCGTACTTGAACTTCGTGAATTTTGGGACCAACAACGTGACCTCGGTACCATCTTCCGATAAGGTGACTGTGATGTCGGAATTTGCAGTAGCATCGTCAATCTTGGCAACCGTGGGAATATCTACGTACATTCCTTCGCCCAGTGCGAGAGTCTTCATCTTGTCAACACCTGACTTTGCGGCTAAGGTGGCTTTGGGAAGCACCGTACCAGCCGTTTTAGACTTGGCTTCAAACTTCATCTTGATTTCCAAATTGGTGGATGCCTCTGATCCAAACGGCCAGACATTAAAATCCAAAGAGAACTTGAGTGCACCTGCAGGAACTGCCATGGATTGCGTCGCCGCACTCGTGGACGTAGCTGCGGCGTAGAAGATCGTCGCCGTAGATGTGAGAGTCTTGGAAGAATTGAGTACTGCAGCCGAGCTTGTGGTGGCAATGTCGACCTCACTTTCCTTTGCTGCCGAGATGGTCGACCATTCTGTTGCAGGAATTGTCAAAACGTCTTGAGCCGCTCCGTCGCTATCCACCCATTTTACCGACACCAAACTCGCAGTAATGGTTTGTCCAGCTGTACAGTCGCCACTAGAACACCAACTTTCCTGCCTGACCCTTGACAAAGTTGGCCGCCGTTAATACAATTGGCTCGCCGTCGGCATCGTTAGGCGCCTTGAACACAACGGGAGCAGGCTTTGCGGCGCTCGGATCAGTCGAACGAATCACTGAATCGTACAACCCTTCGATGAACGCGGGGAAAGATAGCTCGAGCGTCTTGGCGGAACCTGCGACCACTTGTGAGATATCTGTGTCCGAGTCTCCTTCGTCGAATCTAGCCTTTGACGGAACATCCATAAACATGCCTTCACCGAGAGAGACTACCCTCGTATCCAGCACATCCTCACTGTAGCCGATGCTTAATTCAGGCGAGGTTCCAGTGGAGGTCTTGCCTTCCAACTTCAGAACGAGCTTCAGCTTTTGGCCTGATACCGGTGCGTCACTGGATGGCCAAGTGGGAAAGCGCACCGAGAACTTGACTGCTCCAGCACGAACAGATGCGGATCTAATCGCGGTAATCTTGGTCGTACCGGGAGCGTGGAAAATCTTGGCCGTAAAAGTCACCGTTTCTGAGTTTTGAAGCGTTGCTGTATAAGTCGTCGTTGAGACATCGAGGCCACCATCCGTCTCCTTGATGATCTCCGACCACTCGGCGGACGAAATCGTGAACGTCTCTAGCTCAGAACCACTCTCATCTGTTATCTTGAGAGAATCCACGGAAACTTTGATAGTCTGGCCACTTGTGCAATCACCACTTGGACACACCACAAGTTCACTGGTTGTTCCGCCGTTGAACTTGGCAGCCGTCATGAAGACGGGGTTGTTGAAGGCATCCTTCGGCGGCGTGAACGTGCGAGTGGCACCAGACACAAGCGACAGAGAGGTGAACGATAACAGCGCAGCAAGCTTCATCTTGACTTGGTCGTTTAAGAGCTTGTAGTCGGCTTCTTCGTGCAAATCGGAGAATGAGCCACCCAATGGATCGATGAAGTGACCCCACACCGTGGCATACTAAAGCGTAGTCGTTACAGTTTTACGCATGAAAGTGACAATTGCAAGCAGATGATCTCATGCTGCCAAGTGAAACGCCTCCAGTACTATTTGCAGTCGGAAGTGACACCACAGTGTCCAACTCCAAGCGCCATTCTCAACGGACTTCTGAAACCCCTTTGCTTCCCTGCGACGAGTACTTGGAAAATAACCGCTTCTTAGATCAGCTTGTTTGTAGTGTGGCGGCTTCTCAAAGATGGTATCCTGAACTTGGGCTGAAACATCGCAGGACTGCGTGTCGCACAACAGGATTTCGAAGAAACACCCAGGTTGGCTCGAGCCAAAATATGTTTGTTTCTCTCATAATGCATGTTGGATCCAGGTGACGGAACCACGTTTTACTCGTCTGATTTTGTGTCTTCTGCTATCAGATGCCTCTTACTCAAGTGCTGTAGGTGCTGGCGGAGAACTGGCGGGAATGCTTAGTGCATGCCGAATGGCACTATCGCTCGACAAACCGCACACTACTTACCTAAATCTTCCAACTCGACTTGTCGAAGAGCAAGTAATTGTTGCAAGAGGCGACGGTCATGATCATGCTCTTCCCCAGAGCTCCGTTCCCCTTCAAGTGTATCACAATCAAGGGTAATATCTTCGTAAAGCCGCTCAGCTTGGGAGATAACGTCGGGTGGAATGCCACATATTTTTGCTGTGATGATTCCGTACTTGACGCTCATGGACAGACCGCCGTCACAGAGCTTGTACCGAAAGAGTATGTGGTTCTGCTCAGATGGAAGATTAGACTAGTCATCGTCAATCCCAGCAGCAAGCATACTGACAAGTACCTGTCCAGGTACCGCACCCAGATGGTAGCATCGGCAGTTTACATAGAGTTTTGCCAAAGCATTCATTCTGTGGTAATGCGTTGCAAAGCAAGTGTAAGAGCGCCTTTTAATCAGCTCTTCAGACACGCTCCATGCAATTGCTTGGCCTTCGTCGTTGGCAGTTCCTCTCCCCAATTCGTCGATTAGGACAAGTGAGCGAGAAGTACAGGTCTCAAGAATGAAGCTGGTCTCTGTCATCTCGACCGCGAATGTACTCGCATTTTCTTCCATGTCGTCTGACGTACCGAATCGCGTGCAAATTCGATCACACAGGGGAATGAATGCATCTGTAGCAGGAACATGACAGCCCATATGGGCTAAAATTGTGATCAGCGCCACTGCTTTCATATACGTAGACTTGCCCGCACAGTTCGCCCCCGTGATGACTGTATGACACAAATCACGCTAAGCATGATAGATGAGACCAAGAGATTGATGAGGTATACCGTGGAAAGTGCTAGTTGGCCCGAAGAACTACATGAAAGAAGCCAAGAGTTCAAATTGGGTCAGCCAAGTATCTTTCGTGCACCACCAACCGTATTGTTTGGAATGAAGTCTTGATCCTGCATCACTCTTTCGACCAAAGGATGTCTGCCGTCTTTTATCACAAGACTCCCACATTCGGACACACGTGGGCACACATCTAGAGACATCCCATCAATAATGCTTACGAGGAACCGTATAAGTATCCTACATGGTCGATCGGGTGGCGAGGCTGCAACGACGTTCGTAAAGCTGCAGGAAAGATCTTAGTTTCCATGAAGGTAACGGAAATACGAAGTAAATCACCTGAGCAGCATGTCCAACAATGCGATTCCTTCGACCATTGCATACAATACCGTCGCTCGTGGGCGAATTTTGTTTAGAAGATTTTGTATGACATTGTTTGACAGCTTGTAGACCGCCATCAATGCCTCTTCGAGCCTGCCATTCAGCGATTTGAGCTCCTTAGTGGAGCAATATATTGCTACTCCACGCATGAGAAATTATCAGATAACCAAATGGTGTGAGATCGCTATACCTTTCTTTGTCGGAACTCGCTCCACTATCAGTGATGGAATGTCCTTCGCGTTGCAAGGTAGTACAAGATGATAGCCTCTTCTCGAGCTGAAGTAAATTCGGTTAGCGTTCAATCATATATCATTTCATGCACATAATTCTGGACGCACCTGTAGCTAAGTCGGACGGGAACTTCCATGCTCCCTTTAAATTTGTGCACAAGCTCGTGGATTTTTTCGATCGTGTCCAGATACGTGCGCCTTGCCACATCGAGCATTCCATCTATACCAGCTCTTACTGCAAAACACTCTTGAATACGTTTTTGAGCAGCTGAGTGGCTTACTTTCACCCTGGGAAACGTCAATCAGAAGTCACTTCAGTTCACAATAGGTTGGTTGCAACAGAGCACCTTTCGTTAATAACGAGACCAATGTCTCGTTGAATGTCTTCGAAAAGCTCTGGTCGAACACTTTGAGATGATTAGCTATGTCAATACCTGAGGCATATTGAGGTTGAGTACCTGGAGTAGAGAGTGCTGAGAAGCTCACATGACTGATCGTTTTCCGTGTGACTCGACGTGAGACACTGATAAAGACTTGGTAGGCACTCTAATGCATGCTTCAGCGCAATCACATTTCCGATTGCGAGACGCGAAACCCGAGGTGTGATGACTTTTGGGGCCATGACTAATTGAGACTGCGGAAACATGAGTGAGTCACTCTAAATTTCCAATATACTGATGAGGGCGTACCAAAATTCGTTCAATATCCGCGAAGTTTGGAAGTTCCTCTAGCAGATCGAAGAACCACCCTGGATTCTTCAGGAAGATCTCTACCGCATCCTGGCGGTTTTGACTGTTGAGGTGCGGTCAAAGCACTGGCAAGATAGCGACTTAACTGAAACACATACATGGTCTTCAAATGTCGAAGAGGTTGAAGCATCTAAGTGAACAGAACGATCAGCCAGAAGTCAAAACTTGCAACGCGAAAGGTCATACCGTTGATCTTAATAGACGATTCCCAGCAGATGTTTTGGTGTTATTTAGAATCCCCCAAAGAGACTACAATCAAGATCGAAGGACATATCAAGCTTGTGTAACATCTCCAACTGACTCGAATCCTTACTTGGCGAGTTGAATCACCTCGAGAACATCGAACCAACTCCAACGACGTAATTGTAGCTTGATCCAGCAACAATTTGTTCGAGGACGGGTTTAACACAACCTTCGTCGATAAAAGGATAAATCTAACACAAGGAAGAAAGATTCTGGTTCCCTTACCTTCATGGTCTTCTCTGCGATAAACACGCCTTGAATGAATTCAACGTATTGGAGCATGCACGACACGGCAGCCATGACAACATAGTTCTTCCCGAACATCAGCCAAAGGTTATGTAGCGTTTGCAGTCTCCAGCTTACTCTGCTGATATTGACGTCAATTCGATTGGCCATAACACGTCGCAAGTCCTCTGCCCCTTTGGTTTGGCTACATGTGTCTTCTTATTGGCAATCGAGGAGGAACAGTTATCGAGTGCAAGCTTACTCAAAATACTTCCTTCCAACAGGGACAATCCTGCTCGTTGATCTGATAGATGCTTTGTTGATTGCGTCATTCACATGTTGAGGTTTCGCAGTCTCAACAACGAGAATTTCCACAGGCTGATATCAAATGCGCTTGAGAACGAGAGACACTACTGCCACAAAATGAGATAAATAATACCTGGTATACTTGCAGTAACGTCAATGTTTCAGCATATGACTGTGAATCGATCACATTCCAGAGCAACAGCTCGTATGGCGCTGCCAGGTCAACTGCACATATTCCTGCACGCAGACAACACGTTAGTCATGACAGTCGTGCCGTAAATATACGTGATAGGCTGCAACGTACCAACTTCTCGTGCTCTGTTTTCTGCAACCGCGGCAATCAAGAACGACGACCGTGATTCCTTTTCGGAAGACGCCGATCCACGAGACGCCGTACTGCCGCGTGTCGTCTTCTTCCCTAGGAGAGTCAGCACTTCACTCGCATCTGCCGCCGACCGCGCGCTGACATCGTAACGTGGTCCAGCGCCGTCGTCTTCCAGCCGCACCTCGACGCTTCTCACCATCTTGTCGAGTTGCTGAATGAAGCTATCCGCATGGAATGAGATAGGGAGTGATGGTCAAGGGAAATATCGACGGCAATCACCCAATCACCCAACCTAGAGGAAGAGGAGCTTCTCGACGACAAGACCGCGACTGTCGTTGCGCATGAACCTCCGCAAGACGCCGTCAGGACCAGCGATGTAGCCCCACTCACGCAGCGTCGCGATGGCGCGCGTGAAGCGAGCGGTCAATGTCACCATCACGTCGGAACTGACGTCCATGTCTTTCTGAGTTGCCTCGACGAACGCTTCAAACCAACTCGTGAGGTTCATGTATAGACCAATATGATCGTCGTAGTACTGAAAAGCACGACTCACGTCTCCGGCCCACGACGGCTCGCGTCTTCGCTTCGGATTTTGTAACAAACCTTCCATGCTCTCGAACTGAGTGAGTTGCAGGCGCCGCCAGGCCTCGACTGTTGCACTTGGTGTTGTCCACTGGGATATCATCCCTCCGATACACTTCGGATCGATTTCAACTGACTCCATCAACGACACAATACGAGTCCGGAAGAATTGGCTGACCTCCTTGCGTAGAACTGGGCGCATTTCTGCGGTCTCTTCTTCTCGATAGGTTTCAAGCACGTGTTGGCACAGTTCAATCAAATCTTGAACTTCTTGAGCCAGCCCTTGGTCATTCAAGGGAGCGATGAACACACTCCATTCCTCTAGAACGTGTAGAATAAGCTCCCACGGGTGCACTTCTAGCATAGTGACGATCCATTCCACCAGTTTTGCCTCTCGGATCTTTCCATCCAGCGCAACCGCCATACTCTCAACGAATGTCTCAGCACGCTTCTCCAACCGATACCACGCAACAGCAGCGCGAAAACATTTCCATCCAACTGTCCAACGACGGCGGGAAGATCGAAACTGGCTGAGTTCGTTCTCTAGATGCACCAGCCATGAGTCAGACTCTTGCGAGCCATTTTTCTGAGAGACTGTTCGCTTTAAATCCTCGAGACCAGCACCGGAGAAGAGGTCAAGGCAACTCGCGATCGAGGTTGTATCATGGTGAGTCTGTTGCATCCAACGCACGAGATCTTCAGAGGGGCTGGCTACAGCATGAAGAGGCTTCCGGCAATGATTATCCAGAGCGAAATGGCTGAGAAAACTCCATTTGACGTCTCGAAAGTGCTTTTGCACAACGTAGTCCAGTACTTGCATCAGCACAGTCAGCGACTGACTAGCAAGGTGGCGATCATCCAGTAAATGTAACGTCTCACCCCGAAGGCACAGAGGGAGGTCATGATTTGCAACCAGTGCTTCAAAAATGGCTTCAGACTGAGACTTGGAGTCATCAAGTGGATAAAACTGGAGGTCAAGGCGACGAACAACAGACTGCCCCAGCACACGAAGTGTTTGAGATGTGGTAGTTGTGACACCGAAAATGAATCCAAAGCGCGGTACAACATCACCAAGGTCTTGCAACGACGTGTGATAGCTCCATAACTCGACAAAGTCTTGAAGCACTCGCAGATCAAAAGAGTCGAGATGCTCGATGCAGAGGATTGGAAACGGATCAAGTCTCGTGTTCCCTTCATGTTGACGTGAGAAATCAAAGTCGTGGAGATGGTACACGTCACCATGGCGTCGCAGAATGATTCGCATTTCTCTCTCTTTCGCCAAAGCTTCAGGGTCAGTCTCTGACTTCGAATGGAGAAAGCTAACGAATCTCTTGAGTATTTCATGCATCAACTGGGCAAGAAAGAACTCGGCTGTGGCAACTCGAAGCGATCGACTATGTCCGGTAGCTGTGCTTCGTGAAGACTGATACACTGCGATACGGGTCTTCGTCCACTCGACGCATCGTTCATAACAATTGATCGACAGGTCCAAATCTCCATTGCATTCGGTCAGCCATCTCTCAAGCGTGCCAATAAGCGAGTCTTTAATTGCCGAAATCCATTCAAACGATGGGTCGTTCTGCCGTCTCACTCCATCCATCGCGTCCTGTAATTTGTCGAGTAAGTCTTCCATCTGCATGTCCTTGTATCTTCCCGATCGAGTTTTACTATTGGCCGGCTTGGCTCCATGGGGTCGCTTTCGCTTTCCCGATACCTGGGCATCAACTCTGTCTTGATCGATATCGAACTCGCTGTCCACACGAAGTTCGACTGCTCTGGTCTTCAAACGCGTCTTCTCGCGAGACAGTCGAGTTTCCCGTGTTGTACCTGCACTCTTGTTCTCTTGTTGGTCGGGACCATCAAGCTTATCAAGCTCACCCCACTGCTCAATCTGCTCAAGGAGCCACTTTTCTTCTCGTTCCCTGACGACAGAGTAATCATCCATGCGCTCTGTCAGGAACTCGACCAGCTGCCGAACGTCTGTTGTGTCACCCGGGATGACAACCACAAGAGGGAACGATCGATTGATGACCTGACACACCGGTGTCATCCAGACATCGCTGAAGGTTGCGTCGGATCCACTCACGATCGCCACAGCCGGTAGTTTGGTCAGACCCGGAAATGCCGTAACCTTTAGCTCGAACGGATCGTCAGCCATCGTGTTTTGTCCCTTACGACACACTGAATGCATATACCGCTGGAAAAACTCGTGGACTTGGTGATACCGATGCTGATTTGCTTTCAGCAAGATTGTCCGGACGACGGATCGCGCCTGTTCCATTGCATGGTGGAATGCCATCTCCTGGAGAGCTGTGTGCGTCTCTTCATCGCGATGCGACTGGGACGCTTCCTCGTCAGTGTCTTCATTCGCGGAATCTACACTGTCTTGCGTAGCGCACACGAAATCTGTTTCAGCGGCGCTGGCACGTCGCGTCGGGCGGCGGATGGTCAGGCCACCAGTGATCAGCGCTCCATCTTGAGTCATTTTCGTCTGAGGCATTCTGGGCTCACGGGTTGGACGTGTGGCAAGACCCGACCCGTGATCGAGAAATGCACTGAAATAGTACAAAGGATCGGATCAACCGTAGCCTAGGCTACGGTATCTAGTAGATACCGTAAGCATTGTTCATATCTCAAATATTGTCCAATTAGCGGCGCTAATCGGCTATAGGGCTCGGTGTACCCATCTACTCGGTGTAATCACAGAATTCCCTTCAACCGATCTTGATTACACAGACTCCAGGAAGCTCAACTCGCTCACTCACATTTCAATTTCCCCACCACAAGGCAACACCACCTTTCCACTCACAACCGTCAAACTATGACCGACACAGTTCCCCAGACCTTCCGCGGCTACGTCTACGAGAACTTTGGCGATGCGCTTCAGGAAGTCAAGCTCCGATCAGACTTGAAACACGCACCACTCGCGCCAACTCTTGTACGTGTCAAGGTACATAGCACTGCGATGAATCCAGTTGACTACAAGATGGTCGAATTCGGGGCGGCGATGTCCCCAACACGACCAACGTCCGAGAACCCGTTCCGCCTTGGCTTTGACGTCGCTGGAACGGTCGTAGAAGTGGGATCGGCCGTCCAGGACGTGGCCCCCGGTGATGCAGTATTCGGCATGTCGTACGTTTACTTTGGTTCGAATGGCACGTTTGCCCAGTACGTGGATGTCGAGGCAGCCCATCTTGCACCGAAGCCATCAAAGATGACCTTCAACGAAGCTGCTGGAGTACCTGGTGTTGGTCTCACGAGCTATCAAGCCCTCACATCTCATGGCAACGTTAAGAGTGGGCAAAGCGTGTTGATCCTCGGCGGCAGTACAGGCACAGGCCTGTTTGGGATTCAGATTGCCAAAGCGCTTGGCGCATCTTTCGTCGCCGTGACAACCAGCTCCCGCAACGTTGAATTCATGCAGTCGTTTGGTATCGATTGCCTGATTGATTACACGCGTGAGAAGTGGTGGGACGTGCTGGAACCCCACTCGATTGATTTGATCTACGACTGTGGTGTGGAACCAACGGCGTGGGTTGACGGTGCGCAGCGTGTGTTGAAGAAGGCTACTGGGATCCTGGTCACGATTGGACACGGTGAAGAGCCAGTCCCATCGCCCATCGGTGCGTCTTTCAAGCGAATGCGAGTTGCCTCGGTCAAGCAAGACCTGTTCTCGTTGACCAAGCTCATCGAAGCTGGCAGGCTTGTCACACCGATTGATTCTGTGATCCCATTTGAGAATTTGCATGACGCGATCAAGAAGCAAAAATCAAACCGTGCGCGTGGGAAGATCGTCATCGAAGTCATCGCGTCGGCATAGATGTGATATTTCACTCTAGATACCGAATCATACCGAATCATAAATGTGAGAACAAAACCCGAGTATCTCCTCGCATGCTTCTGATTTGACACATGCTCATTCTAATAGAATGAACTTGTGCCTCTACAAAGGTGTGTCTATCGTGTCAGATGCGTTCGTTCTTCATCGCCAAACTGTGTAATGTGCAGCGATGAGTTCTGCACACTCACCTCGCTGCAGTGTTCAGTCTCAGCTTGCCATGCACGCCTTACAGAGCGTGGTCTCACCCAGCGCTACAAGCGGCGGGGCAGCAGATAGTACTGGAGACGGTGGTGATTAAGGGGTGGCGAACTGGCACAGCGAACCCAGAGCGAGCATGGCCATCCACACGGCAATCTACTTCGAAGTACAGGGGAGTGTTGATAATGAGACCGGTCCGTAGGCCAGTCTGTCTGAACACTGATACAAACCATGTCGCCGAGGTACCGTGCTTCCGCATGAGTGTTGATAATCTAGCTTACCACCTCACACAAAATCTGCGAACGCATGGACTGGAGTTGTGCGAAATCACTCTTTTTTTAGAAAGGTGACGTGTTTTGGGAAACTTATAAAGAACCTAGAGCTACTGCTAGTAGCTCACCTAAAGATGGCCAAACCGGAAGAGTTGTGCGAAATCTTGGCGCGACTTCGTCGTCCCAGTCTACCACAGCCACGCCCTCTTCACTCGTCCTCTAACAGCTACTCTCCTACTGCAAACCGGAGAATTGCTGTCTAATTCGGCTGTACGCTATCGCACGACGACGTCTGGCAGATCTTTCACCCAAGAGCATCCAACACAATGGCCATGGATCAACGACTCAGCTTGCAAGTCATGTATCCTACAGCACAGCTGTGCACGCATGTGTTCATGCTCTTCTCAGCAAGATACGTCCATGGTTTGCGGCGTTTGGCGGCGACCGAGTAATTATACTGTAATTATTCGTAAGTATCCTTTCATTGCCACAGCTAATTAGCTAAGTGAGCACAGCTAGAAGGCGATTTTCACAGTGCAGTGGGCAATGCATTTCAATCAAAGATAAAACTAACGAGGACATCAAATTATCATGCTCGAACCCCAATTAGGGTTTAGGGTTTAGGGTTCAGACGAGAAGAGAGAGTAGAGACTAGGGTTTAGGGTTTAGGGTTTAGGGTTTAGGGTTTAGGGTTTAGGGTTTAGGGTTTAGGGTTTAGGGTTTAGGGTTTAGGGTTTAGGGTTTAGGGTTTAGGGTTTAGGGTTTAGGGTTTAGGGTTTAGGGTTTAGGGTTTAGGGTTTAGGGTTTAGGGTTTAGGGTTTAGGGTTTAGGGTTTCACACAACTATTTGAGGGTTATAAGGAGAGGAACTTTAGGAATTCTCTCCTCCTT